>JANAVB010020398.1:12046636-12404136 GCA_029216955.1 Iris pallida
AGTTAAAGGAATGTTAGTTAACTCACAATGGCAGAACAGCAGCGCACTGTCGCCATTTATTTGAATTATGGAGACTATGGACTCCCAGCAGCCAGCAGCGCACTGGCGAGGCACGACCCCTAGAGTTGGAATTAGTTTAAGAAAATATAGGTGATGGGATATTGCTAAAACTATGGCTAGTGGTCCTCTTTGACCATAGTCACACTGGTGTCAATATAAAGTAGAGTATCGGAGAGCATGTCACATCTGAATCACGAAACCAAGGGTTTACCACAGCCCGATTTTACGGGTGAGGCTTAGTCCTCGGTGAAATGACTTCAGACGTGATTACAAGTTAGAGATACTATGGAGGATAGGACAACGCCATGTATGTCCCATAAGGTCCAAGGCCAATATTAGTGGAAGTTTTGTAAGTTGGGTTACATGTCTCCCGACCTAGCATTCTGTAGTCCTTGTGACTTACTGACGAGGAAATTGATTGACACTAATAGGTTTACCTAGAATACAGAAGTTAGAGGTCATGACCCATTAGTCGACAGAGTCCTTGTGGATAAGAAGATAGTAGGAAGACCGTATAAGCAAGAACACCGGATAAGGTTTGATTCTCACAAAACTCGAACTACTTATGCCTTCTTTCAAAAATCTCGCATAATTGCATTCGACTATCTTAACAAACGCTGTTGTTACAGCTTAGTTTTGCAAGCTTACCCTTTTATCGAGCTTGATTCAAGACATATGTTTATTGGGGACGCCCGCTAACTTATTGTCTAATCAGAATCAGTGTGTTATGGTCTGATCAACCATGATGCATTTGGTTCGCTCTTCGTTTAATTACACTACGTGGATGGAGATATATTGGTATCTAGGATCTCATACACGACTGCATTGACAATTCCTCTTGAATTATATGTTCGCCCTTGAATCACAAAATTGTATTCAGTAACATCTTCCTTGAATTCTTTATTGTTTTTATCTTTCACCGATTTGGAAAGACGAACGTGATGGTAGAGAGATACAGAGTATTCCCATGGCTATGATAATGGTAGGCACAAGTGTAGCGACCAACGGCCAGTCCTGTGATTGAGTTACTCGTTCTCCCATCGACCCTCAAACTACTATTGAGACTTTCGAGCCATCTGAGTTTGAGAATGATTAGGGTTTTACCCTTAGTCAGAACGCCAACCTAGGAGACTATCTATTCTCAAGAAACCAAATATTGTGAGTCTCTAATTATTTGCTGGAAGCTTGACTTAACTTTCAACCCTTATGCCTTGACTCAATCGTCCCTCGACCAAAGCCCACAGTTTAGACATGAGATGAATAGACAAGGCTAAGGACAATAATTTACCGTGACTATGGTAGACACTCATCCCGAGATTGGTTTCCAACAAGTATCGTCCTAGTTAGGTAAATTTTATTATTAAGACCTAACTAGTGTTGGAACACCACAGTCACTAGCTTAGCCAATACCATAGCTTAAATACCCTGTCATACTATGACCTACCAGTTGTCAACATCAATACATGATCACCATAACCCTTGTGACCATAGCCTGACAGGTTTGACACAAATAGAAATTCATGACTCAGTTGTTAGAAATCTTTTTGCCTTAGAGTTGGTTACCCTGTCGATAACTCTTTTATACTAGGGACGTGCATATCCCTCTATCTTATCGATCATGTGTCATTGTACACCCTTGTTTTCCTTTTATTGAGGAATGATCCTTGACTTGACTTATATCTACCGTATCCCGTACGTCGTACCTTATTCTTTATTAACAAGAGTCGAGGTACAATATCCGGACTTTGGAATTTTCCTAACCTCTTTATTCCTAACACCCTGTCCTAGCTTCTAAGGTGGGTAGACTGTAAGCCTTCTAAAAATTTTAGGATATACAAGGATTACCGAGTAATTGAAATAACTTCCATTAGTTTGAGGAACAATGCCCATGGACTCCCACTTTCCAATTAGATCATTTTGTGTCCCCGACCGTGTCCTTAATATTCGGAGCACGAGACCAGCTGTTATCTTCCAACAAATTTTATATGCAGAATCTTGACGAGTCCACCTTCATCTAGGTATATCATGTCCCACTCAAACCCGTCCCCTTGTACTCTATTTTTGTGCTACGACTTTTAGGTTAAAAGGACTAGCTATAACCCTTACCATAGCACCGGTATGCTTCTCGAGTTCCACTAGAGCCTCAACCGTGACTCAATTCTTGCGACCCAATATACGATTGTGACCTACTCGAAGCCCATTACACACAAACCATGAGTATGCCACCCAATTGAGGCCTCACGTGCTCCTTAAACACCAAAGTCACTGTAGGCACTTTTTGAGCTTTAGAGACCTCGCCAACCAACCCGACTGGCAACTAGCTCAACCACTTGGGTAGAATCCTATTTTAAGTTACCCTAATCTAGTAGGAATAGTTTTATCATTGGGATCTTGTCTAGTCCATATAGGTTGAAATTCAATGTTCATCCGACCAACGACTGATGCCCAAATAGAGAACCCATTAAGACCACAACCTTGATTTCTCAAATTCCGTTCCATTATGAAATCTTGTTCAGATAGAATTTTAAGAACGAAATTTAGGTATTGCACGAGTTGCAAGCCCCTCTAGGAGATGAAGAGTTCTTCGATTTAGCCAATGACTGGACTAGAGTAGCTCATCTAGCAAATAAGTTAATGATTCATAAACATTCTTTCTCTATCTGTACCATGGGATACCTTCTACCGCTCTGGGAGCTTCATATTCGCTCTCGATTATTTTCTTCTTATCTTCATGTCCTTCCTATTGTAGAGTGACGACTGGTCATATTTATTAGAATTTATCGATATTTTTTAGCTACTTGTATAAATTTGTGCTTGTTGATTTTAGGGTTGCCTGATGGATAGGAGAGGGTTGCCGATGTCGTATGCTATAGATATCTGTCGGTAGTTACTTTTGCAAGTAGCTGGAGGGTTACAACGTAAGGACGTCAGGTGTTTCAAGGGAGTAGTGTGACCTAAGGTGGGTAGAAGTCCTCGAGATTTCGTAAATACCAAATGACTAGAGAAGGCCATAAATATTTTTGGAGAAATTAAATTTGAGGAGATTAATGGAATACCAGACTTTGAATTTTAAGAAATAGTTATGAATTTGAATTTCGAGGACGAAATTATTTTTAAGGTGGGTAGATTTGTAGCCTCCCTTCCCGAAAATTTTTTAAATATTTTTTTATTATTTATTTCATTTAAATAGTAATTTTAGAATTTTATAAATAATTAAATAGTTAATTATTACGGTAGATGATTTTAGTCACAGTTGAGATTTAGAGTACAAGGTGATTAGAAATCATGGCACGGATAGTGCTGTGACGTGCTTTGACTAGTGTATTAGCCATGCCAAGGAAGACCGAGTCATATGATTGCTCTAACTAGGAAAACCAGACCAAGTTGCGACTTAACCCTTACCGAAGTTTTATTTATTATTTAATTATATTATTGAGTTTTAGGGAACCCGGTTGTACCGAACCTATCCAGATTGGGCCCAAGTCAAATCCAAGCCAGGTAGGCATGTAGTGGGACCAAGTACGGCCTTGTAGACATGTTTGGTTAATGCAAATATTTTGTATATATATATTTAGGAATTGGCAATTATTTTCTAAATATTTGTTATATGTACATTATATGTATTATTATTATTAAATAATGTTTTACAAATTTTGTATGATCTTCTAAAACTAGATAAGTAGTGTGCGCATTGTATCCATCAAGAATGACAATCAGCCTATTATTGATTGTCATTAGGATCATTATTTATTATCATTTATTATTATTGGCTTATTGTATTTTATTATTATTATTATTATTATATATATATATGATATGTATATATATATGTGTATACATATTTCTAGGAATAAGACACTATGTTATGAATATATATATATATATATATATATATATATATATATATATATATATATATATATATATATATAGGTGTACCTGTGTATATATATAGGTGTACCTGTGTATGTATGCACAAATATATAAAGATATGTGTGTACGTGTATATATATATATATATATATATATATATATATATATATATATATATATATATATATATATATATATATAGGGTGTAGGTGTACGTATATATATATGTGTGTATGTGCATGTATATATATACTATATACGTGAATGTGTACGTAAATACAAATATTAATATAATAAGTATGTATATGTAAATACATATGTATTGGTAACTCATTTGAAAGACTTGTTTTATAGAAAATGTACTATATGCATATTATATGATAAATAGATAATTATCATATAGGTATATATATACATATTTAATTATATAAGCATATAAATATATATTCAAAATTTATTGATGTGTATACAAATATACATGACATTTATATAAATGTGTACATGTGCTTGCGTTTATAAATAGATATATATAAATGGGTGTGTATATATACAAATATATATTATGTGTATATACATATATATATATTGGTATTTGCTTATAGTATTAAAATGATAAGAAAGCCCAAACTCCAAATCAATGAACCCAACTGCTTAGGCAGCCAGACCCGGCCAGTGGGCCGAGCCCAGCTCAATGCTGAAAACAGAAGAAGCCCCACAAACCTCTCGGGCTACAACCAACCCCAGACCCCACAGCTATATACAGCAGGCCCCAACCCGAGAGCCTCCAAACCACCTATATACGCGAACACGGGGAGGGGGGGGGGGGGAGTTTTCGTCGACAACTCGAAACCCTAACATCCGCCACCCTAACCATGCGCGCCACCTTCCCCTCTCCCTGGGCGGCCATCCTCCGACGGCGCAGCCACCACACGCGGCCGGGGCGGTCGGAGACCGCGCGCGCGCGTGAGACGGTGAATGGCAACAGCAACAGTGGGCAGCGGGTGCAACTTCGAGTTGCGTTTTCTCCACCCTCGTTCATCGAATTCCTGAACCAATTACTCTAGTATGATCACGATATGACCCCCTTAAATTCTGTTCAAGTAGAATTAATTTTATTAGACTATACCGATCAGGAGATCGTCGCAAAAAACCCGAAAAACCTGTTCGAAAACAGGACCAATAACAGTCCAATCACCCAAGTTTGACGATCGATTCTGATCGATCTAGTATCATGTTAGAAAAACTATTTGAAGGCGTTTATTGACAACATGTAGGGCTTCGAATCCCTTTTTACGGAATTTGATTTCATCGACTATGCGTCGAGAAACCGAATCCCAAAGTTTTCCAAAAACCTGTTTTAAAAACTAGAAAATTGTTCCACACGACGTGCGTCCCGCCATTCCGGGCGACGTAGTCGCAAACCGAACGCATCGAAAGCTGCGTAACGTCTTCGTGGTCGTGTGGGCTTTGGCGGAATTCAAATTGGATGCGTGTGCGCGACGAATTTGATGCGTATCCGTCGAAATTTACCGTATCGTGCACTTTGCAAATTCTCCAATTACTTTATGCACGCTCGTCAGATCGAGACGATACTTGCGCCAACAGAACCGTATCGTTTTTCTGGTCCTGTACGCCAAGTTTGGTCCAATTCTGAGACAGTTGATAAAATCACTATTTTGCGGGCCCTGCGGTTCCACTTATCGGGCGATTTTGTGCACGGTCCGCCGAAATCCAACTTTGGACATACGGTTGGGTTCATATCGGAAAACCGGATCCGTAGACATGTAGTTTGACGACTTTAGAGACCATTGACTCTGGCACACTTTTCGGTGCAAAGCGGGTCCAACGGCGGACATCATTTTTGTCCAAAATTACCGTTTTGCCTCTGTGTCCAGAATTGGACTTAGGACAGGCAATCCTAGCTATTTTGACTATTCTGAGAACATTGGTAATGTTTATTTCAGCTTCCGGGGACTGTTGTACGGATTTTGACTATGGTGGCACAGTGACTTGACAGATTGTCAGTTTCACCAGCAAAGGACCACAGGCGAGTACAGTTTATTGTCTGCATTTCGGTATTGATCTTTACTATATTTCATTGATTAGTCATTGGTTGTGTGATTATTTTCTATTATAAATTGTTGAGTTGGGAATGAGAAGTACCAAGGATGTGTGATCCGACCGTAGACAGTGTTTATTTTCATGCAGTAGACATTGTAGACAGTGCTTATTTTCTGCAAGTAGACATTGTAGACAGTGCTTATTTTCTGCAAGTAGACATCGTAGACAGTGCTTATTTTCTGCAAGTAGACATTGTAGGCAGTGCTTATTTTCTGCAAGTAGACATCGTAGACAGTGCTTATTTTATGCAGTAGACATCGTAGACAGTGCTTACTTTTCTGCAAGTAGATATCGTAGACCGTGCGGTGTAGTGGCCCAGACTGATCACATATCAACGGTACTTCTAACAGTTGGGAAAAGTATTTTGTGTCTATTTATTGATATTGGTTTTCCGTATTTACTGTTTAATTTCAAAACTCATGATTGATGTCTAACCTTTATTTTATAGTCATTTTCTTTATTTGAAATTGCATTCAGTGAATTGTGCTTGTTCTATTCCTGACTGGAAACCAACATTTTCAGGTTAGCCGTGGATTCACTTAGCTTGGGGAGCGACAGGAATACTTGCAGACAAAGCCTAGAGACTAGTAGAAAGTCAAGTTATAGTCATTCAATATTTTTACAAGTTTATATTTTTCTACAAATGTAAAACTTGTGATCATTGTAAATTAAATTAATTTTGTGAATGAGCATTATTTATGATTTTGATCTCCATGGCCGTGACAGCGTTCTACCGACGACACTGCGGCGTAGGCTGGCTTGGACACGTCTCGTATCCGTTTTAAAAAAAAAATGGGTGCGGGTCGTGACAGATGGTACGACTCTCGTTAGTTTCAAGAATGAGCTTTGTGCGCCCGCACGTGCTCGTCCTGGAAAGTTCAAGGCTAATAACTTGAACTTGTTTAACTACGAATTACATCGCATCATCTATTCCACTTTACTTTCAAAATCCACTTCCAAAGATGTTGTCACTGCACTTGAGTTTTCTGCTCTCTATCACATTCTTAAAGGGATTCATTTTTCTGCCCCTAAGACTATCATTCAGATGATGGATAGATGTCGCGGAAGAGACCGCAACCTCTCTTATGCGATGATCATCCCACGCATCTTTCAAAGATTTGACATTGACCTCTCTACTTGTGCTGTTGACCCTGAACCCAAGTTCCTCAAACTCTCTTGTCGCAGCATTGCCACTGTTCCTCTACCTACTGCACATGCTCCTCCAGCACCTACTCCCACAGCACCTGGTCCTCCTCATTCTTACCCTATGACATTTGAGGGTATTCATCAGCACCTTTCAGATCTGCAGTCATTCTATGTTGACACTTCCAAGGAACGTGAGTTCCGTGACGTGACTCGATTCCAGGCTATTGCCAACTCCTTCGCCGATCTGAGATTTCCGCAGACGGGTCACTCAGCTAGCTCTCTATCTCGAGACACTTCTGTTTCTGGATACTGCGTTGATGATGAGGCGATCCACTCTCTGTTCCAGCCAGGGAACACCTATGATTGGTATCGTACTTCTGGTGCTACTCCTCATACCTCTGGAGCTGGTCCTTCTGGACATGCTGGCGCTGCAGCCGCTGACGATGATGATGAGGATGATGACTTTTGAGATGTTATGATTTTTGAGACTGATATTTTGTCTTATGTTTACTTGGAAATGCTTCGACATTCCAAGATTTTATATGTACTCTTATTTTAGTTATTATCAGCACCTTTTATTTTAGTTATTATGTGACTCTTCATAGACATGGTTTTTTTTTGCCTCAGTTTGGCATATTAGTTTCTTATTCAGCACTTTATTTGTTTCAGTTTTATTCTAGCATTATCTCTCTTTCTGCTTCATATTAAAACTTCCTGTGACAAATAACATGCATGTGTTAGTTATAAACTATCTTTTTAACTATTTCTACCATGCCTGTGATGACTATTTTTTTTTGTTTCTTCACTGTTTGTTACTTATGCATTTATTGCGGGGGAGCTTTCTCATTTGTAATTATTTTGCTAAGTGACAACGAGGGAGAAATAGAGATCTAACATCTTCCTGCATATAGGTTATGAAGAATTTCTTTTGATACAATTTTGAATTGATCCATTTTTTTGAATTGATCCAATCTTAGATGTTATATCGGCAAGGTTTGTCAATTATCAAAATGGGGGAGATTGTTGGCTCATTGGTTATGGTCAAACCTGATTTTAATAATTGATCAAACTCTGTCTCGATATAAATACAAGTCAATTCAGATGTTTACCTACGACGTTTTGGACACTGCTCAACGATGGATATCAACTATGTTCAAGATTGAAGCCGTTTGCCATTCAGAATGTATTTCCTTCAAAGCAATGTAATTTTTCATTTTATTGAGTATAGGAATACATTGTACACCGAGTCGTACTGGCAAATAGGCTATCCGAAATCGTTTTTCAAAACCACCCTATCCTTTTACAAATGACCTATGTTTTTGAAAAACATCCTTTTTACAAAAAGCTTCTGAAGGACTTTTCAAAAAGCCAAATTAATTTTTTTTCTCAAAAATGAACTGGCAGAACCCTAGTAGAACTCGGCCCGAGTTCGGCCAGAGTTCGGCCAAGTGGAACGTTAGTGAACGTTTGATTTTGAACTTGGTCTTCCTTCAGTTGCGGTTTGTTACAAAGAGTTCTGCCCGAATTCTGCCCGAATTCTGTCAGAGTTCTGTCTTTGGAAAAACTATAAATAGAGAAGCATTTCGATCATTTCAAATAACTAATTCACTTTCAACCTCTTCTCTTCTAAAGCTTATATTTCTTCCAAAGAGTTCTAAAAAGCTTTCATTTTCAAATTCCAAGCCAGTTACAATCCTCTAGTCGATTTGCCAATGCGGTACGGTCTAAAAGTTTCAGAGCGATTGTAATCAGAGGCTTGATAGAAGATACAATTCTTCACAACTGAAGTTGGTCGAGTTCTTCGTATCAAAGCTCGCGTCTATAGAAGTTGCAAGGACTTCGTATGAAAACTTGCAAGATTTTTCAATAGTGGATTCAACTGGAAGCTAGACTTCTTCCGACTGGACTAGTCCTCACAAGAGTGAAACCAGTATAAATCTCGGTGTTTGTGTTTGTCTTCTGATCACTTTTAATTTCTGTCTTTTACTTTGTGATTATTTTTATATCTGTGATCTAACTGCTAACAAGTTTTTTAATTTGCAATATTCCACTGTCTACTCTATTCACCCCCCCTCTAGAGTATTCTGCTTTACGATTTCGTTCCTACATAACCGGCCCATGTAACACCCTGACTTGGAAGTCAAGCATAGGACCGACCCCTTTTCCCTTCTCCTTTCTCCTCTCTTCTAACCTTCTTTTACCATCTCTTATCTTCTTGAGATATTTTTAATTTGTTAAATTAATTAAAATATATGCTTTTTTATATTTATTTCTTCTCTTTTCTTTATTTTCACTTCTCTTCACCTTCTTCTTTGTCTTCTCTCAAATCCGACCATCCTCTATTCCTCTTTGAGACCCAAAAACACCACCCCTTCATCTCATCTTCTTCTCTTTGACTAGTTAAACCTAGGCAAGTCTTCCTTTACTTATGTATTCATGTTTTTCATAGTTGTTCCTTTGCTTTTATTTTGAGTTCTACATGTTAGGATTATAGTATGTTATATAAATGATTCATATAACATGACTACAAGAGTCAAAAGTTAAGCTGCCAAATCTATATAAACCTTCGGACACGATATATAGAACTTGTATATACATGATTTGAATTTGTATATTCTGTGCAGTTTCATTCCGACTCAAGTTTCATATAGTAAATAGAATCTTTTATGTAATATACTAACATATTTATGTATAACACTCATTCTCATTTTCAAAAACATATAATATGATAGTATTTTTGTTTCAGAGCTAACATTGTAGAATTCATATATCAAATGTTGAATTCTGTTTAATTTCAGAGTCGCAGTTTGGTAGAATTATCGTATAGGCCAAATCGTAAACACGATTGACCTAAAAAAAATTTGTGACTGCTCGTAACACATATATGAAGGATGTCCAAATGATAGAATTTCAAAATAATATCCAAAATTGAAGATGTGACGATAGTACGAAGCGTACGATATTACGTAATGTAACGTAATGTCTTATTACGTAACGTTACGTAATTACGATATTACGTTACAGTACATAATATCGTATGCTACATAATATAGTTACATATTCAATTCTAGATATTATTATGAAATTCTATCAATTGGACATCCTTCATATATGTACGTAATAAAATTACGTAACGTAATTACGTAAATTAAAGTAAATACGTACCATAACGAAGTTATATAACATAAAAGTTACATTTTTTATTTAATTTTAATTTCAAAAACCATGTTACGTATATTTGTGTCCTAGCTTATAAATAATACTCTATACATGCTTATATTCATATTTCATTCAGGATTTGATGGTGACACACAAGTATGTTAATCGATTTAATCGTAGGATACAAGTTAATATATGTTATAGATTAATCATAGGACACGAAAATAATCCTTGTAAATGTATGTGTTTTTTATTTCATGTTATTCTAGTGAAATATGACATGTTCACCTATATATGTCATGTGAGCCTAGACCTAAGAGGTAGTTTGTTAAAATAACCATATATTAAGTCATACCCGATTCACGTAACTATCCCTAGTAACATCATAAAATATTTTTAAAAGTGTTACAAGGTGACTATTATGCAAGTTTAAGATTTTTATATTATGATTGTAGTGTTATACATAACTTAGAGGAATCTAGGATTACGTATCGGGCTATCGGAAATTCAATATCTTGGAATCGAGTAATATCGATATAAACTAAACTTGTATTTTTATTGATAAGTCATTAAATTGGATTATTTGTGTCATATCAAAATATATTTTTAAGGCTTAGTATTGAATTCAAGAATCATTTACTTGTGCATGATAAGTGTCACGACCCGCACCCGGATATACGGGTACGAATACGTGGGCCACGCCCAGCCTACGCCGCAGTATCGGCGGTAGAGCGCTGTCAAGTACCCTATACTAACTACAACATCTAAAGATCCATAACTAGAAATGTACTCATGTCACATCACGAAAACTAAGGAAGATAAGACAAGAAATAATAACAATATTACTAGAACAACTAGAATCTACAATGATCATATAAGACAAGAATAAAACAGAGGAAAATAATAACAAAACTAATAACTACCATACCTAGAACTCCTGAAAGAACTCACGGTGAAGAATACCAAGAACCACCCCAGCTAGCAAAATCCTGAAGTCCAAAACTGAGGGCACAACTACTCCAAAAATGTTGTCAACATATCTAGTCAGGATAGAACGAGCACAAATCTCAAATAACAGTTCTAATTAGACGATACTGAAAATGTAGCAGTAAATAGAGAGAATATACAAGAAATCATGAAATGTACATGTGAGTATCATGGCAAGGTAAGCTGTAAATCTAGAGCTAGAACAAGGCAAGTAAAACTGATCATGGCATGTACAAGAATCAAGAATCATCTAAGTGTGTGAGTACTAGCTACAACATGTGGCCGGCTTGGGTCTGCACAAGGTCATGAGCTAGCCAATCATATGTGTGGTGTAGGATTAGCATTCACAAGGTTCACAAGATATACAAGGCGGGTATTGACCACACATCTACACTAATACTCCCCGTCCCCGACTAGTATAGTGGATCCAACCATGACACATCATGACACGCGATTCTCTGAGAGGGTAGCTAGCCTTCGCAGGAATCGTGTTTATACAATGCACAAGGAACAAGAAAGACTTGCACAAGATATACCAAGGAAAGCGAGGAATAACATCTCATGACGGGATCCAGAGAAATACCAATCTGTGTGAATAATGTGTCAAGAGAACAAGAATATCTACACCAAATACAAGAAACGTAGACGATATCATAAAACATAAATATTATCAGAGAATGTACTCGCCTGAGATCTGGTGGAATATGTCAACTGTGTAATCTGGCTCAGAGTAAAATCACAGACCTAAAGATGAGGTATATAAAAGCTAATTAGGGTTTGAAAGTAAAATCAAGTCATACTAAATCAAACTAGGTCAAGGCAAGTCAAAGCAAGTCAAACTAGGTCAATCTAAGTCAAGGGTTGACTTACAACTGACTTTTGGTCAACTCTGGTCAACCCTAGGTCAACTCTAGGTCAAACTTGACTAACGTTGACTAACAGTTGACTTTGGGTCAATTGGTCAACTTCGGTCCAGTTCTAGTCAATTTTAGGCTACGGTTGACTTCCGGTTGACTTTTGGTCAAAATAGTCAACTATGGTCAACCAAGGTCAAAACTAGTCTAACCTAGGTCAAATGTTGACTCTACTTCGATGTCCAGTCAAAGTAGTCATCCATGGTCAAACTGGGTCAAAGCCAGTCTCTATAAACATCTACAGGGTCAACACTTTCAATTTCAGTGGTTGTGAAATCACTGGAATCGATGGATCTCAAAATACAATAAAGGAGAAAGATTATAATAATAGGATAAAAACCTACAGATATTGTCGGATGGTGAAACAACCATTACCAACGTGTCCAGAATGGTCGAAATAGCTAGAATAGCCTGTCCATAAGTCCAATTTGGACACAGGGGCAAGAAGGTAATTTCGAGTCAAAACGGTATCCGTGTTGGACCCGCTTGCACCGAAAAATGTGCCAAAATAAAAGTGCACAAAACCTAACAAATTATATGTCCACGAATCCAGAATGACGATACGAACCCAACGGTATATCCAGAATTGGATTCCGTTGACCCGATCTTAAATTGGTCCGTTGACCCGGATACTTGAATCCGATTTGCACGAAAAAGCGTGTCGAAGCCAATGTCCTCAAAACTCAGCATATTATATGTCAACGAGTCCAGAATGACGATACGAACTCAACGATATATCCGGAATTGGATTCTAATGAGCCGGCGTCAAAAAATCCCGTTGACCCAGATTTTGGGGCCCACTTTGCACCGAAATGCGTGCCATGGCCCACGTCCTCCAAATCATACAAACTTTATATGAAAACGTTCCAGAACGACGCCACGAGTCTACTGGTGGTGTCAGAAATTGAATCCGGAGTACCGGGTTCAAAAATAAAATTTAACAAGTTGGAAATTACGAATTCGGACGGCCAACTTTGGTGTCGAATTCAACCAATCAAACGTGCTCACGATGAAACGAAACTGGAGGGGTAGGAAGAGGGTTATACCAGCTTCGCATAGGAACCAGTAGCACGCCAGACGGAGCTGCGATGGAGGAGATACGAACCGACGAAGTTGGCTCCACAAAATTGTCCAAAAATTACACAATTTAAACGGTCAACTTGGTGGCCGATTTTGAGGTATCAAACGACGAAATTAACGGACAAAATTTGAGGGGAGCGAAGAGCTATATACCGTGATTGAGATGGAGCGAATAAATCGTCGATCCAACAGTCGAATTTTTTGGAAAATGCGCGCGAATTCGCTGCGACTGAACGCTATTTCCGGATCCATTCCGAGCTCGCACCGACGGGAACCCGTGCCAAACGCACGAAACGCCTAGGCGGCACGTTCCGGAGGACGGTGGTCGCCACAGGGTGGTGCCTGGGGGGTCGCCCGGCCAGGGGATGGCCGGCTACGGCGGCGGCGGCCGGTGGCAGCGCACGGTTGGCTGGTGCTCGCGCGCGCAGCTGAGCATTTGCCGCTGCAGCTGCTGTTGCTTGCTGTGCGTGCGGCGACGCATCCAAGTGGCAGCGGCGGTTGTGCAGCGGGGCACGACGGCAAGCGGCGCGGCCACGGCGCCCGGCGGCGGGGGTGGTGGTGCGTGGAGGTGATGTTGGCTGAGTGGTGACTGTGTGGTGTGGTGATATGGTGATGAAGAAAAGAATGGAGATGAAAAAAAACGTGAAGAAGAAGATGAAGGAGTTGAGGTGGGGGTGTTTTCGGCCACATGGGGGTTATTTTCGGCTGGATGATGATGGGGGGTTTGTTTGTATAGGTGTAAAGTGAGAGAGAGAGAGAGATATATGTTTATATATATAATATATATATGTGGGTATATATTATATAAAGAGAGATAGAGAGATATTTAGAGAGAGGGGTGGAGGTTGATGGTGGTGGTGAAGAATAGGAGGAGGAGAGTGAGAGCTCGGCATGGGGGAGCTCGGGTGGTGGCTGAGTGGGACACGAAGGTCATGGATGTAGAGCGTCTCGAGTAGATCAGGCATGACAAGTTGGTTTCGAGAGATTGACTAGCCTTGTGCTCCTAAATTAAAAGTCATGGTAACGGGCTTATGAGGATCAAGGAAAAGAGTGGAAAATCAATTAATAATTAAATGGTCTAAATTGACCCGAACTTGTGCGAAGCAAAAAGAGTACAAGGGAACAAGTTCGAATGAGACATGATATGTCAACATGAAGATAATCTTGTCTACTACAAACTTCAAGAAGGTAGTTTCCAGAGGCTGGCATCCCTGATGCTCTAGAAATCCAAGTCACGGTAAAGAGCATTTAATGATCAAAAAATAATTAAATCAAAATGAATTATCGAAAAATAATTCATTTAGAAAATTAAAAAATAATCTCGAAAATTCAGGGGGCTTACATCCTACCCACCTTATAAAAATTTCGTCCTCGAAATTAAAATCATCTAATTGGTCAAGCTAAAACACACAACTGCTATGGCTACAGTACCCAATCTGCTACCCTTGTGATCATCTATGTTGTTTCTCTCTACAGATATTTTGGTTCAGGTTCAACAAGCTTCTTCCATAAAAACTATGTCTATTTTACCCCTAAGAATCTTCATATCAATAAGAACCTTTACATATACTCTAAAATATAGGTCATCCTCGAGATACGTATATATCAACAATGATTGGCCATCAACCAAAATTTCAATCTTAAAAACAATTTGTTTGTTTCCTTATCCCATCCTAAGTATCTTTATCCTATTAATCACAGCTCCTTGAAATAATACATTCAAAACCTATTCTTGGCATTGAGCCTTCTATCTTTTACTCGAGAACTCCTGAATATAAACCCTCAAATTCAACTCTTAATTCATTTACCGAATTATTTTATTACCCATGTACATATGTCCATGTTTTGTTCCTGCTATCTTCCGATCTTGCACGCAATGTTATCTCCTTCAATTTCATTCTACATATCGATCTACCCTCCAATCATAAGTAAATGGCTTGTAGATAACCAATAATCACTTGGTCATTAAAATCCTACAATGCTCAACCCTCGAACCTAAGCACAAGATTCTAGGCCTAAATCCGTAGTCACAAAATATAATATTTCATCATTTCTTCTAGATACCTTAAAATCAATCTATACTATCAAACTAATCATTCTTAATGGTTTCTAAGTCCACTATAGCCAGTCACTCATATCTGTCCTACAAGCTTGCCCAATGAATCCCCAAGAAAATATACTCATCACAATCACACATTAACATATTACAGTTACACTACAGAATCTGTTAACAAGGTCTGGCTATTTCAGTCATCAAAATAGAAGGTAACAAGGGCCTAAGACTGGGTCTAACAATCCATATCAATATTCAAGCAAGGTAAGGGTCAAGCAAGACAGGAAAGATTGTCGAAATATTTCCAAGAATAGTACGAGGCCAAAGGAAATGCATAGGACGTAGTCGAAGTAAAACTCAAGAACCATATACCTTCGTAATTACGTCACATGAAGTTACTATCACGCTAGTGTGCATCTGGCTGCGATTAACTTCCTTGTTCCATAATACGACGGATTGCTGCAGTGCACAGCTGCCACGCCAGATAATATAGGTTCCTGAACTTAACTTGGCCAAATCCGTGAAATATTTCCAAACAATTTTTGCAAAATAAATGAGAAGATGTTAGTCAAAATGCTGAGGGAGTGGTCCAAGTAGAATTCGAGAAACATATTTAACCATGATGCCGTTATCTGAAGTCATGTCTCGCTAGTATTTCTCTGGATGCAAACTGCCGATACCGTAATACAAGAATAAATTACTTTTCGAACTTTCCTTGAATCAATCCATGAGGCACTTTCGACTATTACTGGGAAGGACAAGAAGAATTACCCAAGAGGCTAGCGAAGAAGAGTTTAGTCAAATCATATGAAAGATGGAACACAAAATAATCATGTCGAGAAAATCCTAGTTAGGCTGTAGATAGACAGAGTTAACCAAGACGGGGAAGAATGATGATAAAAATTTGTTCTTGCTCATCTGGTCATAACGAAGTGATCCGATTTAAGATACAGTCTGATAACCATACACGTCTTCCTGAAATTATGTTGCCAGAATTTTTGCTACGCCAGTAAGCATAGCTGCAATAAACGATGGAGTCCATAACTAAGGTATACACCCTAAATCATGTCATCTGGAATTCTTACCACGCCAACCGGTATAGCTGCAAGAAAATCCAAATTCCATAACTAGGATAGTATAACCAACATCAGGCTCACGTCCCTGTCGTGCTAGCTAGTATGACTGCAATAAATTTCAAACTCCATAATTAAAGTAGACATTTATCATTCTCATCGAATATGTTTATCAGAATATCTTAACTCAATTTATAAAAACTGATTTTAGATACAAAGTCAACAACGAACGAACATCAAGATTCAAAATTCAACAACAAATCAAGGATAAGTAAATGGAAACTAGCGAAAACAGATTCCGATGTAGGGTTTAGAAAAAGTTCTTAGGAGAAGTCCCTAAGGTACTATCTAGGTCAAGATTGAAAGTTCTGGAATATAATCTAACTAATCTCAACCTTGATATAAGATTGGCAAATCATATTCTCTCCTCAACCTAGATGATATATAAGTTCAACTTATACCTTCCCTCTGGGGTCCACAAACTCATTCCAAGAAAGAATAAAGTTGATAACGGACAGATGTTTCAGAAATCAGGACGGACATGAATAAATGGGAAAAGTTTCGAAAAGTTCGAAATAAGATTCCCAGGGGTCATCCCTGGAATCTACCAAGAGTTTCTGATATGTGACTGAGTACCAAATTCCTAAAATATTCCATGACACAACCTTAATCCTAGGGCAGGCTCGTAGTAGTACAGATAAGCTCAAGTACCACCACGACTTCGCATTAATTGCAAAGACTGACCTGCATGGGCCACCACACAAACGTGTCACGACCCGCACCCGGATATACGGGTACGAATACGTGGGCCACGCCCAGCCTACGCCGCAGTATCGGCGATAGAGCGCTGTCAAGTACCCTATACTAACTACAACATCTAAAGATCCATAACTAGAAATGTACTCATGTCACATCACAAAAACTAAGGAAGATAAGACAAGAAATAATAACAATATCACTAGAACAACTAGAATCTACAATGATCATATGAGACAAGAATAAAACAGAGTAAAACAATAACAAAACTAATAACTACCAGACCTAGAACTCCTGAAAGACAACTCACGGTGAAGAATACCGAGAACCACCCCAGCTAGCAACATCCTGAAGTCCAAAACTGAGGGCATAACTACTCCTAAAATTTTGTCAACATATCCAGTCAGGATGGAACGAGCACAAATCTCAAATAACGGTTCTAATTAGACGATATTGAAAATGTAGCAGTAAATAGAGAGAATATACAAGAAATCATGAAATGTACATGTGAGTATCATGGCAAGGTAAGATGTAAATCTAGAGCTAGAACAAGGCAAGTAAAACTGATCATGGCATGTACAAGAATCAAGAATCATCTATCTAAGTGTGTGAGTACTAGCTACAACATGTGGCCGGCTTGGGTTTGCACAAGGTCATGAGCTAGCCAATCATACGTGTGGTGTAGGATTGGCATTCACAAGGTTCACAAGATATACAAGGCGGGTATTGACTACACATCTACACTAATACTCCCCGTCTCCGACTAGTATAGTGGATCCAACCATGACACATCATGACATACGATTCTCTGAGAGGGTAGCTAGCCTTCGCAGGAATCGTGTCTATACAATGCACAAGAAACAAGAAAGACTTGCACAAGATATACCAAGGAAAGCGAGGAATAACATCTCGTGACGGGATCCAGAGAAATACCAATCCGTGTGAACAATGTGTCAAGAGAACAAGGATATCTACACTAAATACAAGAAACATAGACGATATCATAAAACAGAAATATTATCAGAGAATGTACTCGCATGAGATCTGGTAAAAAATGTCAACTGTGTAATCTGGCTCAGAGTGAAATCACAGACCTAAAGATGATATATATAAGCTAATTAGGGTTTGAAAGTAAAATCAAGTTATAACAAGTCAAACTAGGTCAAGGCAAGTCAAAGCAAGTCAAACTAGGTCAATCTAAGTCAAGGTTTGACTTACAGCTGACTTTTGGTCAACTGGTCAACTCTGGTCAACCCTAGGTCAACTCTAGGTCAAACTTGACTAACGTTGACTAACAGTTGACTTTGGGTCAATTGGTCAACTTCGGTCCAGTTCTAGTCAATTTTAGGCTACGGTTGACTTCCGGTTGACTTTTGGTCAAAATAGTCAACTGTGGTCAACCAAGGTCAAAACTAGTCTAATCTAGGTCAAATGTTGACTCTACTTCGACGTCCAGTCAAAGTAGTCAACCATGGTCAAACTGGGTCAAAGCTAGTCTCTATAAACATCTACAGGGTTAACACACTCAATTTCAGTGGTTGTGAAATCACTGGAATCAATGGATCACAAAATACAACAAAGGAGAAAGATTATAATAGTAGGGTAAAAATCTACATATATTGTCGGATGGTGAAACAACCATTACCAACGTGTATAGAATGGTCGAAATAGCTAGAATAGCCTGCCCATAAGTCCAATTTGGAAACAGGGACAAGAAGGTAATTTCGAGTCAAAATGGTGTCCGTGTCAACCCGCTTGCACCAAAAAACGTGCCAAAATAAAAGTGCACAAAACCTAACAAATTATATGTCCACATATCCAAAATGACGATACGAACCCAACGGTATATCCAGAATTGGATTCCGTTGACCCGATCTTAAATTGGTCCATTGACCCGGATACTGGAATCCGATTTGCACGAAAAAGCGTGTCGGAGCCAATGTCCTCAAAAATCAGCAAATTATATGTCAACGAGTCCATAATGACGATACGAACTCAACGGCATATCCGAAATTGGATTCCGATGAGCCGGCGTCAAAAAATCCCATTGATCCGTACTGTGGGCCCACTTTGTACCGAAATGCGTGCCAGGACCCACGTCCTCCAAATCTAAAAAAACTTTATATGAAAACGTGCCAGAACGACGCCACGAGTATACTTGTGGTGTCAGAAATTGAATCCGGAGTCCCGGGTTCAAAAATAGGATTTAACAAGTTGGAAATTACGAATTCGGACGGCCAACTTTGGCGTCGAATTCAACCAATCAAACGTGCTCACGATGAAACGAAACTGGAGGGTAGGAAGAGGGTTATACCAGCTTCGCATAGGAACCAGTAGCACGCCAGACGGAACTGCGATGGAGGAGATACGAACCAACGAAGTTGGCTCCACAAAACTGTCCAAAAATTACACAATTTAAATGGTCAACTTGGTGGCCGATTTTGAGGTATCAAACGACAAAATTAACGGATAAAATTTGAGGGGAGTGAAGAGCTATATACCAAGATTGAGATGGAGCAAAGAAATCGCCGATCCAACGGTTAGATTTCTCGAAAAATGCGCGCGAAGTCGCTGCGACGGAACGCTATTTCCGGATCCATTCCGAGCTCGCGCCGACGGGAACCCGTGCCAAACGCACGAAACGCCTAGGCGGCGCGTCCCAGAGGACGGTGGCCGCCACAGGCTGGGCCTGGGGGTCGCCCGGCTAGGGGGTGGCCGGCCACGGCGACGGCGGCCGGCGGCAGCGCGTGGTTGGCCGGTGCTCGCACGCGCGCGGCTGTGCATTTGCCGCTGCAGCTGTTGTTGCTTGCTTTGTGCGCGACGACGCATCCAGGTGGCAGCGACGGTGGTGCAGCGGGGCACGACGACGAGCGGCGCGGCCACGGTGCCCAGCGGCGGGGGTGGTGGTGCGTGGAGGTGATGTTGGCGGAGTGGTGACGGTGGTGTGGTGATATGGTGATGAATGATGATGGTGATGAAGAAAAGAGTGGAGATGAAGAAAAACGTGAAGAAGAAGATGAAGAAGGAGTTGAGGTGGGGGTGTTCTCGGCCACATGGGGGTTATTTTCGGCTGGATGATGATGGGGGGTTTGTTTGTATAGGTGTAAAGTGAGAGAGAGAGAGAGAGAGAGAGAGAGAGAGAGAGAGAGATATGTTTATATATATAATATATATATGTGGGTATATATTATATAAAAAGAGATAGAGAGATATTTAGAGAGAGATATTTAGAAAGAGGGGTGGAGGTTGATGGTGGTGGTGAAGAATAGGAGGAAGAGAGTGAGAGCTCGGCATGGGGGAGCTCGGGTGGTGGCTGAGTGGGACACGAAGGTCATGGATGTAGAGCGTCTCGAGTAGATCCGGCATGACAAGTTGGTTTCGAGAGAATGACTATGTAGCTTCCCTGCCCGAAATTTTTTTTTTCAAATTATTTTTATTATTTATTTGATTTAAATAGTGGTTTTAGAAGTTTATAAATGTTTATTTAGTTAGTTTTGAAGTACCAGACTACTAGGAATCATGGCACGGATAGTGCAGTGGCGTGCTTTGGCTAGCGTTTAGCCATGATAAGGAAATGTCAAGCCATAGGAGTGTCCTAACTAGGAAAACCAGGCCAAGTTATAGCATGACCATTATAAATAAGTTTAATTAATATTTATTATATTTTTGACTTGTAGAAGACCCGTTTGTTTCGATTTAGCCTGAGCTGAGCCTGAACCGAATCCAAGCCTATGTGGGCATGTAGTGAGACCTAGGACGGCCGTGTAGACATATTTTATGTATGTACAAATGTTTTGTATTTTTGGGAATCGACAAATGTTTTCTAAATATTAGTTACATGTATATTATAGCTAGTATTAAATATCAGCGGCGTTTTAGAAATATTGGTATGAATTTTCGGGAGCCAAATTAAGGGGGTGCGTATGATACGTTCGCAAAAAATACTATTGGTTTGTTTAATTTTGTTGTTATTAAGAGCATCATTATTATTAATGTTGTTGTGGTTGTTATTATTAAATAAAATCATATATTACTATTGGTATTTTATTTCTTAGTTAAATGAAATTATATATATATATATATATATATATATATATATATATATATATATATATATATATATATATATATATATATATATGTCTATTAAAAGATCCTGCACCAGAAAAGATAATGTGGACATTTTATTTAGAGTTTATAAGAGTTTGTTATATATAGAGAGTATATGTGCATATGGATATATATTTATATATATGATATATGATATATATATAAAGAGTTTTAAAAAAAAAGAGAAAAGAAAATAATAACAATTATAATAAACCTTTCTCATTATCTCACGAGATCCCCAAAATCTCGTGAGATGAGTTTCTCTTATTCACCCGATGGTAATACTCCATCAATCCTTTTTCCCTCGATTTGAATTAAGTGTTGGCTTTATCGCAACTGAAAATTAGATAGATCAAATCCCGGCAGCATAATCCAATAGGGATTTTGATTCGAGTATAGGTAGAGCGGCCTTTTGCTATAGCGATCACATGTCAGATGAATTCGGCGGCCTCCTCGTGACCCTGTCCCGCTGTGCTCCACCACTAGCACCACCGCAGACGGTCGGGACAGGAGCCGCGGCCGACAGCAACCGAAAACGCGGAAACACAGCAGCAGCGTGCAGCAATAGCGTCGTGCCAACGAGCGCAGCGGCAGCGGCAATAGCCCCCGCAACTGCTACGTCGGACCCCAGCCTTGGAAGCACCCATGCGACAGCCTGTCGTCGCCGTGTGCAGCCGCGCGGGTCACCGGACGGCGTAGAACCGCGCGTGAAACAGGGACTGCTCTGTCCCGATTCCTAACCGAGGTACCAAGTTCCCCACTGATTTTCTCCGTTTCTGTTCAATCGTTTTCGAATCTATAAATTCGTACGCGTAGCCCACATGACCCGCTACCTTTCCCTTTGACAACTTTTAGTCGAAGTGTAACCTACAGATAGTATAGGACCTGTAAAGTCTCGAAAAACCTACTGAATTAATAATATACAAAAAGCAGTTTTGTAGGTTTGTGTTCCTGTTTTGAAAGGTTAACTACTAGTTAATTATTAGCAGTTTCAAAAGTATAATTAAACACGTTTGAAGACAACATATAGGAGATGAGGATCCTTCTTGTAGATTTATTTTTCATCTAATATATGGAGAGATAATTGATTTCAAAATCCTGGAAAAAACCCGTTTCGAAAACTAAAAATTCTATAAAACTCATCCACACGACGTGCGTCCCGCCAATCCGGGCGACATGGTCGCGCACCGTAAGCATCGAAAGCTGCGTATCGGCTTCGTGGTCGTGTGGGCTTTGGCGGAATTCAAATTGGTCGCGTGTGCGCGACGAATTTGATGCGTATCCGTCGAAATTCACCGTATCGGCCTCTGTGCAAATTCTTCAATTACTTTGTGCACGTTCGGCAGATCGAGACGAAACTTACGCCAACAGAACCGTATCGTTTTTCTGGTCCTGTATGCCAAGTTTGGTCCAATTCTGAGACAGTTGAATCGTACGTCGTTTTGCGGGTCCCACGGTCCCACTCAACGGACGATTTTGTGCACGGCCCGCCGAAATCTAACTTTGGATATACGGTTGGGTTCGTATCGGAAAACCGGATCCGTAGACATGTAGTTTGATGACTTTAGAAACCGTTGACTCTGGCACGCTTTTCGGTACAAAACGGGTCCAACGGTGGACATCGTTTTTGCCCGAAATTACCGTTTTGCTCCTGTGTCCAGAATTGGACTTAAGGACAGGCAATCCTAGCTAATTTGACTATTCTGAGAATGTTGGTAACGGTTATTTCAGCTTTCGGAGACAGTTATGATGACTTGGACTTTCTGACTTGTGATTGGCGATACATTGTTGGTTCTCCGTGCAACCCCCAGGCAAGTATACCTTGCCAACTTGTACAGTATAATTTATATGCATGTTCATCATCTCCCTGTGGTTCTTTTTCTTGCATGCGTGATTGCTTTATTCTATGTCTTGTACACTCGTCCTGTTTTACTTTACATGTTTCTAGTTTCTTGTTCCTTTGCTGTTATGATATTTTCCTACCTGGTACACTGTGATAGTCTTATACGTATTGCTTGATAGAGTCGTCTAGTCCCACACCACGATTTTCTTGACTTGTTTATAACTTGACTTGACTTGACTTGACATGACTTGAGTGGGACTCGACTTTGACATTCTATAGATTATGAGTACTTACCTTGACTATGGTCTATAGGATTTTATACTAGGATTGGCTACCGTCTTAGTTGTGTGTACTTTCCTTGACAGCGATTGAGATACTATAGATTGTGAGTACTTGCCTTGACTACAGTTTATAGCCGGCCATTTCTAGTATGGCATGCCAGTGCCTTAGGATCCTTGTGGTTAGATCTTGTGTCTTGGTTCATTTAGTCTCGTTGGATACCCTTGATTGTTTCTCGCTTCTTTTTACTGCTACATGTTGGCTTATATATTATGTATCTTGCTAGTCCTCTGAGGACCTGATGATCTCTTCAGGTTTAGCGACTGCATGGAGTTAGTTAGCAGAGCAGGATGGTAGAGGAATGTGATATATGATACAGGTATTTGCTTGTGATATTCTTTATTTTCTTTCGTGCCTTATATTCAGTACCATGTTATACTCTGCTTATTTATAGACTCATATCATTCTTAGAGTCTAATCGAACAATATGCTAATGGGTTGCAGACCATGACCCATACTTGTTCTTTCTTGATTATATGATTCATGTGGATTGAGATATAGTTTAGATTAGATATGATACCATGACCTTGACATCTTATACGTACTCGAGTCGGGCTGGAGTCCGCTCGATACGTAGCTTGCTTGCTCACGAGCTCGCGTCCGAAAAGCGGGTGCGGGTCGTGACAGACTAGCCTTGTGCTCCTAAATTAAAAGTCATGGTAACGTGCTTATGAGGATCAAGAAAAAGAGTAGAAAATCAATTAGTAATTAAATGGTCTAAATTGACCCGAACTTGTGCGAAGCAAAAAGAGTACAATGGAACAAGTTCGAATGAGACATAATATATCAACATGAAGATAATCTCGTCTACTACAAACTTCAAGAAGGAAGTTTCCAGAGGCTGGCATCCCTGATGCTCTAGAAATCCAAGTCACGGTAAAGAGCATTTAATGATCAAAAAATAATTAAATCAAAATAAATTATCGAAAAATAATTCATTTAGAAAATTAAAAAATAATCTTGAAAATTCAGGGGGCTTACAATAAGTATTAGAATTTGTCAGATAGACATGTATTTATATTACGAGTTTTATCGATACCTGAATAATTGAAATAATTAATATCTTGCTTATTATTAAATTGTAAAAACATTCTTGTTTATGTGATTGTACTATTTGTTCACGTATTATTCTGTAGTTAAGTTTATTTTGAACTGTATATGAAACATATTTGTTTTCTTGGTTCGAAAGAACAAGTTTAGAAAGATTAATAGTTATTGCTAAGTAAAGAAGAATGTTATTGTTCTTAATACTTATGCATTTCCTGCTTATTATAACATCGTGTGTCCGGTGTTAAGTTATTCCACCGAAAGGGCTAGTTGCCCCGAGTAGATTTATATTATTGTGTTTGGAGCTCGAAATACAAAGTAGATTCTGTCGAAAATTCTAAGAATTTCGAAAGATAAGTTATATATCATATTAAATCCTAACTTAGATAAGTTATATATCAACTGGAGACAAACTCTCGATAACTCTAAGTAGATTTAGGGGTCTAACCGTCTAAGTTTTGGACTGGTAGGACAGATATGTTGATACGCAAGCGTAACAAATATTGAATCTAACTGTAACTGTTAATTCTAGTAAGATGAAAATATCATGTTGAATAATATTATCATATTGTGTGATAACTAGGGTCCACGAATCGAGATGCATATTATACTTATCTTATCATGTTCCATTAGATGGAAACTTCTAGCTAAATAAGTATTCTTGTATTCATTTGATATTTAGGGTACACAGATCGAGGTACTTACTTGAGTCAAGAAATGACATGTTTAATAAGATAAGAAATTGTTTTTGATTATATAATAGAGCATTGGTCGGGGGAGAACAAAAATGGATCACACCGTATGATTTTTTTGCAATATGAATAAATCTAAGGGCTAATCAGTTCATATATTCTTCGGGAAGGCCTTGCGAAGAGATAGTGTGAGTGCTATCTCACTTTCATTATATATACAATACACAACACTTAACCTAATTCGATCAAGCTAATCAATTAGCGGTTTTAAATGATATGTTTCATCTTTACTCCCTGTATGGGAGGGAGTCGGACCACTAAGCATCGTGCCAATCACACAACGACCTAATTCCGAGTAATTGAGATTATTGTCGAGAAATTAGTCGAGTTTGAAATCCAAATTCGTTCTCCAGATTGCATAATTATATATGTAAATTTGTATTGTGATTGTGTTAGTGATTGTTAGGCTATAGAAATTGTTTGGAATCACTAGACATAGGATCATAATAGAGTATTATTCCAAGTTGATATACTATTTTACTTCATTTATTTTACCATTCTTGAATTGAGGACTTGCATATTTTCAATGACCTAGTATTTGTTCACTAGATGAAGGTACAGCAAAGAAAGAGACACTTCCTCTATATAGCGTGGATGAGTTTGAAGAGTAGTACATGCAGAGGGTAAACTATCAGATTTATTTTGTGTAGTTGTATAGTTTTCATATATATTACATTTTGAGACAGAAACCATACTTATGTGAGATGTAAATATTGATGGTTTGTCAATATATATATATGTAAATTATTTTCAGTTTATTAATGGTTTTAGTGTGTCCATAATTTTATCCTAAAAATTTACACACTCCAATCGCGATATAGATGCATGTGTATTTGTTTGACATGTTGTCTGGAATGTTAGTTACGTACTTGGCTCGCCGTAGTCTGAAAGCGAGACGACATGCAGGGGAATAAGGTGAAAGTGTCCGATGCCTATCTTGTGTCCTGGGCAGAAATATGCAACCGGCAGAGGTTGAGTAGGCGATGAGTTTGTAGTATGTGGACCCTATGGAGGAAGTTGAACTTACAATGACAGGGATCACATAATCGATATTGAGGTAATGATAGAATACTGGAAACATACGATGGTGATCTACGTTATGGGGAGTAGCTTTATATGGTCATATGCACGCTTTTTCTAATCAGATGTTGAGACCTAAGGACGAGTTTGAGATCTTCTTATGGGAGAATGGCTTCTTCTTCATAAAATTTTCTCTGAAGGAAGACGAAGACCTAGATTTGATCCTGGAGTCGGGGCCGTGAACTTTTAACGAGAGACTCATTATAATGAGATTATAATGGGGAGGTGGAGGAATCCATAGACGAACTTTGAAATGGATCGCTTATCAACAATCTCAATATAGATCCAACTACCATGGTTGTCCCCCTAATTATGGAGTTCGTCCTCGATTATGAATATTGCTAGCCTGGTAGGGTATCCTTTGAAGATGAACTTGGCTATTGTACGTAAGCAATTGTTATCGTATATAGAAGTTTTTGTTGAGATCCATGTAAATGACAAGATACCAAGGGAGGTAATCGAGCAGTTTTCGAGGAGGAAAAGTTAATCAAGCACTTTTCGAGTCGGAAAGGTTGATATAGAAGTGGAATAAAAGAGGAGGAGGAACCCGTTACACATAGTCTATCTAGAAGAGAAATGGGAGACAATGATGAGTGGGATATGGAAGGATATGGGACCAGATGATAGGGGAATGAAGGATGATGCTTTGGCTTTGCAGAATAACTTCGCAAGAGGTATGCACGTAGTGCTAGCTTTTGTAGTGCCCCGTCCCTACATCATGCCCCGTTCTCCGTCTATAGGGTGCGCGAGAAAGGAACACTGTCGCTATCGATTCGGTCGGGACCGATAGGTCAGGATCGATCGAATCGATCGAACGGGAACGGTTGAATTAAGATCCATTCCTCGTTATGGAATGGCTTCTTCGGAACCAAAGTCCCATATTCAGCGGGTTGCGCCTCAAGGATTGTCTCTGCGGCTGAGTCGGGAGAGACCTCCCGTTGCTCTACTTTTCACGCCGCTTGTGTTGGTTTTGGCTTTGTTTTCTGAATGCGTTTTCGTGAATGTTTTCGATGGTTTTCATGGCTTGCATTTCGAACTCGCATTTTCTATCGAACTTCTTGAATAATGCAGTGTTCTAATCGGTTGCTTGTGCGATTTCAGGTAATCGCGTAGGCGACGTCTAGCATGACCAACAAGTTCTCTCGCTTGAAGTAAACTCAAGGTGAGTGGCTGACCCTTCTCTTCTCGACCCCCTTCTTAGGTAAATCGATAGTGTTGTTGCGAATGAAAGAATGAATGCAAGGGCACAGACACGGTAAATTGATCAAGTTTTCAAAGAGAATGTAGGCTATACCTTAATAACTAAATATTGTCTTAACTCGGTCATTGGACAACTTGTCGACAAGGAGAGAGTTTCCTCGAGCGACAACCCGGGGCCACGGGACCGACTCGGCCTAGGAGAAAACACGGTATAGCTGTACTGGATGATAGCATGTGTTAAGTGGGGACTTGCAGCGGGGATCGCTACTTGCGCTGCAAGGGCTCCGACTAACAAAGCTATAGTCTAGGATGGCTTGTGATGTCAGTGACCAAACACACGCAATATTACACTTGGTATGAAAAAAATGATAACAATTGACAGGGAAGAACATGGTAAGTTTCATAAGGCGCGACGCAGTCCGTCGTGGGTAAGTTCCAACGCATTTTACATTATGCTTGTCATAGCTTGTTTGAAATTCATTAGGATGGTTAGAAACATTCATAAACTAAGTCATATAAACTCTTCAACCAAATGAGAGCTTGGAACTTAAATAGCCACGCACCAGTACAAAGTGTAATGTACTGATCCTCGCTCTCCACGCAGATACCCCGAACCACGAAGGGCGTTCCGCTTAAATCTCAAGGTGGTGCAAACACTTTTGAAGCCTAGTCCGTGTGTCAAAGGCTTATTCCTGAATCCTTTTGAAGACTCCGCACTCAGTACAAAAGAAAGAAATGACGACTCGGCTTCCCTCGATCGCAGGTGGAAAGTGTAACTATTTTGCTTGTAAAAAGGGATGTAATGTATGGAACGACTATCTCGTCAGCGTTCGTTTTGTAAGTTGAGTCATGTTGTAGCCCGCGCGGCAATGATTGTAATGGAGTCAATGTAAATGAAGTTTTATTATCAATGAAAAAGTCTACTTCTATTTTAAATGTGTCAATCAATTTTTCTGCGTACTCTAACTTGATGTTGTGTTTCGGATAACCTTATGACTACGCCTTGTGCGATCGCAACTTAGGTTCACACGGCATCACGCTCGGGGGACGACTATCGATTCTACGGAATCGGGGCGTGACATAATGATATCAGAGCACGGCTTTACTCCTTTAGCCTCGCGTCTAGAATTTCAAACCTTTGAACTCGCATCGATGAGATAAGTTGTTCCATACAATGAGTCCGTAATAATTTGTGACTGATACGTTTGCCTTCGTATCGCAGAAGTACCGGAACCCACGGTCGAGCAAGAGCAGAGCGCTTCTAGCGGCTCTAGTAGTTCGCGTCATTCGCGGGCCGAACCTTCTAACAGTACCATCGAAAGGATGCTGCACATGATGGAGGCGCAACGGAACCAATCCGAGAACCGACATCAGCGGACAGAGGCACGACAGGCCCAGTTCGAAGCTCGCTTCGACGCACAAGCTAAACTTCAACAAAAGCAGCTGGATACTCTACAGCAGATCGTCCAGACAATTATGGCCAACGGAAATTTGCGACTGCGCCTACCGTCACCGCACCTACTGCCACCGTACCGACGTTCCAACCCATTGAAATCGTCACTGTAGGGACTAAAAATCAAGTTGCGCCATGAATCTACTAACCAGAGATCAAGTTGTATCCCAAAAATCAGGTTGCGCCACTGATATGATGCCCAGAGAATGAACTGCGCCGCTGAACAGGTTGCGCCATATACCAAACTGCGCCCAGTCTTATTGCGCCAAAATCTACGTGGCGTCTGACATTTAAAAGCCATTATTACCTGACAACACTGACAACTGACACTATAGTGAACGAGGAAAATCTTTTCGAATCTCGTGAATTGTGCTGCTCGGGGAGAGTTGGTTGACAGCTGTCCTGTACACTTTGTAAGTTGCGTCTAGGCACAATCCAGACAAAATCCTTAGTTGCGCCTAGGCGCAATCTGCATTACTTCTGCTCCGAAGCTGCCACGTGTCTTGGCGCAGTTTTACTCATTGACTGAAGTTCGCGCAACCTGATGAAGTTGAGACAATTTTCATTTCTAAAGCAGGATGACGTGGCGCACATGCCACTAATATCTCAAGACGTGTCTACTATCCTGTACACGACCACGCGCATCTCAATCACATGATGCCACGCGTCTAAATACAGTTAGTACACGACTTATAACCGAATGAAAGTTGGCGCAACAGGAGGTTGGCGCAACCCAGTATGGCGCAATCCAACTTCGCGCACATCAGAATAACTGCTAAAACAGTTATTTCCTGAACTCTATAAATAGAGTTTCCAATAATTGTGAAAGCATCAGATACATACGCACAGAGATCAAGAACTCTTGAAAAATTGCTGCTGCATTCTCCAGAGGCTACAGTCTTCAAGTTCACATAGTCCAAGGGATAGAGTGATCGTCTTCTGATCAGATTCCTACAGTTGTACTTTCCCAGAATTCATTGTACTTTGTACTATTCTTTTACAAGTTTGGAATAAACTTTTTATTTTTGCAAACAAAATGGCGACTCTGCTGGGGACGACTTTCTCCTCCGACGAGAAGGTGACAACTCAATGTGACACTGCGTTGATCGGCAAGACGCAGAAGACTCTGGTTGTTCAAGTCAACCAGACAGCCTACGAGAATATGATCAACGCCAAGAGCAACAAGTGCACTGTGGCTGTTGCCAAGAACAGGACTGTATGGACTCCAAAATCCCCTGCAGTTGCTGTTGCCCAGGCGTAACTTGAGTGCTCAGTGGCCAAGGCACAATTCGCCTCAGTGGCTCCGGCACAGCCTGCTTCTGCTGCCATGGCACAATCCACTCTTCCTGCTGCCCGCGCGCAGTCTACTACCCTTGTTGCTGCCAAGGCGTCACCAGTAACCTATATTAATAGGGTACAACCAGTAGCCCATAGCACTGTGGCGCAACCCAAGCAATCAGTTGTTCAGGCGCAGTCTGCGGCTCTGGCGCAACTCAAAGGAACTAGTCTTTTGGCTATTCCCTCTTTTAATTCTCAAGTTCTGAACTTGGAGAATCAATGTTCTAGTGCCAATACTAGACAGAACAAAGGGAAGAGTCCTTTGACATCTCCTCAATGGGCGCAATCTGTGCCTAAAATGGTCTCACAACAGAACAAAGGGGAACGCTTCTTAGCTAACCCTCTACAAAATAAAGGAAAGCACCCTTTGGTCTTTTCTCAAACTTCCCTGGTCTATGACTCAGAGGAAGACACATCAGATTCTTTTCCTTCAAACAGAGGTCTTCGTATCTCTAATATCGAAAAGAATACTAATCAAAGAGGTATCTTACCTACCCCTATGGGGTCTGGTCAAGACCTTCCCACCTTGCAAATTTCAAGATCTAAGCAAGAAAAATTGGGGGTATCACAAACAGAGACACCTGGATCAGAATTTTCTGATTTACGTGCTTATCTCAATAGGCGTCAACCAGTATCAACTTTGGTGAAACATAAGAACCCTATGCCAAAGGCCAACCTATACCGGAAGCCAAAGTTTGAAAAGAAGGACTCAACCACTTATGCTAATGAGTTGAGTACATTTTTGTACACTCAGGGAACTAAACATCTGAAGAATAGGAGATATGTTCCTAACATCATCAAGGAATATGTTCCTCCGACTTTTTCTCGTCCTGTAATTGTAACTGATCTCCGGCAACGTCTTACACAAAGACGGGAGATTACAGGGATGTCTCTCTCACCTCCAAATTACGCTTCAGATCGCCACTGCCTTCATGAAGTCGTCATCAACTGTTGTTGCCAATCGGCTCGACGATCTGTCTTCGATCGTCTGAACTATGCTCCAACTCCTGAACATATAATAGAAGACGAAGAAGTGCTATTATATGCTTCTATCCACATGACTTCTCAAGGCACTGGGGTAGGAAACGTCCAAGACGTAATGCATCCCGTAATCCCAGTCAGCAATACTTGGATCGGATTCACGCATCCAGTGAAGGTGTCTTTTAATACACTAGATCAAGAAATCGACATTTGAACCAAGGTGTCTTTAATCAAGAAGATCTCCCCATCACTCATGTAGGAGAGGACTCTTTTTCAGAGTTTGATGCAGATAGTGAAAGTTCTGAACAAACTATCTCATCAATAGCAGCAAAAGAAGTGACGGCATATACCATTACGGAAGATCAAGATGCCTCTACTTCAACCAGTCAAGAGCAACAAATTGTTGCATTAGAAGAAAAATTGAAGACTATGGCAGAAATGGTTGCTAGCATGCACACTATAATCGTGGCTCAACATACAGTACCACTGATTGTAAACCCTGCTATAAATCCTGAGCTTATAGCATCTTCTGTACCTGTTAATCTGGGGGTACCAACCCCTCAGGTTGCCTCTGTGCCAATTCAAGCTGATCCCAGTCAGTCTGGTGCTGGGGGTGGTAATTATCACGTTGTTCCTCCTCCTAACACTTCTAATCAGCCCACCAATTTCCAAACATCAGGGGATGCTAATGAATCTGTGAAACTCTTACGCACTCAGTTTGAGGCCTTCTAGCAGAAGGATGGCCTACAAAGACTGGGCATAAAGAAATCGTATCCTACAGAATGGAAGGAAGTTCAATTCCCTCCTAAATACAAGCTTCCCACCATTATGTTGTTTGATGGCAGTACCTCTCCAAGTCAGTACATTAATCATTTTGAGGTGATGACTGATCAATTACAGCCAAATGATGCTCTCCTTACTAGAGTGTTCGTCGGTTGTTTAGCTGGCACAGCATACGACTGGTATTGTAGCTTGCCTGATGGCTGTATCACTTCTTTTGTTGGTTTCAAGCAAATGTTCTTGGAACGGTTTTACGAGGGAGTCAACGACATGACGATGTCTGCCCTCATTAAGATTAAACAGCGGCACAATGAATCCACGAAAAGTTTCATTGAAAGATTCCGTCGGAAGGCACTCAAAATGCCTTTAGGAACTCCATCTGCTGTAATAATAGACACTTGCAAATCAAACTTGTTGCCTATTATCAGTATGTGGACATGATCTACACAATTCCAGGATTGGCCTTCTTTCATTGTAAATGCAAATACGGCGGAGGTTAGTGCCGAAAAGTTCAAGTAGTTAGGAGTTCAAATGACTCATCCTAACCAAGATGAACATTCTACACCCGGAGGTAATAATCTTCAGAATAACCGCAAGAATAAAGAAAAACTGGCCATCAATCTTAAGGGCAAGGAGTCTTTGGTTGTCAACGTCACTCAAACAGCACCCACTCCATCAGCACCACCACAGAAGACAACTCGTCCAAAGGAAGAATATTCTTTCAATAAAGGTGATACTTTGAGCATCTTCGATTGCTTGATCAAAAGCAATAAGCTTCAACTTCTAGAGGCAAAACGGCCAAAAGAAGTGGGTAAAACCGATCACCCTAAATGCTGTGTTTATCATAGATTTATAGGACATCCAACCAGAGCATGTTACGTGCTCAAAGGTAAAATCCAAGAGTTGGTCAATTCTGGAGCAATTACTCTTCAGTAGGACGAGAAAACGGTGACTGCTAATGTGGTTTCTCTACAATTCGGTGACTTTCCACCACAACTTGTACAAGATGGTGTTGTCCCCATTCCAAGGACTACCCTTGAGATCGTAAATCTCCCACCTCCTCAAAATGAAGGTCATGTTCCACTATCGACTGACAAAGGAGAGATTATGTGGATTCATCGAGATCTGGTTGCAGAGTTTGAAACACCTTCCTCTTCTAAGCAAAAGAAGCACTCCAAAGTTAAATCTAAGAACTTCAACATGGTATCCTTTGAACCAGTAAAAAAAGAAGAAATTCTAATGTGCACTAGATCTGGGAAACCCTATCTTCGGGAATATCCCAAAAATGAAGATAATCCTGTCTCATCTCCTGATGCTCTTTCTACATCATCTTCTCCTGCTGAGAATATACCATCTACATCCCTGCCTGTAGTCGAACCATCTCCTCCTAAACCAACATCAGCAGACAAGGGAAAGCAACCTGTTCGCTTTGACAAAGCACTGAAGAAGTCCTCATCTCTTGGACTTGAAAAGCCTTACAATTTTGACATATTGGCTCAATTGGCCAATACTCCAGCAAGATTATCAATCTTTGAACTCTTACGTCTCTCAAAAGAAACTCGAAAGACGTTAAGTGAAGTCTTGATGCAGGCTGACGCTTATCTTACTCTTCTCAAGAAGCCTGAAAAGGAGCTAGTCTGTTGTGAACATTGTCATAGTGTATTCGAACTAATGCCCAATATTACTTTTACACAAGATGACATGTTAGTAGAAGATAATCGTCATGATCGTCCTCTCTATTTCACGGGGTATGTAGATACCATGAAAGTCGATCACATTCTGATTGACCCCGGGTCTGCACTTAGCATCATGCCAAAGTCTTTACTGGATGCTTTGAAGATCCCAGTGCATAACCTCTCTACAACTATCACTACCATCTTGGGATTCAATCAAGGAAGAAGTGAACATTTGGGGAAGATACGCCTAAAACTTCAAATTGGCAATCTTCGTACAAAGGTAACTTTCTATGTTATCGACAATCATGGCTCATACAATGCTTTGTTAGGAAGGCCATTCCTCCATGAACACAATATTGTACCTTCTACTCTCCACCAATGTTTCAAATATGTGGATGGTAATTGAGAAGTCCAAAAAGAGGTTGCAGATCTGAATCCTTTCAAAGGAGTTGAAGCATACTGCAACGATTTTCGCATGTATAAGGAGGAATTCATGAAGGTGGTACTAGCAATGGACACAGATGAAGAACAAAAAAATGTGCCGAATGATACATTGGTGATCCCGGTCAAAGGACGTACCTCTTGTCCTCAGTCTTCCAAGCCACTGACTATCTATCTTCCTTCCCATGAGAAGCAGTCTAAGGGTGATAGTCGGGAACAAAGGGAGCTCACCTCTCCTGAGCCGCTTGTAATCGATCTTCGTCGTAAGAAGCCCCCTCCTCCTTCTCGTTCTTCTTCCCCTCCTCTTGTCATCAATCTGACTAAGCCTGCTAAGGCTAAATTCCCTGTTGTAAATGATGGTATAAAAATCAATAAAGCATCTCCTTTGCAGTATACTGATGTCTCTTACTATACTCAGTATTATTTGGATATGCTAGATAGCTTTAAACCACTTACAATAGAAGTCGTATCATCTCTGCGAAATATGGTATCACTGAATTCAATACAAGAGTCGTACTTCTTAGTACCGTGTCGAAAGAAAGAAGAAAAGCCTATATTCTTCAACAAAAGAGAGGAACCAAAAATCATGCTCTATAACGATAATAGAGATGATTTAGGAAGGCTACAATTACGCGCTATAGTCCGCAATCCAAAGCAATCATCCGCAAAATGGGCTATGATTTCAAAACTGGCCTCAACAACGGTAAAGGGAGGCGAACTCCTCTTCGTATTGCTGTTCCAAAAGGAAAATCACAACAATACCACAGTAAAACGAAACGGGGACTAGGTTATGCTTCACCACTCCCAACTCCAGAACCTTCTGAATCTGATGAAGAAGAACGATCAAACTCTTCTGATTCTATTTCATGGGATTCTGACACCAGTATTGGTCATGTTCATAGGGTGATAGTATCTTCTAACATGGTGTCTGCCGAATTTTCGGAAGATGATGAAGATGACATTAAAGAAGCTCCTGAAGTAGACCCTTGGGCGCAAAAGATGGACAATCAGTGGGAACTTCGTTTTGAACAACGAGAACCACCTACTGAGGATCAACTAGTCCAGATCGATATTGGAGAGAAGGGCGTATCACGACCAATCTTCATTAGCAAAAATCTCTCAGAGGATGATAAACAAGAGTTAATTCACCTTATTCGTGAATATATTGATGTCTTCGCCTAGAGTTATGAAGATATGCCGGGATTAGATCCTCAAATTGTAACTCACAAGCTTAATATCTTATCGAATGCCAAGCCGATCAAACAACAACAACGGCAATTCAAGCCTGAAATGATGGATGCAATTGATGATGAAGTCAAAAAGCTTATAGCTTGCGGTTTTATCAGAGAAGAACAGCATCCTGACTGGGTAGCCAACATTGTCCCAGTTCTGAAGAAGACCGGAAATGTTCGAATTTGCATAGACTTTCAGGATCTCAATGATGGTTGCCCTAAAGATGAATTCCCTCTCCCAATTACTGATGTCATGATCGACAATACATGTGGATTCGAACGAATTTCTTTCATGGATGGGTTTTCTGGATATAATCAAATCCGGATGAATCCTGAAGATGAAAAACATACTTCGTTTCGTACTCCTCGTAGAGTGTACTGTTATACAGTCATGCCGTTTGGTCTGAAGAACCACTACAAGAAAAAACCCTTTTTACAACATTCCATTTACAACACTTCCTGAAAACGTTGTAAACATGGAGGGTCTTCTACAACCTTTATTGTAAAAACATTGTAAAATACATGTGCAAACAACGTTTTATATTCAAACGTCAAGGATTCTACAATGGTCATTCACAAAAGTTGTGTATGTCTTCAACAACATTTTTTTAACATTGTAACATTTGTTAATTTTGACAACGTTTATTTAATGTTGTCCAAGTTATTAATTTTGACAATGTATTTAAAACATTGTAAACATATCATGTTCAACAACGATTATCAATTGTTGTAAATTTTTTATGTTTCACGATATTTGTTTGATGTTGTAAAAATAATTTTATTTTACCACTTTATATAAATGTTGTGTATGTAATGTCATTTTGCAATGTTTGAGAAACATTGCAAAAAGGTTATATTGAACGGCTTTTATAAAATATTGCAAAAGATGTGTATTTTACAATGTTTAGACAATATTGCAAATTTATCTTTAAAATGTTGCTTGGATGATAATATTTGAAATGTTGGTCTTATTAGGTCGACATCTCACTTGGTAGCAACTCTTGATTAATGGATTTGGATATGTCACATGCCAAAACCCATCCCTTCCAAGACTTTGAAGACAAGCCTAATGTATCAGCTTCTTGCAAAAATCCCTACCATGGCTTCTTGCTCATCCTATTCTTCATTCTTGTAAAAATCATGATTTCTCGACCTTTATTTTACTCTTTAAAATGCTGCTTTAACTTAGGTTATATCATATATTCAATTGATGAATTAATCTTTGAAAAATCTAACAACTGTCCAAAGTTTAAAGCCTAATCATTGAGATAAATAAGTTTTCTTCATTTACATATTTTTACAACTTATTATGCTTTTAAATGCCAAATCTATAAAACTCTTCGACCGAAAATAGCTTAAGAAGGAAGTATGGGATCTGAAAAGAGATAACATAAATACTTTTTTATCTTTCTACTATAAATCTTGCTGGATCTTTGTCCGGACCTCCTCAGGTTAATTCAAAAATTATGTTCTGGTATGGACATACGTAAAAGTTACTATGCAAAAATCTTACTGCCCATAAAGTGTATACAAGGATTGGAGATTCTAGTCCTATCAGTTTGTTCAATTCCCTTTTTGAGTTCTTTTTAAGGTCTTATAAGTGAATTAACTGAATAATATTATGAATTTGTTTAAAAGCAACTAAGAAATTTGTTCTAAAACAACTTCAAAATTTTGGCAGACATGATATCTTTTATTTTTGCCTAGCCGATCCAACTTGATACAATATGCTGTTCATACACAAGGTGGTAGTTACTAGGGTGAGAAACGGCTTATAAATATTTAAATTACCAAATATATATAAATATTAGTAAACCTTAATAAATCTTAATTCAAATATATTTAAATTATTAATTTGGTTTATAATTAAATATAAATATATATGTAATAAATCTTAATTCAAATATATTTAAATTATGTTTTACTAATATCAAAAAAATAAAATTTTTTTTTACATGCAACACATGTGAATTTACTAGTTATCATTTAATATATAATGCGACTTGGAAAAGGCTCAAAAGTGAGTCGTCTATGCCGTATGTATAGATCAGCAACCGTTTAATTCAAAAAAAAAAATATGCGAATTTTAAAATTTCTTTTCTTTCTTCCACATAATCGACTCTCTTTTATTTATATAAATCTCCATAATGAATTATAATTAAAATATAACTATATAACTATATATATATATATATATATATATATATTTTTTTTTTATAACTATATATATATATATATATATATATATATATATATATATATATATATATATATATATATATATATATATATATATATATATATATATATATATATAATAGATCTTAATTCACATATAAATATATATGTTATAAATCTTAATTCAAATATATTTAAATATATAAATTATTATTTGGGCTTAGAAAATGCTTATAAATATCTAAATTATCATATATTTTAATATTAATAAATTTTAATAAATCTTAATTCAAATATATTTAAATTACAAAAAGTATTTAAATATTTATAAATAATTAAGTATTCTAATATATTTAAATTATTAATTCGGCTTATAATTAAAATATAAATATATATGCAATAAATCTTATTTCAAATATATGTAAGGTTAAATTGCAACTTGATACCCTCAACTATTACTGTTTTTCAACTTGATACCCTCAACTTTTATAGGTACCAACTTGATACCCTGAAGAAAAAATTGGACCAAATTGTCCCTTCTCTTCTCCCCCCAACCCCCTCTCTCTCTCTCTCCGGCTATGGGTAGCAGCGGGCGGGCGCGCACGAGCGGACGACGGACGTGAGCAGGCGGCCGGCGTGGGGACGCTCGGGGGCGCGACGAGCTGGGCAGCGTGCGAGCGGGCGCGACGACGCTCTGGTAGGGTGGGTCGTTGGGGCCGGGGGCTGGTAGGGGGGTGGTTGCCGGAGGTGGAGGGGATGGCTGTCGAAGTGGGTAGGGGAAGTAGCAGCCCGGGGGGAGGGCAATTTAGGAATAAAAGAAAAAATGGGTATCAAGTTAGAAATATAAGTTGAGATAGAGTATTAATTTTGTACCTATAAAAGTTGAGGGTATCAAGTTAAAAAATAGTGATAGTTGAGGGTATCAAGTTACAATTTAGCCTATATTTAAATATTTAAATTATTCTTTTATAATATCAAAAAAATATAAATTATTTTACATGCAACGCATGTGAATTAACTGGTTATCTACTACTGTATAATGCGGTTTGAAAACGGCTCAAAGCGAGCCGTCCAAGCCGTATGTATATCATCAACCTTAAATTAAAAAAAAAATGTGAATTAAATTTTTTTTTTCTTTCTTCCGCATAATGGACTCTCTTTTATCTCTACTTTTATAATGCGGCTTAGGGCCGGCTCCAAATTAAACCGTCTAAGCAGTATGTCATCAACCAATTAATTTAAAAACTTCTTAAAAAAATTTAAATAACGTAACAGTAGTTGTTTTCACAAGTTGTTGGAAGAAAATAAAAACCTAATATCCCCCTAATTACATGAACATGGGTAAATCCTAAAGTATTTTAAAAGTTAAATTATATTTAAACTAACTAAATGATATTATCTAACTAAATACATATCAAAAAATTTAAAACATTTACAATAAATCATAACTAAATATATTCGAATTATATTTAAAATATTATAACATAATTTAAATTCTATATTTCAATAATAACCTAGATTTTTTTTCCTTCTATTTTAATTTTAAAAACATATTTATAATAAGTCATAACTAAAATATATTCAAATTATGTCTAAAATATTCTAACATAATTTAAATTTCTATATTTCAATAATATCGTTGATTGTTTTTATTTTTTTTACATGCAACGCATGTAAAAGTAACTAGTTTATATATATCTCCATAACATATGTAATAAATTTAAATTATGTTAGAATATATGTAATAAATTTAAAGTAACTAGTTTAAAATGTAATTATATAAATATATATGTAATAAATTTAAATTCAAATATAAATATATATGTAATAAATCTTTTTCAAATATATTTAAATATTTAAATTATTAATTTGACATAGAAACGACTTATAAATATTTAAATTATCAAATATATTTAAATCTTAATAAATCTTAAATTATCAAAAAAATTTAAAAATATTTAAATACTAATAAATATTAATAAATCTTAATTCGAATATATTTAAATATTCAAATTATCAAATATATTAAAATATTTATAAATAACTAAATATTCAAATATATTTAATTATTAATTCGTAGGACGGAATTAATTATTAGTAATGACGGAATATCTTGTCAGTAAATTTTTTATTCATTAGATGGAAAAATATGCACAAAAATATTCTATCAGGATTATGAAAAAATATTAGAAACTCCTGAATCAGTCACTAATAATAAATAATATATTTTTAAACTAAATAATTAATTGAATATGAACAAAATATCTTCGATCAAAAGGTAGGGTTTTCCTCTCCCACGTACCAATTCAGATTTTTATTCTCCCGCCTATTCCTATTTTTTTCGATCAGTAGGCATATCATGGGTATTCTTTCCTCTCCACAAGGGCTTTTCTCCTCTCCGTAAGGGTTTTTCTCCACAAGAGTTTCTCTCTTTTCCTGCATATTCTTTCCTCTCCGCAAGGGATTCTCTGCATACCAATTAAAGGAGACAATCAAAAGCCATTCGCACCAAAGCAAAGGTAAATTTTGGATTTGTATTTTTGCTAGAATTTGTAAATCTGTATTATGCCGCTAATTAGGGTTTTCTAGAACTGATTTGGGACCTCTGATTTACTTAGGGATTGGTTCTTTGGCTTACAATTAATTCTCTACTTGGTAGGATTCTCAGGAACAATAAGCCCTCTTTGGGGTATACGAGAAGACGAACCGATGATGACCAAGAAGACAGGAGGAGGACGGCGAATGGGGGAAGGTCCAAAAGCGAGTGGCAGCGCCACCGACATGATCATGCTTCCACCATCGTCGAGGTTGAAGCAATTACTCTTGCTGATGCACTTTTAGATTGGCTTCGCTCTAAGAATGCACTTTTAGATTGGCTTCGCTCTAAGAATGCACTTTTAGATTGGCTTCGCTCTAAGAATGCACTTTAGATTGGCTTCGCTCTAAGAATCTATGTTCTAAATTTTGCTAGGTTGACAAGGACAATCTGTTGGTTGCCTACTTCGAAGGCTCCATGGAGGTGTTTCTGATGTCATGATTTGGCTGCAGCATTACACTGCTGGTGTCTCCCTTGCCTCTGTTCATTTTCCAGTTGATAGTCTACTTATGCTTAGTTTCATTTGCAGGATGGATGTTGGCAACCTCCCATCATAGTTGATGAGCAACTAAACGTGCCAAAGTGGAATCCTGCTATATTTAAGCTTCCTTAGAATGGATTGCTTCTCTTCTATAAGATTTCCTTAGAATGGGTTGCTTCTCTTCTATAAGATTGGTCAGGAAGTCCAAAAGTGAGTTTAATAATACTGTATTTTTTTAACTACGTTGTTATGACATGTTTGCTGATATACCTTTACCAAAATTTTAGATGGAGTGGTTGCATGAAGGGTCGATGGCGGCATAACTTGGTCAGAGCGAGAACTGCTTCCACCAGGCATCCTTGGGCCCATTAAGAACAAGGTATGCGTGTATCTGTGTTGCACAGACACATATCGTCTCAGTACATATATGTGTCCTTATCGTGCAACACAGACGAATAAAGTCGACATATTTGAAATTTTTTGTATCACGTACCTATATTTGTGTCCTTATCTGTATATGTGCCTATATTTGTACAACATTGGCATGTATATATGTGTTGTATGGGCAATCTCATATAAACCGTACAGCATGGCTGATGAGAATTATAATCACATTTTCTGACTCTATTGATGGATGATGGTCGTTTTCTATGTGGATCTTCTGTGGAGAGTTAGAACTCTTGGGGAGCGTGGATGGAGGTAAACTGAGCAAACGGTGCTCATCAATTCATGGCCTAACTATAGGAATTAAATATGTATGAAGTGATCAATCCTTTCATACAATTTTGATGTACGAGAGACTGATAACATGCCAAACCCTTTCGATGGATCTGTATTCTTTATCCATTGGATTATATGGATTGGATCTGTATTCGTCAGATTTTGCTAATTAGGTTTTGTTGAAGTTGCTAATTCGTATTTTCTAGAACTGATTTTGGACATTGTTTCCAGGTGCATATCGCCACTCCTTTTAGTACAAGATTATATTTCTTTAGTACAAGATTATAATCATGTGAATTTTTTCATCCACCATTTCCATAACAACTATTGGAAGATAGGACACTACACAAATTAATGCTTATGGGAAAGATGTGAAACTCACATCTTTATTTCAGAAGATAGGACACTACACAAATTAATGCTTTGGTTATTTATCTTTGGTATTGTTATTGAGTTGCTGCTAAAATTCTGGTATCTTGTCTTAGGATGGTGCGTGTAATTGGTGGTTGACATCCAAGTGACGGTCACTGCTGCTAGGCACTTGCTGCCATATATGAAGATCTACATCAAAAAGGGGGTGGGTAACTGCTTGGATAAGATGCACATGGTAAGGTTCTTCCAGATTTACCTATGTTTTGCAGGGTTGCAACTGGGCAAAGAGGTAGGATTGAGAGTGTAGGTAGTAGGGGCCTTGTATGTGTGTGAGCATAGAGTGTGTGTGTGTGTGTGTGTGTTTGTATATGTGTGTGTGTAGATAGGTAAAGGGTAAGGAGGTAGGATTGACCTTCATTTGCATGTTTGAACAGATTTTACCTATTTTCATAAATTTTGTCACATGTTTGAAGGGAGGCTTAGGTTTTTGCCTATGTGCAGTAGGGAGTGTTTGAACTGACATCATGTTCAAAACGTGTTTGAACTGCAGTAGGCAATGTTTGAACTATTTTTGCCTATTTTGGCACATGTTTGAACTGACAACATGTTTGTAGCTCCAACACAACACACATACAGATGTTTATTTCATATTCTGTTATGACATGCATGGCACCAACAAACCAAACACATTTTCTCTCTTTCCTCGGAAGATTAATATATAGGGTGCTAAGTATTCGTATATATGTTGACAGGGATACATAATGGCAAGGATGGGTATGAAAGCTTGATCGAGGCAGCGATCGTTGTAGCCTGGAACTTTGATGCAAAAGAGGATGCAGATGTTTATTAAGGCTCTAAAGAAAGTCCTACCACAGGTAACTCATAGTAGTTTATCCTTTTTTTTCTTCCAACTATAAAATCAAATTTTGCGTTTGTAACTCATATATGTCAGCACGAGTGATATTGAATGAACATATTCTTTTTTATTTTGGCAACTAGTTTGGTTTTCCCTTCACATCAAATGGAGAACAATGGAACTTACTGTTTTGGGTTGTCTATATTTTTTGTATTCTTGATGACCTTTTGTTTTTCAGCAATATGTTTTCTCTAATATAATTATTTGAACTCACTGAAAAGTTTTTGTAGTTGAAGGAAACTCTTGAAGAGGGCTATGTGAATGATAAAGAACAAAATAACCAACATGTCTTTAAAATTAAGAGGGTTTGTATATTCAATTGTTCTTTGTCTTGCGTCTTAGCATTTACACCTGATCAAGTTCTTCGTCTTGTAATTCAATTGTTTCAGAAACAATAGGAGTTTTATGTTTTTTTCCTTAACATTAGTGAAGAAGGATGGTATTTTTCACATCTCTTTCATTTCATATACCCTTAAATAAAAAAGGGTTCTTTTTGTTCTTTACTACTATGTTTTGCAATAATTTAATTCCCTATGTAAAACTTACGATTATATCTTCTTTCTTCTTTTGTGCCTTCAGGAACTCCAATCAATGAATGTTGTTCCTTGTTTAAAACTAACCGAAGCATAACGAGCATGGGAGTCGACTTAATACGAGTTGCGGAGTCAAGTTGGAGTAAGCATTGGTTTCAAATTTCCAAAGCTCTGAAGATTTTTCGCAATAGCATTTTGAACATGCAAATGATTGTAAAAAAATGTTAGAGAACATTTCTTTAGCCTTCTATTGCTTTTGTAATATGTATTGTGTTCAAGTTATTGTTATTTTGTTCCTTTTGCTCATTATTTGGTTCAATCTTAACTTTGTATTGTTTGAACTGATTGTTTATGAGCCTAGTGAGAATTAGAATAATGTAATGTATTTGTATTTGTATTAGTATAATTGTAATCAATATATTTTTATTTATAAATTATATTTTTTTAAAATGGAAACATAATCAACAACGTTTCAAAAGTGTTGTAAGATAACATTATAACAACTTTTCTAAACATTGTAAAATTTATTTACAATACTTTTAAATCATTGTTGATGTTATAATTACAACATACAAAAATATATATTACAACGTTTGGCAAGCATGATTGAATAAAATATACAACACTTGTTAGAAGTTGTATAAACTCTTTTTACAATATTTTTACACTGTTGTAGAAAATCTATGTACAATGTTTATTGAACGTGGTAGATATTATTTTTACCAAAGTTGCAAAATGTTAACATTATATTTACAACACTTGCAATACGTTTTAAAAGGTGTTTTTACAATACTTGCCAAATGTCGTAGAAACTGTTTTGTCAGATTTTATAAATTTTTACAATGTTTATAAATTGTTGTGTGAAGAACTACTACAACATTTTTACAACATTCAAACAAACATTGTGGAAGATAACCCCCTTTTACAACCCTGGATATAACAACCTTCTATTAAACGTTGTAAGAGACCTTTTACAACGTTTTTGCAACGTTGTGAAAGGGTTTTTTTTCTTGTAGTGAACGCAGGTGCAACCTACCAGCGGTCTATGAGTACTATCTTTCGTGATCATCTGCAAAAACTGTCGAATGTTATGTTGACGATATTGCTGTCAAAAGTCGTCTCAAGGAAGATCATATTCAAGATTTAAGAACTATCTTCAATCTAATGCGCCAACATCAACTCAAAATGAACCCCACCAAGTCTTTCTTGGGTGTCTCTAGTGGTAAATTTCTCCGCTTCGTCATTACCTCTAAAGGTATACACGTTGATCCCGAGAAGATCAAAGCCATTCAAGAGATGCGTCCTCCCGCAACCTAAAAGAGCTACGAGGATTCCAAGGTCGACTTGCGTACATCCGGCGGTTTATTTCGAATTTATCTGGACGTTGCAGACCATTTACTCAATTAATGAAGAAATGTGTATCTTTCGTTTGGACGGAAGAATGTCAACAAGCATTTGACGACATAAAGCGGTATTTAATGAGTCCACTGGTTCTTGTACCATCGATCTCAGGAATACCTTTCTTAATGTATGTCCGGGCAATGGATCATTCGTTGGGAGCTTTGCTGGCTCAAAAGAATAAGGAAGGTCATGAACAAGCCATCTACTATCTTAGCCGAACGATGATTGGAGCTGAACATCGTTATAGTCCGGTGGAGAAGGAATGTTTAGCCTTAATGTTTGCCGTTCAGAAGACAAGACATTACATCATAGGCCAAACTATTCATGTCATATCCCGAGTCAATCCTCTTCGAGTCTTAATGAAGAAGCCAAGTACACTCAATTCTAGGCTTGCCACATGGGCCATATTACTAGCACAATATGATATGGTTTATGTTCCTCAAAAGTCTGTGAAGGGCCAAGCACTTGCTGACTTTTTAGCAGCTCATCCTGTCCCTGAGACATCTATACTCTATGATGAAATTCCTGACGAAATATTGGAATCAAATATGATCTCAGAAGAATTTCCTACATGGAGGTTGTTCTTTGATGGAGCTTCTAGAATTGGACCTGGAGGTACCCTTGTGGCTGGAGTGAGAATTGTTCTCGTTTCACCCGATGGATTAGCTATTCAAAGGGCTTATTCTTTAGACAAGTCGTGCTCTAACAATGTCACAGAATACAATGCCTTACTCATCGGACTCCAATTAGCCAAACAACTGGATATCGAATATCTCGAAGTATATGGCGAATCTAAGCTGATTGTTAATCAGGTTAGAGGCATATATGAAGTTCGACATCTGGTACCATACCATGAAGCAGCAATCAGAATAGCTTCTTCATTCAAAGGTTTCTTTATTGAACATGTACGTCGCGCATGCAATACAGAAGCTGATGCCTTAGCTAACCTAGCTGCAGTATTAGCAGTTCCAGTCAAAAGACAACAAATGGTTGTTATCTCTAATAAAGAACTATTTTGTGTCGAAAACAACTACAACATTGAATTCAGCAATCTAACTGAAGTTAACATCACTTGCGAGGACTGGAGAGCACCTTTCATTGATTTTGCAGTGCATGACATCTTGCCAGAAGATCCTAAAGAAGCTACAAGCATCCGTCGCCGATCGCTTCGGTTCTACTATAATCATACTACTAAAACTCTCTATCGAAGGACTTTTGATGGATTACTCTTGAGGTGTCTTGCTAGTGATGAAGCAAAGCAAATATTACGCGAAGCTCATGATGGTGTTTGTGGAGCACATCAGCCTGGTCCTAAACTACAGGATCGTATTCGACGTATGGGCTACTACTGGCCCTCTATGGTATCAGATGCTAATGACTATGCAAGAAAATGTCGTGCATGTCAAATTCATGCAGATTTCATCCATCAACCGTCGGAATTTCTTCATCCGACTGCTGCCTCATGGCCTTTCGAAGCTTGGGACATGGATATAATTGGCCCTATCAATCCTCCTTCATCTAAAGGGCATCGGTTCATTTTGGCTATAACCGATTATTTCTCCAAATGGGCAGAAGCTATACCTTTGGCTAAAGTTAAAACGAGTAGTGTCATCAACTTCATCAAACATCATGTGTTATACAGATTTGGGGTCCCTCATCGAATCATCCATGATAATGGGCCATAATTTATCAGCCAGAAGTTTAATAGATTCTGTGATGACAACAGTTTAATAATGTCGCCTCTACGGCCTATAATTCTGCGGATGACGGGTTAGCTGAAGCATTCAACAAGACCATTATCAAACTCCTTAAAAAGTTTGTCTCTATAAACAAACGTAATTGGAGTGATAAACTTGGAGAATGTCTATGGGCATATCGCACTACTGTCCGTAATCCCACAGGCTGCACACCTTTTTCTCTAGTATATAGATGTGAAGCTGTTCTGCCTCTGGAAATTCAGATTCCATCATTGAGAATCGCCATTGCTAACGAGCTTACTACAGAAAATAATGATCGTCTTCGGCTTCAGGAATTGGAGGCACTCGACGAGAAAAGGTTATTAGCTCAACAGAACATCGAACTTTATCAGGCCCAGATTTCAAAAGCTTTCAATCGCAAAGTCAGAGTGCGAACATTTCAGGAAGGCGAGTTAGTCCTTACAGTCGGACGTCCTATGACTATGACACATATGAGCAAAGGAAAGTTCGAGGCAAAATGGGAAGGTCCGTATGTGGTAAACAAAGTTTTCTCAAATGGAGCCTATCAATTAACAGATATGGATGGCAGAGTTGCTATGTTGCCTATCAATGGCAAGTTTCTCAAAAAATACTATGTATAAAGACAAAATGTACTTTATTTCAGAAACATGATGTAAATAAAAGTTTATTTTATTCATGGAATTACATAAATATTAAGGACGGGAAGGAGGCCCTGATCCTTCATGATTAAATACATAGTTTGCCAACAGTTCAAACAACTCATTGTCTGAACTCACAAGAAACTTGCAGGCAGCCATCCTCAATGCTTCTTCTTCGACAGTCTTCCCAGGCTCCACTAGCTTGGAAATCAAATCCTCTCCTGGTGCAGGAGCAGTTGATCCTTCACCTCTTTCTTTCTGAGGAGGCACTGGAGGCACAGCAGGAGGCGTATCGGTCTCTCCTTCAATCTTCGGAGTGAGCAAATCTTTGGAAGACATTTTGTACAGAAAGGAAAGAAAGTGACGATATCTACAAAAGTTTTGTTCTATTTATAGACAGAACAATTAGACAGTCAACATCGAGAACCGATGCGACTTTTTGAAAGAAATCCAATTGTTCGTTCACTTATAACGGTTCGTTCATTTATAACCGTTCATTCATTTATAATTGTTCGTTCATTTTTCTTTCTTCAAAAACCGACATGATGGTTCATTCATTTATTCTCTTCCTCGAAAGTTGCAGTAATTGTTCAGTGTCTTTATCTCGAGAGTTGAAGTGACTGTTCACTTTTCTAAATGAGAGTTCGCATTATCTATACTTCAGAATTATGTATTTACACTGGCAACTTGCCATCTCCACATTTCTCCTAAATTCTATTTTCATTATCACCACATCAAAATGAGATCATAAAAGAAGAGAAAATCATTCTTTACTCCTTCTTTAAAAACATAGATACATCTTAATGGAAATTTATTACATCTCGGATTTTCATTCTAAATATAACATGAAGGTCTATTACATCTTTGGATCTTCTTATTTGTTGATGCCAGTTCCTTGTCGTCTCGATCTGAAGCAACGAGTCTGACAATGGAATCAACTCTGGTCTTCTTTCTCAGAAATACGAGAGGAGAACCACAAAGTACAGTAGCCCAAAGATGAGCTGCTGTCAATACAACTAGTGGAGAGAAGAAATAGGAACAAAATCACCCTTGTGATACGATTCCTAATTCTGTCTCTCCACCATCAAACTCTCATGTGTATAGGATCTTCCTACCATCTGAGGAAGACCCTTCTGGAACACGGAGAGTCCTGAGCTGTCTGATTTGAGTGTCAGAATCACATGAGCTGTCTGATGTGGGTGTCAGAAGAATGTTCTCCATAGCATCCAGGTCACCAATACCAGTTTTGAAGAAGCTTGCCAACCAAACTTCTGTAAATATGAACAAAGAAAGAAAAGTCAGATCTATCAAAACTGTGCACGCATCAATAGTGTGCGCCGACTAATAGGTGCATATCAGCAATGTGCGCCTATTCTCAGAATCTCAGACGCATCAACAGTGTGCGCCTATTCTCAGAAACACTGGCGCATCTCAACAGTATGCGCTGATAAACAGGCGCGTGTCAAAACATCATACTGATCAACATGCACATATCAGCAGTACGCGCCTCTGATTAAAGCTAAACACTGGACCATAGTGCGCATCTATTATCAGAAATAGTTAGCGCATATCAACGAAGTCTACAACATACAGATCAGTATTTATCTTCAAAAGTGGCGCAAAAGAGAAAAATATATATACTATTGATCCTTTGTTGAGACTTACCAATTTCTGAAGGCACTGTAGCATCAGGACGAAGTGGCGCAAATGAACTTACAAATAGTAAAACCTTGTGTGAAATCATTTGTTTTGAGAAAGTATGAATGGCTCTTTCATTTCTGATGTCCTTTTAAAGGGGTTAAAGATGAAATAGGTGCGTCATTCTAGGAGCCTATTTTTGGAAAAGAACTAAACAATAGGTAATGGAAACCATGTGATGACTGCCATGTGTCCCTCAACGAAACAGTAAGCGTTTGAATCAGCTGAAGGAACGCATCAACGTGCACTATTTGAAATCACAGCCACACAATGTATTAGAAATTTTAGATTTCATAAAATTTGGGTGGACCCCTACAGACAAGGACACAAAAAAAAGAATAAAAGTTGTTATACAAAAACATTATTCCTTTTTCTTGTCTTCATCGGCCTGACGAAGAGCGGCGTCCAATTCTTGTATGTTGCGGATTCCCGAGCGACGTATTTGATTGAGGAATCCCTTCGGATCGCGGCGTTCTTCAGAGGATGGTCCACCACTCGAGCGATTAAAGACAGTTGGGGTTAACCCGAAGCAGTCTAGAAAGTTCGTCGCCCTCAGTGCCGGGTCAGCCTCCAATAAATAAGTCGAAGGCATGACGTCGGGTTTCGCTTCAAGAGACTTGATGTTGGTGACAGCATTGGCCTCCATCTTCTTCTTAGACGCCATCACAGAAGGGAAGAATAAAGTATGAAAATCAGCCCCTACATATAGATCACTAAATTGACTCTTCATATTCCTCGTGGGAAACTGAAAATCATCAATGAAACTCGGAAAGACGAAGAGGAGATTGAGTGTTTTCAAGAAAGAAATTTAATTGTGATGACCAGGCAAAAGACTGGCGCAACTTGACTCAGTCAAAACTTTTATAAATTCAAAGTATTTCAAAACTTTGAAATGGTTTTTAAGTTTTGAAAACTTTGAAGGGGATTTTGTAGGGCCTAAAAATCAAGTTGCGCTATAAATCAACTAACCAGTGATCAAGTTGCGCCCCAAAAATCAGGTTGCGCCACTGATATGAAGCCCATAGAATGAACTGTGCCGCTGAACAGGTTGCGCCATATATCAGACTGCGTCCAGTCCTATTGTGCCAAAATCTACGTGACGTCTGACATTTAATAGCCATCATTACCTGACAACACTGAAAACTGACACCACAGTGAACGAAGAAAATCTCTTCGAATCTCGTAAATTGTGCTGCTCGAGGGGAGTTAGTTGACAGCTGTCCTGTACACTTTGTAAGTTGTGCCTAGGCGCAATCCAGACAAAATCCTTAGTTGTGCCTAGGCGCAATCTGAATGACTTCTGCTCAAAAGCTACCACGTGTCTAGGCGCAGCTCAATCAGGTGCAGTTTTACTCATTGACTGAAGTTCGTGCAACCTGATGAAGTTGAGACAATTTTCATTTCTAAAGCAGGATGATGTGGCGCACATGCCACTAATCTCTCAAGACGTGTCTACTATCCTGTATACGACCACGCGCATCTCAATCACATGATGCCACATGTCTAAATACAGTTAGTATACGACTTATAACCGAATGAAAGTTGGCGCAACAGGAGGTTGGCGCAACCCAGTATGGCGCAATCCAGCTTCGCGCACATCCGAATTACTGCTAAAACACTTATTTTCTGAACTCTATAAATAGAGTTTCCAATCATTGTGAAAGCATCAGATACATACGCACAGAGAACAAGAACTCTTGCAAAATTGCTGCTGCATTCTCCAGAGGCTACAGTCTTCAAGTTCACATAGTCCAAGGGATAGAGTGATCGTCTTATGATCAGATTCCTACAGTTGTACTTTCCCATAATTCATTGTACTTTGTAGTATTCTTTTACAAGTTTGGAATAAACTTTTTGTTTTTGCAAACAGACACGGAGGAGCCCGTGCGTTAACCAGCGGCACCGAAAAAGTACAACTTTGAAGTGACAGAATTCAAGAAGGCGTGCCGCACTTCCTTCAGCAGTACCGAAGGCCCTTCCATGGCAATCGACTGGTTGGAAGAGCTGGAAGATCACTTCGAGCTCCTCGGCATTGAAGAATGAAAGCAAGTCGCCTGCGCACAACTTCAGCTACGGTTGAACGCGCATAACTGGTGGGCCGTGCACAAGCGAGCGATCCGACGCGACAACAACACAACGCTGATCTCTTGGGCCACGTTCTGCAAAGCTTTCGAAGTCGAGTACCTTTCGTCAGCCATTTTTCAAGCGAAGAAAAATAAATTCATGCAGTTGAGGTAGGAGAACCGGACGGTAGAATAGTACGCCACTGAATTCAACAAGTTGTCCAAATTTGCTAGTATGTTTCTGCCTACAGAGGAGTGCCGTGTGCGACGGTTCGATGTGGGTCTGCGACGCTCTATCGGTGCCCATGTCAGGGTCCCGGAGTATAAGACCACGGACGAGGCTCTGAATCACGCTCTCCGCCTTAAGAGTGAATACCCTTCCGTTGCTGTAGACGTTGTGCGCCACTCCAATCACAAACTTCCTAGCTATACGGGAGGCAACAACTACACATGGCGGCAACAAGGGACGAACCCTACCATTTTCTTGTGCCAAATGTCAAAACTTCGGTCACCATGCCAACGACTGTCATGTTCTCGACAGAGGATGCTTCAACTGCAGAGCAAGGGACCACCAAGCACGAGAATGCCCCCGAAAATGGAATCGTAACGCCCCGCCACAACAACACCGTCAAGAGAACCAAGGACAGGCGCCCCGACCTCCTCAGCCCGCTCAACCTAACAACCAAGACCGACGTCCTAATGCTCAAGGGCGCGTCTTCCCCCTGACTCGGGACGAGGCATTCTCTTCCGACACAGTGGTGACAGGTATATTGAATTTCAATAATGTACCTGCTCGTGTGTTATTTGATTCAGGCGCTTCGCATACTTACATATCGGCGGGCTTCGCCGTCGAGCACAAATTTTCTGTAATGTTATTAGACCTTGATCTTAGAGTAAGTATGCCTTCGGGCGTGCCACTACTCACAAATTTAGCCTGCGGGGGAGGAACCATATGTATTGGGGGTCAAAAGATCGGTCTTGATGCGATAGTTCTAGATATGAAGGACTTCGACATCATACTGGGCATGGATTGGCTCGGTCCTTGCAGTGCTACCATCGACTGCGTAGGAAAGAAGGTCACCTTCCGCATACCTGGAGTGCCCAAATTTTGCTATTCGTGTAGTAAAGCATCGTCGACCTGCATGGTGATCTCGACAATTTTGGCTCGAAAGCTGCTGCATTCCGGATACGAAGGCTACTTGGCATCCGTTCATGACATGAGACAGGATAGTACAAACGCGGGTCGTACCGACATTGTGGCAGAATTTCCAGACGCGTTCCCGGATGAGCTACCCGGGATGTCGTCCGATCGAGAGATAGAGTTCACCATCGACACATTACCTGACACCCGGCCGATCTCGAAAGCTCCGTACAGAATGGACCCTACAAAATTGAAAGAACTAAAGGCACAACTACATGAATTACTTGACAAAGGGTTCATCCGTCCGAGTGTCTCGCCGTGGGGTGCACCCGTGATATTTGTGAAGAAGAAGGATGGATCGATGCAGCTCTGCATCGACTATCGAGAATTGAATAAAGCCACCATCCGGAACAAATATCCCCTGCCCCGTATCGACGACTTGTTTGACCAGCTCCAAGGTGCAACGGTGTTTTCGAAAATTAATTTGCGATCGGGTTATCACCAACTCAAAGTCAAGCCAGATGACATGCCGAAATCTGCCTTCCGTACTCGTTATGGCCACTACGAGTTCTTGGTAATGCCGTTCGGTCTGACAAACGCCCCTGCCGTCTTTATGGATCTAATGAATCGGGTGTTCCATCCGTCCGTTGACAAATTTGTAGTAGCCTTTATCGACGACATCCTCGTCTACTCGAAGGATCGAGCGCAACATGCAGAGCATCTGCGGATGGTACTCCAAACCCTTCAAGAGAATCAGTTGTATGCAAAGATGAGCAAGTGCAAATTCTGGCTGAACAGCGTCTCATTCCTTGGGCACATTATCTCCGCCGCGGGCATCGCAGTTGATCTGAAGAAAGTCGAGGCAGTTGCTGATTGAAAATGGCCCGTATCAGTTAGCAAAATTCGAAGCTTCCTAGGCTTGGCGGGATACTACCGACGCTTCATGAAGGACTTCGCGAAGATTGCATCGCCATTGACTCGCCTCACCCAGAAAGGAATCGTATTCAAGTGGTCAGACGACTGTGAAACTTCCGTCCAGGAGCTCAAACAATGGCTCGTTTCAGCTCCGATACTTGCTCTTCCTGAAGGGACGGAGGGATTTTAAATCTTCAGCGATGCTTCTGGCCAGGACTTGGGGTGTGTGCTCATGCAGCGGATAAGGTGATTTCTTTTGCTTCCCGGCAGTTGAAGACGCACGAGAATAACTACCCCATGCACGACCTAGAACTAGCGGCAATTGTGTTCGCGTTGAAGCTGTGGCGTCACTATCTCTATTGCATGGCGTGGAGGATTTATACGGACCATAAAAGCCTCAAGTATCTCTTCACCCAGAAAGAACTGAGTTTACGGCAGAGGTGATGGCTCGAACTGATCAAAGACTATGACTTATCAATCGACTACACGCCGGGTAAAGGAATTGTTGTAGCGGATGCGCTGAGCCGTAAGTACTTAGCTTCGTTATGCATCAACGATCGACTTCAGTGTGACTTGGAAGGGATGGGCATTGAACTCCGAGTTCGTTTTAGAGACGTAAAGCTGACACAACTGTAGGTGGAACCGAGCCTGTTGGAGAGAATCAAGTCTGCTCAGAAGGACGACCATACCTGGAAAAGATGCGAAAGCTGATATCGACAGGGAAAGCGTCCGACTTTGCAGAGGACGAGTCGGGAGTGTTGCGAGTAAAGGGATGGCTATGCGTTCCGGACGACGCAGAACTTAGAAAGGAGATAATGTCGAAGGCGCATTATGCAAAATATTTCTTATATCCTGGTAGCACCAAGATGTATAAGGACCTCCGCGTTGTCTTTTGGTGGCACGGCATAAAGAGGGACGTAGCCCTCTTTGTGTCAAAGTGTATGGCCTGTCAGCAAGTCAAAGCCGAGCACCAGCGACCGGGCGGGGAGATGCAGAACCTTGCCATTCCAGAGTGGAAATAGGATCATGTCACTATGGACTTCGTTGTTGGCTTGCCGAGGATGCCGCAGGAAAACGACGCCATCTGGGTCATCGTCGATCGAGTAACCAAGTCAGCGCACTTCATCGCCATCAAAGTTACTTGGAGCGTCGACCGCCTTGCTCAGATATACCTTGATGAAATAGTTCGACTGCACGGGGTCCCAGTATCTATCGTCTCGGATCGGGATGGACGGTTCGTAGCGCGCTTCTGGAGTAGTCTTCATTCAGCGTTGGGGACCAAGTTGAAGTTTAGCTCAGCTTATCATCCTCAGACTGACGGCCAAACAGAGCGGGTGAACCAAATTCTCGAAGACATGTTACGACTCTGTACGATCGACTTGAAGTCAAGTTGGGACGTTCATCTACCGCTGGCCGAGTTTGCATACAACAACAGCTATCAGTCCAGCATCCAAATGGCGCCGTATGAAGCTTTGTACGTCCGGAAGTGCAGATCGCCCATTTACTGGGATGAAGTCAGAAAATGGCAGATACTTGGTGTAGCTCCCCTTCCCAAAATTTTGAAATATTTTTATTAATTATCTTACTATCAATTTTATTAAGGTTATTACTAGATAATATTATTTTATTATATTGGATTATAGTATTGTGTCGAATAAACGTTATAATATAGGTGTTCATATTCATAGAAAATAGGCCATAATCTGGGGATAGATAATTTTGGGTTTTTAATTAGATTTTTATAGATATTATTACTAGTATTCATATGTATATATATATATATTTTATATATATATATATATATATATATATATATATATATATATATATATATATATATATATATATATATATATATATATATGTAGATATAAACTTGTTTTTCTACATATAGATATAAGTGAATTGTGTATAGGTAAATTCTAAATATATATAAAATGTATGTGTGTATATATAAAAATATATATAGTATATGTATACATATAGGAAAATATATAGATATATATATTTTTGGGTAAAAATATATAGAGACATAAATGTGTGTGAATATATATAAATATATAATTATATATAAATGTGTGTGTACGTATAATAAGTATGTATATAAAATAAAGGTGTGTAAAAATATATGTATATATGTACATACGTATTTGTATATATATATATATATATATATATATATATATATATATATATATATATATATATATATATAAAGAAAAAGAAAAAGAAAGAAAAAGAAAAAAAAAAAGACCCAGCCCGGCCATCCCAGCCGAGACCCCAACAGATCCGGCCTGGCCCATGGGCCCACTCGAGAGGAACGCACAGGAGATCCGGAAATCCCGAGCCTTTCCATGCTAATCAGCTAAAGCAGACCCGATCGCATATATATATATGTACATGCGATGGAGAAACGAGATCGAGAAAATAAAACCCTAAACGCAAACCAACCTGTGCGCCGATAGCCCCGATCCCGCAGCCGAGGATTCCTTGTCGTACATGTCGTAGCCGTCAATCCAACCGACCCGACGACTTGCCGCTCGGCCTACACAATCGACCGCCAGGACAGATCACTGCGCGGCCTTCCCACAGCAGCAAACTGCTTCCGTCGGCAATATTTCCACGCGCGAGTCTGTGTTCGAGCGACCGCAGCACCGTACCGGGCAGTCAACCTCATCGAGCTCGACCTCGTCGACCGTTCTTGATGCCATAGGAATCCCGATGAAAGCCGCATGCACCGACCATTGTTACTCCGACATCATGCTCCTCTGTCGGAAAAATTAGCTACTCCAAGCAGGAGAAACTCTTCCTCGAGGAACTTCACCATCGACGTGTGCGTGAGTCCGATCTTCCAGCCTTCTTCCTCCACTGATGGCGGGGCAACCATTCTTTTAGAAGGGTGGGGTATGAGGTTGAGGTCGTTGCTCGTGGAACGTCGGACTTGGTGCTGCTGTTGTCGTTCTTCTTCCTCTTCATACTGCTTCAACGCAGTGATGACAGATGGTACTACTTTCTCTCATATATTGCCTTACTTTGAAAACATTTGCATGGAATCTAGTTAATCCCATTCTTTGTCTTAAAAAAAAAATAACAATAATAATATTTGCTATTCTCGTGAGGAAGAGAACATAATGGTTCTTTGTAAGCAAATAAAATAATAAGGATGAAGTCCACTTGCGTTAAGAACATATAGAATAAAATAATAATACATAAACAATGTTCAAGTGAAGGTTTCCTGTAGTATTCTGACCCTATCGAATAGCCTTTAGTTTAGATATGCACTTTGCATATAAGACCTTAGGAAATAGTATAAGAAAGAGAATCTTTTCCTTTTCTCTTTAGATATATTTAGCTTTTTAGTTGCACATAGTTCAATGAAACATCAACTACTTCACACATGTTCGTTACCTCGTGACGAAACTTGCGCCATTGGGACCGTATTATTTTTCTGGACCTGCATGCCAAGTTTGGTCCAATTCTGAGACGGTTGATAAAATCATCGTTTTGTGGGCCCCACGGTCCCACTCAACGGGCGATTTTGTGCACGGCCCGCCGAAATCCAACTCTGGACATACGGTTGGGTTCGTATCGAAAAACTGGATCCGTAGACATATAGTTTGACGACTTTAGAGACCGTTGACTCTGGCACGCTTTTCGGTGCAAAGCGGGTCCAATGGCGGACACCGTTTTGGCCCGAAATTACCGTTTTGCCCCTGTGTCCAGAATTGGACGTAATGACAGGCAATCCTAGCTAATTGGACTATTATGAGATCATTGATATTGTTTATTTCAGCTTCTGGGGACTGTTGTATGGGTTTTGACTATAGTGGCATATAGAGTGGTTTGGATCATCGGTTTCACCAGCACAGGACCACAGGCGAGTACAGTTTATTGTCTGCATTTCGATATTGATTTTCACTATATTTCATTGGTTGGTTTCATTAGTTATGTGATTATTTTTATTATAAATTGTTGAGTCGGGAATGAGAAGTACCAACGATGTGTGATCTGACCTTAGACCGTGTAGACCGTATTGCATCTATTTTTTGTAGACCGTGTAGACCGTGTTACATTTATTTCTTGTAGACAGTGTAGACAGTGATTTATTTATTGCAAAGTAGACCGTGTAGACAGTGATTTATTTATTGCATTTAATCTGTGTAGTTCGTGATTATTATTCTGTAGACAATGTTTCTTTATTGCAATATTTTCTGTAGACCGTGTAACTATAGACCGTATAATTGTAGACCGTGTAACTGTAGACCGTGTAATTGTAGACCGTGTAATTGTAGACCGTGTAACTTTAGACCGTGTAGACCGTGTCGTATAATTGTCCCGAGACCGATCACATATCAAAGGTACTTCTAACGGTGGAAAGTATATGAGTCTATTTATTACTATTGATTCTTCTTACGGCTTTACTGTTATTTTCAAAACTCATGATTGATGTCTAACCTTTGTTTTATAGTCATTTTCTTTATTGAGATTGCATTCAGTGGATTGTGCTCGTTCCATTTCTGACTGGAAACCAACATTTTCAGGTTAGCCGTAGATTCACTTAGCTTGGGGAGTGACGGGAATACTTGCAGACAAAGGCCTAGAGACTAGCTAGATAGTTGAGTTGTAGTCATTCATTTATTTGTACAAGTTTATATTATTCTACAAATGTAAAACTTGTAATCATTGTAAGTTAAATTAATTATGTGAATGAGCATTGTTTGCGATTTTGATCTTCATGGCCGTGACAGCGTTCTACCGCCGACACTGCGGCGTAGGCTGGCTTGGACACGTCTTGTATCCGTTTAAAAAAAATGGGTGCGGGTCGTGACAAGTTTTTGTGGTGGCCCATGCAGGTCAGTCTTCGCAAATCATGCGAACTCGTGATAGTACTTTAGTTAGTTGTACTATTGCGAGCCTGCGACTAGGAAATGCTCATTCACGAATTAGAAATTAATTTAATTTACGAGAATGACTAGGACTAGGAGTCCCTTATACAAATTCACCGATGGGTAGTCTAGGCCATGCAATGTAGATAAGGAATTATTAATTTTGATAGTTTATCAGATCCCGATAGGTATATTATTATCTCTTGATATGACGAGGTAATCTAATTTGGATAGAGTATTCCTTTGATGAGGCAGGGCTTCATAAAATTGATGATCTAACCTTGATAGATTATTCAATTCATTCTCTTGCCTCTTTGGATATCGTCACCATATCTTAGTCTGAATTGCCGATTTAAAATGCTATTTTGCCGTAAGGGAATATTTTATAATTCCTGATTCGGTTATTCAAATGTGAATCTCGTGGTAGACTAATCCGAAATTTTTCTCCCATGGCTCGAATACACCTGAAAGAGATACCAGAATGTTTGTAGTTCTTTGTCTTCAGGTTGTTCCTCCCTGTGCAATCTGTTATTTAAAGATTGTGACTGATAGGACAAATATTTATGTCTTATTTCCTAGTCAACTTGTTTGAATCTCTAGAAGCTCAGGGATTTATTTACAGATATAATTAAGAGAATGTTAGTTAACTCATACGGGCAGGACAGCAGCGCACTGTCGCCATTTATTTAAATTTTGGAGACTAGGGAATCACTGCAGCCAGTAGCGCGCTGGCGAGACACGACCCCTAGAATTGAAATTAGTCTAAGAAAATATAGATTATAGAATATTTCTAAAACTATGGCTAGAGGTCCTCTTTTGACCGTAACCCTTGTGCCAATATAAGGTAGAGTATCGAAAAGCATAGCACCCTGAAATCATGAATCCAAGGGTTTACCACAGCTCGAGTATACGGGCGAGGCGTAACTCTCAGTGAAATGACTTCAAACATGAATACAAGTTTGGGATACCATAGAGGATAGGACAGTGTCCTGTATGTTCTATAAGATCCGAAGCCAATAGTAGTAGAAGTTCTGTGAGTTTGGGTAGCGTGTCTCCCGACCTAGCATTCTGTGGTCCTTATGACCTATCGACGAGGATATTGTTTGACGCTAATAGGTTTACCTAGAATATAGAGTTTAGAGGTTCATAACCCATTAGTCGCCAAGGCATTATGGATAAGAAGATAGTAGGATAACCGAGTAGCAAGAACGCCGGGTAAGGTTTGACTCTCACAAAACTCAAACTACTTGTAACTCCTTTCAAATTCTCGCGTACTTGTAATTTGACTATTTTGACCAATGTTGCTATCACAGCCTAGTTTTGCAAGCTTACTCTTTATCGAGCTTGATTCAAGACATATGTTTATTGGGGACGCCCACTAGCTTATTGTCTAATCAGAATCAGTGTATTATGGTCTGATCAACCATGATGCATTTGGTTCGCTCTTCGTTAATTACACTACGTGGATGGAGATATATAGGTATCTAGGATCTCATCCGCGACTGCTTTGACAATTCCTCTTGAATTATACGTTCGTCTTTGAATCATGTGATTGTATTCAGTAACATCTCCCTTGAATTCTTTATTGTTTTTATCTTTCACCGATTTGGAAAGACGAAAGCTCGTGATAGTAGAGAGATACAGAGTATTTACATGGCTATGATCATGGTAGGCACAAATATAGCTACCATCGGCCAGTCATGTGATTGAGTTACTCGTTCTCCCATCGACCCTCAAACTGTTATCGGGATTTTTAAGCCATCTGAATTTGAGAATGATGAGGGTTTTACCCTTAGTCGGAATACCAACCCAGGAGACTATCTATTCAAGAGAGCCAAATGGCATGAGTCTCTAATTATTTTCTTGAAGCTTGCCTTAACTAGAACCCTTGTGACAAAAGTCTAGCAGGTTTGACCCCAATAGAAATTTGCGACTCAGTTGCTAGGAAATCTTTCGTAAGATGTGCCTTAGAGTTGGTTACCCTGTCGATAACCCTTATATACTGTGGACGAGTAGGTCATTCTATTTTATCGACCATGTGTCATTGTACACACTCGTTCTCCGTTCATCGATGAACGATCCTTGACATGATTTATATCTACCGTATTCCGTTACGCGGTGCCTTATCCTCTATTAACAAGAGTCGAGGTATAGTATACGGATTTTGGAATCCTTCTAACCTCGATATTCTTAAACCTATGTCCTAATTTCTAAGGTGGGTAGACTGTAAGCCTTCTGAAATATCTTTAGAATATATGATGATTACCGACTGATCGGAATAATTTCCATTAGGGTGATGATTAGTGCCCAGGGACCCCCACTTTCCATTTAGATCATTTTGTGTTCCCGACCGTGTCATTAATATTCGGAGCACGAGACCAGCTGTTACCTTCTAACAAACTGCATATGCAAGATCTAGACGAGCCCACCTTCATCTAGGTATACCATGTCCCACTCAAACACGTCCCCTTATACTCTATTTTTACGGTACAACTTTCAGGTAAAAAAAGGACTAGCTATAACCCTTACCATAATAGCGGAAGGTTTCCCGACTTCCATTAGAGGCTCAACCTCGACTCAAATCTTTCGACCCAATATATGGTTGTGATTCACTTGAAGCCCACTACGCACATGTCACTAGTGTGTCACTCAATTGTGTCTTTTCGGGCTACTAAACACAAAAGCCACGGAAGATGCATTTTTGGGCTTTAGGGACCAAGCTAACCAACTTGACGGGCAACTAGCTCAACCCTTGGATAGAAACCTATTCTAGGGTACCCTAACCTAGTAAAAATAGTTTATCGTTGGGACCTTGTTCAGTCAGTAGATTGAAATCCAGGGTTCATCCAACTAAAGATTGGTGTCCAATCGGAGAACCCATTAAGACCCAGTTAAACACATCCATGCATACCACCATAATTGGCTATAAAATCGGACTATTTGGATAGGTCCCTATACCGATTATGTAGTCTCCATCTCGTAGAATGTGAAGTCATTCGTAACCCTTATTCCGTCTACCTAGGAGTCGCGATACGATCTTGTATTGCATTTATATCCTTTGTCTGTGTTTAAATAGCCACGGGAAAGATCACAATTTTGATTTTTTTTAATTTCCGTTCTATTTTGGAATCTTTTTTAGAACTTCAAGAGCAAAATTTCTGTATTGCATGGATTGCAAGCTCTTTGAGAAACGAAGGGTCTCTTCGGAGTTAGCCAGTGATTGGAACGGAGTAGCCCCAATCTAGCTAATAAGCCAATGGTTAATAAGGTCCATTTTATCGGTATTATTTGATATCCTCTACCGCTCTTGAAACTTCGTGCTTGTTCTCAGTAATTCTACCTCGTCTTTTCGTACCATTGATTCTCGTCCCTTTTATTTCGAGGTGACGAACAATCGTGCTATCTAGGATTCATCAGAGATTCCTAAATTATAGTATAGATTGCTGGACTATTGAATATTGGTTGTTTATAGATATAAGGATTATAGATGCCACACGCCCTAGATATACATTGAAAGACCTGTTAGCAACTAGTTAGAAGACTTTAGTGACCGTATTTGGAGGAGTAGTGTGACCAAAGATGGGTAGAAGTCCTCAAGACTTCGTAGTTACAGGATGATTAGGAGGAGGATATAAGCTATTTTCGAGGAATTAAATTTGAGAAGATTAAGGGAATACTAGACTTTGAATTTTAAGAATAATTATGGATTTGAATTTCGAGGACGAAATTATTTTTAAGGTGGGTAGATTTGTAGCTCCCCTTCCCAAAATTTTGAAATATTTTTATTAATTATCTTACTATCAATTTTATTAAGGTTATTACTAGATAATATTATTTTATTATATTGGATTATAGTATTGTGTCGAATAAACGTTATAATATAGGTGTTCATATTCATAGAAAATAGGCCATAATCTGGGGATAGATAATTTTGGGTTTTTAATTAGATTTTTATAGATATTATTACTAGTATTCATATGTATATATATATATATATATATATATATATATATATATATATATATATATATATATATATATATATATATATATATATATATATATAAATATATATTTTTATATATATATATATATGTAGATATAAACTTGTTTTTCTACATATAGATATAAGTGAATTGTGTATAGGTAAATTCTAAATATATATAAAATGTATGTGTGTATATATAAAAATATATATAGTATATGTATACATATAGGAAAATATATAGATATATATATTTTTGGGTAAAAATATATAGAGACATAAATGTGTGTGAATATATATAAATATATAATTATATATAAATGTGTGTGTACGTATAATAAGTATGTATATAAAATAAAGGTGTGTAAAAATATATGTATATATGTACATACGTATTTGTATATATATATATATATAAAGAAAAAGAAAAAGAAAGAAAAAGAAAAAAAAAGAAGACCCAGCCCGGCCATCCCAGCCGAGACCCCAACAGATCCGGCCTGGCCCATGGGCCCACTCGAGAGGAACGCACAGGAGATCCGGAAATCCCGAGCCTTTCCATGCTAATCAGCTAAAGCAGACCCGATCGCATATATATATATGTACATGCGATGGAGAAACGAGATCGAGAAAATAAAACCCTAAACGCAAACCAACCTGTGCGCCGATAGCCCCGATCCCGCAGCCGAGGATTCCTTGTCGTACATGTCGTAGCCGTCAATCCAACCGACCCGACGACTTGCCGCTCGGCCTACACAATCGACCGCCAGGACAGATCACTGCGCGGCCTTCCCACAGCAGTAAACTGCTTCCGTCGGCAATATTTCTACGTGCGAGTCTGTGTTCGAGCGACCGCAGCACCGTACCGGGCAGTCAACCTCATCGAGCTCGACCTCGTCGACCGTTCTTGATGCCAAAGGAATCCCGATGAAAGCCGCATGCACCGACCATTGTTACTCCGACATCATGCTCCTCTGTCGGAAAAATTAGCTACTCCAAGCAGGAGAAACTCTTCCTCGAGGAACTTCACCATCGACGTGTGCGTGAGTCCGATCTTCCAGCCTTCTTCCTCCACTGATGGCGGGGCAACCATTCTTTTAGAAGGGTGGGGTATGAGGTTGAGGTCGTTGCTCGTGGAACGTCGGACTTGGTGCTGCTGTTGTCGTTCTTCTTCCTCTTCATACTGCTTCAACGCAGTGATGACAGATGGTACTACTTTCTCTCATATATTGCCTTACTTTGAAAACATTTGCATGGAATCTAGTTAATCCCATTCTTTGTCTTAAAAAAAAAATAACAATAATAATATTTGCTATTCTCGTGAGGAAGAGAACATAATGGTTCTTTGTAAGCAAATAAAATAATAAGGATGAAGTCCACTTGCGTTAAGAACATATAGAATAAAATAATAATACATAAACAATGTTCAAGTGAAGGTTTCCTGTAGTATTCTGACCCTATCGAATAGCCTTTAGTTTAGATATGCACTTTGCATATAAGACCTTAGGAAATAGTATAAGAAAGAGAATCTTTTCCTTTTCTCTTTAGATATATTTAGCTTTTTAGTTGCACATAGTTCAATGAAACATCAACTACTTCATGCATGTTCGTTACCTCGTGACGAAACTTGCGCCATTGGGACCGTATTATTTTTCTGGACCTGCATGCCAAGTTTGGTCCAATTCTGAGACGGTTGATAAAATCATCGTTTTGTGGGCCCCACGGTCCCACTCAACGGGCGATTTTGTGCACGGCCCGCCGAAATCCAACTCTGGACATACGGTTGGGTTCGTATCGAAAAACTGGATCCGTAGACATATAGTTTGACGACTTTAGAGACCGTTGACTCTGGCACGCTTTTCGGTGCAAAGCGGGTCCAACGGCGGACACCGTTTTGGCCCGAAATTACCGTTTTGCCCCTGTGTCCAGAATTGGACGTAATGACAGGCAATCCTAGCTAATTGGACTATTCTGAGATCATTGATATTGTTTATTTCAGCTTCTGGGGACTGTTGTACGGGTTTTGACTATAGTGACATATTGAGTGGTTTGGATCATCGGTTTCACGAGCACAGGACCACAGGCGAGTACAGTTTATTGTCTGCATTTCGATATTGATTTTCACTATATTTCATTGGTTGGTTTCATTAGTTATGTGATTATTTTTATTATAAATTGTTGAGTCGGGAATGAGAAGTACCAACGATGTGTGATCTGACCTTAGACCGTGTAGACCGTGTTGCATTTATTTCTTGTAGACCGTGTAGACCGTGTTACATTTATTTCTTGTAGACAGTGTAGACAGTGATTTATTTATTGCAAAGTAGACCGTGTAGACAGTGATTTATTTATTGCATTTAATCTGTGTAGTTCGTGATTATTATTCTGTAGACAATGTTTCTTTATTGCAATATTTTCTGTAGACCGTGTAACTATAGACCGTGTAATTGTAGACCGTGTAACTGTAGACCGTGTAATTGTAGACCGTGTAACTGTAGACCGTGTAACTTTAGACCGTGTAGACCGTGTCGCATAATTGTCCCGAGACCGATCACATATCAAAGGTACTTCTAACGGTGGAAAGTATATGAGTCTATTTATTACTATTGATTCTTCTTACGGCTTTACTGTTATTTTCAAAACTCATGATTGATGTCTAACCTTTGTTTTATAGTCATTTTCTTTATTGAGATTGCATTCAGTGGATTGTGCTCGTTCCATTCCTGACTGGAAACCAACATTTTCAGGTTAGCCGTTGATTCACTTAGCTTGGGGAGTGACGGGAATACTTGCAGACAAAGGCCTAGAGACTAGCTAGATAGTTGAGTTGTAGTCATTCATTTATTTGTACAAGTTTATATTATTCTACAAATGTAAAACTTGTAATCATTGTAAGTTAAATTAATTATGTGAATGAGCATTGTTTGCGATTTTGATCTTCATGGCCGTGACAGCGTTCTACCGCCGACATTGCGGCGTAGGCTGGCTTGGACACGTCTTGTATCCGTTTAAAAAAAAAATGGGTGCGGGTCGTGACACTTGGTCCGGAGCTGGTGGAGCAGACCGTGCAGAAGGTCAAGTTAATACGGGAGAGATTGAAGATAGCACAAAGCCGACAGAAGAGCTATGCCGACACGCACCGACGTCCCCTCGAGTTCCCGGAAGGCGACCATGTGTTCCTGAAAGTAGCACCCATGCGTGGAGTTTCCAGGTTCGGTACGAAGGGGAAATTGAGCCCAAGATTTGTTGGTCTGTTCGAGATATTGAAGCGAGTCGCCCCGGTAGCTTACCAAATCGCCTTGCCGCCTGCATTGTCAGAGATACACGACGTCTTCTACGTCTCACAATTGCGGAAGTACGTGCCCGATCCGAGCCATGTGGTGGATTTGGGTAAGCTGGACCTGAAGGCGGACTTGACATATGTCGAAGAGCCGATGCAAATCTTGGAGCGCAAGGATAAACTTCTCCGCAACCGTGCTATTTCACTCGTCCGTATCCTCTGGAGAAACCATTCGGTCGAAGAGTCGACGTGGGAGCTTGAGTCAGAAATGAAGGAAAAATTTTCTTCATTGTTCTCGTAGAGGTAGGTTCTATGTATAATCACACATACACAACTCATCACAACAAATGTGAAACAATTGTGATTTAATTGTCATACGTCACTTCCTATCTTTAGGTCAAATTCTTCTCATTGGGATCAAATAGTTGCAAAATTTTAATTCAAAAGCAAAATTTTGCATCTAAAATGAAATATTACATGCCAAAATTTTGACCTCTTATTGATTGTTAATCAATATCAGACAATTTTTCCAATTTCAATAAGAATCATAGGCTTAATTATATGAAACTAATAAAAATTGCTAAAAAGACATTTGTTAAAAATTGCTAAAAACATCAGGTTAGGAGGAAGGCAAAGCACACAATGCATATCACATTGTAGACCCCTATAATAACACACAAGTAGAACATAAAGGTATAAAGGGCTCCAAAACAATATCATGGTAATAGAAAATTTTAGACATTTTAAACCTGCAATGATAACAACCCTTACAGTTGATAGGGATCGTAAGTGACTTCCAATATAAAAACATAACAAAGTTTTAGGTATTATCTGAAATGATACATTTCATCTGTTCAGATCAGAATTTTTATAAATAACATTACAGGACAATATAAATTAATTCAAGACCATGACTGAATTCCATATAAACAAAGCAAACAGATAAAAGAAAAGGATTGCACCATGGTAAAGCTATAATCGATCAGCGGAGCAATGATCCAACTGCTAGTTCCCTTGCTTCAGAGAATAATCCCAAATAAAAAGAATAAGGCAAGAAAGTTGTAACATTCCTAATTTTTCAGCGCAAGACATTACAGGGGGTGACATGATATAATCAAGTCAATGTGATAAGTAGGAAGTTTCAAGCTTTGTATCAAGTTCCTATGGATTAAATGGGATGCAGTTATCAACGTTGAAGTTGGGTTAGCATGTACTGCTCCTAAACTATTTTTTGAAATACTTCTAAAAGTTCAATATCACCCAAATCAAGTATCCCAAAATCAAGTTTATTAATGTCCTCACAAAATACTTAAATTTATGCATATATTATAAACCCTAAATAAGTTCAAACCAAAAAATAAATACCAAGATGGTTGAGATTAAGGTACCTTTTGATTGCTCGAGTCAAAGCCTCAACCACTTCAAGCAAACCCTAAACTATAGAAACAACCCTAATCAGTATGTAAGAGACCAATTTCAGATTAGAGAGGGTGAGGGAGGGCGTAGGGGAGAGGGAGAAAGGAGGGTGGGGGCAGACTGAAATAGGTTAAAATCCATCAATGGAGAGATTGGAAGAGATCTATGGCATGGATAGGGGATGAGATCGATGTCGTGTGTTGGTGGGGAGAAGCAAAGGGCACACTGCTACCAGGGGAAGAGTGAGAGAGGGGGACACAAATGAGACTGGAATGAGAGAGAATCTGATGATTAGGGAACGCTTTTGTGTTTGGTCACGTGACTAGCACATGTGATCAAACATAAATAGAAACCTTTCCTAACTGTTCCAAAATATAAAATAATTACTTAAATTTTGCAAAAATTAATTTTAGGAACATTTTACCAATTTGTAACGGTTAAAAAGTGTTTCAGCTTCTAGGAACACTTACATAGCATTCCAAAGCCAAAAGTGACGAGTGTTTCAAAATTGCTCTTTTGGTGTAGTGGAGGAGGAGGAGGGAGTGAAGGATTATGGAGATGAGGAAGAATAAAGAGTTGGGGTTGTAAGGAGAAGAGGAGAGAGAGTATTAATTAGGGGGGTTTTGAAAGAAGTGATGAATATAATAAATGAAGGAAGGTTTTGGAAAGAGAGGGATGTGAAAGGATAGGATGGGTATTAATGAGGGATAGGAATGAAAGGATGGGTAGTATATATGGGATTTGAAAAGATTTATATGAAAGTAGAAGATTGTGGTGGGGTCCAATAACTGAGTTGATTGGCTGGCTCCGCCGCAGACGGCATGTCGTCAGCATGCCGGTGGATGCCGACGGTATACTGATTATGTGCATAAAAAGTTATCGTGAACGCAAATCGGCATGCCGCCGGTATGCCACTGTATGCCGTCGGTGTGCCATCTGAGTGGAGCTTTATGTCAAGATTAGTGATGTCTAATTCTCAGCAAAGAAAAATGAAACGATCCTCATGGATTGGTTTGGTGAAGATGTCAGCCAATTGATAAGTAGTGTCAATAAAATCAAGGCGAATATCCCCCTTTTGTTGATGGTCACAAAGAAAATGGTGTCTAATCTCAATGCGCTTCGTGCGTGAGTGACAAATCAAATTTTTCGTGAGATTTATCGAGCTAGTATTTTCACATTTAATTGAAGTGCAAGTAAAAGAAATACCATATTCTACAAGTGTTTGTGACATCCAAATAATTTGTGCACAACAGCAGCCGGCCGCTATATACTCGGCCTCAGTGGTTGAAAGAGCAATAGAGTTTTTTTTCTTACTAAACCACGATACCAAGAATTTTCCAAGGAATTGACATGTGCCACTAGTGCTTTTTCGGTCAATTTTGTATCCGACAAAATCTGCATCCGAGAAGCCGAGAAGCTCAAAGGATGAAGATTTCGGATACCAAAGTCCCATATTAATGGTGCCTATGAGATACTGAAAAATATGCTTTACAGCACATAAGTGAGATTCCTTTGGATTTGCTTGGTATCGTGCACAAAGACAAACACTGAACATAATATCAAAACGGCTAGCAGTTAAATAGAGTAAGCTCCCGATCATACCTCGATACTTATGAATGTCGACCGAGATACCGTCTTCATCATTATCAAGTTTTGTCATTGTTTACATAGGATTCCTCATTGATTTGGATGAGTCAAATTTGAAGCGTTTGAGAAGATCCTTTGTATATTTGACTTGATTGATGAAGGTTCCTTTGGGGCCTTGTTTGATTTGCAAACCCAAAAAGAAGGATAGTTCGCCCATCATGCTCATTTCAAATTTATCCTGCATTACTTTAGCAAATTCTACACAAAGTGCATTGTTAGTGGAACCAAAAATAATATCATCGACATAAATTTGAACTAACAATAGTATGCCATTAAAGGATTTGATAAAAAGTGTGGTGTCGACTTTGTCCTTAGAAAAGTTGTGAGAGATAAGAAAAGAACTAACGCGCTCATACCAAGCACGAGGAGCTTGTTTGAGGCCATAAAGGGCTTTGTGTAGTTTGAAAACGTGATGAGGGAATTGAAAATCTTCAAAGCCAGGAGGTTGCTTAACATAAACTTCCTCTTAATAATGTCATTTGGAAAAGCACTTTTAACACCCATTTGAAAAAGTTTGAAATCATTAAAGCAAGCAAAAGTATATAGTGTGCGAATGGATTCAAGACGAGCAACCGGAGCATAGGTTTCATTGTAGTCAATGCCTTCCTCTTGGTTATAGCCTTGAGCAACCAATCGGGTTTTGTTACGAGTGACTAACCCATTTTTATTAAGTTTATATCTCCAATGGAAGAGTTCTCCAAACCAAAAGAGATGTCATCAATATCATCGGATGAGGAGGATGTAGAAGAGTTAAGTTCATCAAAAGAGACATTAATTAACTCTTCGACAATAAGACTTCTTTTGTTAAAGATATGAAAACCTTTACTATGTATTGAGTAGCCAAGGAAAATACCTTCATAAGCTTTTTCTTAAAATTTGCCTAGGTTGTCCTTGGTATTAAAAAAAAAACATGTGCAGCCAAAAACTTTAAAATACTCAATAGAGGGAATTTTGTCAAACCAAAGCTCATATGGAGTCTTTTTAGATATAGGTCTAATTAAGACCCTATTTATAACATGACATGCCGTGTTAACGGCTTCCGCCCAAAAGTATTGGGGGAGCTTATATTGGTTTAACATAACCCAGACCATATCGCCAAGGGTTATATTATTTCTTTCCACAACACCATTTTGTTGTGGAGTTCGAGGACAAACAAAATCATGACCAAGACCATTCTTTTCGTAGAATCTTTTAAAATCGGCATTGTCAAATTCTCCTCCATGATCACTTCTAATTTTGTTAATAGTAATGCCTTTCTCATTTTGAATACGTTTACAAAAGGCAACAAATTTACGAAAAGTATTACTTTTATTTGCAAGAAAAATAACCCAAGTAAATCTTGGAAAATTATCAACCAAAACAAAAGCATAAAGTTTACCTCCAAGACTAGCTACTCTACTAGGACCAAATAGATCCATATGAGTAAATTGAAGTGGTCTAATGGTACTCACAGAGTTGATGGATTTGAAGGATGCCTTGGTCAACTTACTTTTCTCACATTCTTCACATACCATATTATTTTTGAAGGAGATACTTGGAAATCCTCGTACAAGCTTCTTAGTGGCAAGACGGGAGATGGTATCCATGTTAGCGTGTCCAAGCCTCATGTGCCAGAGCCAACTTTCATCGTTCTTTGTAACTAAGCACCTGTCATTGTTAGTACATTCAACAAGATAGAGAACATAGATATTGTTTTCTCTAATACCTTCATACACCGTAGATCCACTAGTGCTATCGGTAATGAAGCATTTGAGTTTAACAAACTTAATATCATAACCATTATCCGTAAGATGACTGATACTAAGAAGGTTGTGTTTGAGATTTGTAACAAGACAAACATTTTTAATACAAGGATAAGGAGGGGAGCCGATATTACCATTTCCTAATATGTGACCTTTTAGATTGTTACCAAAGGATACATGTCCTTCTTTCTTCATCGATAGCGTTGAAAAAAGTAAAGCATCACCGGTCATGTGTCGTGAGCAACCGCTATCGAGGATCCACTTGCTTCTAGCATGAGAAGGATTCTTCACCTACAACATAATTTAAAGATGAACATTTTGGTACCCAAAATTGTTTGGGTCCTTGATTATTAGTCTTAGGAACCCATTTAAAAACTTTCATATCAACCTGTTTCCTTGTTTGACAATAATTAGAAGTATGTCCAAGTAGACCATAATAGTTGCACATCATGGAAGATTTAGAAGAGAATGTGTGAGTGTTATACATATATGGGGCTTTAGTACGAGGAGTTCTATCATGAGTGTTATGGTGATGATAATAGAAAGCATGATGTGAGGTGTTCTTCTTAACAAGGTGTTTGCCATAAAAAATCAAAGACAGGTATTACAGGAACACTGAAATTGATTGCAAACTCACTTGTACAAAGAAAAACCTAGAAAGAAATCCTAGGGAATAATCTAAGTACAATTGTTTAGTTTTGATTCTGGGGGATGACGGTAGAGGCTCGAGAAAGTGCTATCAACTTTGCCTTACTCTTTAGACTATCTGACGCAGTCCTTAGCTCTTGAAGAAATTGCTTTTCGAAGGTTGCCAGCCTTTTGCAGGGGTGTGGCACCCTGCTATTTATAGTAGTATATATGTTGAGCCGCATAGAGGGCCTATGGCCACATGGCTAATTAGCACGTGAAGACCCGTTCTTTGGCTGCCATCTGTCGATTTGTTGGGATTTTGTTGCAGCAAATCTGGATAGTTAAGACTTGGTCAGCCTACCACGTGTCCTGTCGCAGAAATCATTTTGAGTCGCATGAGTCTCTCAGTTTTCGACCATGTGGGGCCGCATGATGCGGCTAAGAAGCAAACTTCCTTAGCCCATATATAGCTTAAGGATTTAAGCCGCATAGATTTTGTATCTTGGCCGCATAAAGGTCATGCGGCTTGGGTCACAGTCACCCTTGGCCGCATGAAGTTCGGAGACTTTGGGGTCGCATATGTTTGATCTGCATAAGGTTTATGCGCCTTAGGTGACACTCCTTCTGGCCGCATGAAAGCGTATGAACCCTGCTTTTTGGTAACGTCTCACGTCTTATCTTTTTGTCAAAGTGTCAAAATTGTTATTTTTGTCAATTTTGACAGAACTTGTCAGCTTTATCAGACGAATTGATCCTCTTGGCCGCATATCTCTCTTCTGCAGCTGGTTGTCGACGTGCCGCATAAGGCAGTAAATCTGTCATGCGGCTTTCCTTTATGCGGACTAGTTTGGCCCAAAGTACGTATGCGACAAATTGTGATCCGCATGAACCCCATATTTTCTATACTTCTGTAAGACCCCCTTCAAAGTTTTCAAATTATAAATTTAGAATACTTTGAATAAGAAGCATGGAAATATGTCAAGCCGCAGGGAGTCTTTAAGTCGCAGGGATTTTTCGAGCCGCAGGGAAATCTTGAGCCGCAGAGGGACTTCGAGCCGCAGAGAGACCACATCAGCCTGCCAGCTGTCACTACTGCATTTAATTTTCTTGATTCGATTTTGGATTTGGGTTCTCTTTTCGAGATAAAGTTGACGGTTACGAGGGATAAAATCTCCAAATGTCGACATTACCTTTAATGATATCGAGAATCAAAGAGGCGCTGTACAAGATAAAGTCGATGGTTATTTAGGGATAAAGTCCCCAAACGTCGTCATTATCTTTAATGATCTCGAGAATCGAAGAGGCACTTTTCAGCAACTCTATAAATAGGGGTTATTCGGAGAGAGATTTTCCTCTTTCATCTTCTTCTCCTTCGACTTCATCATACTTTCTGCTATGGCTCCAAAGGCTTCCAAGTCGACTAGCGCGGCGGCCAAAGGGAGGGGACTTGCCTCTTCGTCGAGAGCGGCAGACGCTCCTTCCATTCATCCCGACATACAACCTCCCTCAAGAGTAAGGACGGTGGAAAGACGACGACTGAATTTTGAAGGGCCATGTCACATATTTTATGCGCGGGCCTGTCATATACTGCCTCTGTGCTTTAAGCCTGGTCGATGCATGCCCTATCTTATTTGGACCGTATGTGTTCTGTATGTTAGGGCCGCATGGGCCGGGCCGCATAAGCGTGGTTCTTTCGAACCTGAACCGCATAAGTGACCCAGGACTGATCCGCATAAATACTGCAAGACTATGCCGCATATGCCTCCTGAGCCGCTTGGGTGTCTCATATTTTGAGACGCATGAGTACTTCTTGTCTGAGTCGCATGAGTATTTCATAACTGAGCCATATGAACCCCCGAAGTGCCTCATGATTGAGTCGCATGAACACTTCATGAGTGAACCGCATAAGTTGCATAAGTGCCTCATGACTGAGCCGCATGATCACTTCATGACTGAGCCGCCTAAGTGTCTCATGACTGAGCTGCATGAGTTCTGTTAGGCCGCATAGCTAAAAAAAGTCCTTTGTTTTTATATGACTATCTTCTTTCTTTGATTTTTGTAGCATCCGTGCCAAAGGCTGAGACCATTGTAAAGGAGGAGATGCTGCCCCCTTTCATCAAACAAGAGTCACTGTTTGTTAAAGAGGAGGTGAAACCAAAAGTTGAGGTAAAAGAAGAGCTGGCGTCCACCGGAGAGGGAATTACTCCCAAGATTAAGGCTGCTGTGAAGGAGGAACCCAAGTCTAAGGGTAGCAGCACTGTGAGTTCTGACCCGCCTGCTTCCGCCGAAGACCTTAATCAAATAGATCTTTCGTATGCGAAATGGCTGAGAGAACGGTATATGCCTCAATGCAACTATGATCCTTGACTGTAGGGATCCATGAGATGCCATATAATTGTTATTTCCAGGAATATGACAAATAAGCATTCGTATTTGTCTTTGTGTTTCTGTCTGTCTTTAGCTGTAATTTAGGTTTTACTTCTTTTGGACACCAGTATAATTCTTTACTGGAGGTGTAGTCCTATGAATATAACTGATTTTGAATAAACAGAATACGTTCACTCTATTTTTTATTTGTAGTATTTTGTGGTGCTTGTACTAGAGGACCTAATACAACATTTGTGTTTTGGTAAGGGACATCCCACTAGAGGATTTTTGTGGACCTATTGTCCTTTTCTGTATCTGAAAATGCGAGCAAATAGATTTGAATGATATTTTGTGGACCTACTACTCTTTGGTACACCGATGGTGCGAGTAATAGATTGGGATAACTTTTATGGACTTATTACCCTTTTTGTGTACTGGCGATGCGAGTACTGAAAATAAGTGGAGAGGAAACCAACATATTTACTCAGAGATAATGAGGACGTGGTAGGAGTAGGCATAATAGAGGTACATAGAACAACTCAGAGGTACTATCAACGTGGAAGTTCTATGCATTGGGTGATTTGTTTGTGGTAGATGAAAAAACAACGCAGAGGTAATATGGACGTGGTTGTTTTTCTGTTGGAGAATTTTGTGGACCTATTACCCTTTTTGCGCACTGATGGTGCGAGTAATAGATTAGGATAAGTTTTATGGACCTATTACCCTTCTGCGCACTGGTGGTGCGGGTAACAGATTTTGAGGCAAGCTCTGGTGGAGAAAAGCATTTAATGTGGGAGTTCATAGATATGACCAGGAGATGAGATATGAATCCATTCAGAGCAGTCAAAGAGTAAGTTCAGTGGTACTTGAGGGTACATAACTTAACAATCTGGAAGATTTGAGGTCAGAGTGTAAGTTCGGCGATACCAGAGGGTACATAACTCACAATCTGAAAGATAGTTGGAAGATGTCGTTTAGACATAATATTTCTTGAGGAACTTTCCGTTGATGGGCATCATGAGCAAGTCTCCATTTTGTTTTACGAGACGATACGCACCGTTGGAGAATACGGTCTCGATGATGAATGGACCCTCTCATTTAGGCTGGAATTTGCCGGGGATCTTATGAGTCATGACTATTGGTCTGCGAATGGCTAAGACGAGATCGCCGACTTGGAATATTCTTTGTTTGACTTTCTTGTTGAAAGCTCGAGTGATGCGCACTTGGTAGAGCTTTATGCTTTGTTGAGCTTGTAAACGCTTCTCATCTAATGCTTCCAACTCTTGTAGCCGTCGGCACAAGTTATCGTCCGACGTTAACCGGTGAGTAAGGGCCACTCGAAGTGAGGGGATCTGAGTCTCCAATGGGAGGACTGCCTCGCTCCCGTAAACCAAGAAGAACGGTGTATTTCCTATAGCCATCCGAATTGTGGTGCTATACGTCCATAAGCACTCGCCAAGCTTTTCGTTCCAGTCGTGTTTGTTTGCAGACACAAACTTTTTGAGGAGCTTGATTATGGTTTTGTTGAAAGCTTCAGCCAGACCGTTAGCCGATGGGTTATATGCTGTCGAGGCCATGTTCTGAATCCGATTCTTGTCACAAAATTGATAGAAAGCGTGGCTTGCGAACTGTGGACCATTATCGTGAATAATCCTCCGGGGCAGTCCAAAACGGTAGATGACATGATATTTTATGAAGCTAATCATGTTCGATGTCTTAACCTCTGCCAGCGGAACAACTTCCGCCCATTTAGAGAAGTAATCGGCGATTGCAAGTATAAACCAATGCCCTCTAGACGACGGCGGGTGATTGGCCCAATGATGTCATTCCTCATGCTTCAAATGGCCAAGAAGCCACTGTCGGATGCAAGAATTCAGATGGCAGATGTATAAAATCTGCGTGGATCTGGCAAGCCTTGTACTTTTTTGCATAATCAATCGCATCTGCCACCATTGTGGGCCAGTAATAACCCATCCGGCAGAGACGATCTTGTAATTTTGGGCCAGGTTGGTAAGCCCCACAAGTACCGTCATGGCCTTCGCATATGGCTTCTTTGGCTTCTGTATTTGATAGGCATCTTAATAGTAGCCCATCGTAGGATCGTCGATATAATATTTTTGTCTCCGTATCATAGAAGAATCTGAGGGAGCGTCTTCTGATCGAAGTTGCTTCCTAAATATTCTCTGGCAAAATTCCATAGACTGCAAAGTCGATGAGCGGGCGTCTCCAGTCTTATATGTCGTTGGTTATCTGGGCGGAGTAACTCATACCCAGTTGAAGATTGTTCCTGGAACAGACCAGCTCATGACCTATTATGTCGACTAGATGATGAGTATCATTTGGAAGTGCCAAGGAAGCAGCGAGACCTACTAGGGCATCGGCTTTGATGTTTTGGAGCCTAGGAACGTGCTCTATAAAGAATCCTTCTAAGGTCATAATGATGGCAATTGTTGTCTGATAGTGGAGAATCAGGTCCTCATTGCGAACCTCGTATGTACCTCGGATCTGGTTAACAACCAACTGTGAGTCGTCATATGCTTCCAGGTACTTGATCCCCACTTCTTTTGAGAGTTGGAGTCCGATGACTAGAGCATTATATATTCGGCTACATTGTTTGAACAGAATTCTGTAAGATAATATGCCCGATTGACCACCAACCCAGGGGGAAAAATTAATACTACCCCGACTCCAGCGACGATATCACCTGGTGGTCCCGTTCTTGAAGCACCGTCAAAGAACATTCGCCAAATGGCGTCATGCGAAGTCATGTTTGAGGCAACGACTTCGTCGAGGATTTTTTCATAAATTCTGGCTATTTCTGAGCCTGGGTGGGCTGCTAAGAAGTCAGCCAGGGCTTGACCTTTAAAAGCCTTCTTTGGAACAAAAACCATGTCGTATGGGGATAATAGTATTGCCCAGGTGGCTAGACGAGAACTGAGTGCACCGGACTTGGTCATGAGAACCCTGAGAGGATTAACTCGTGAAACAACATGAATGGTCTGCCCTGTCACATAGTGTCGTGTTTTCTGAATGGCGAACACTAGGGCAAGACACTTCTTCTCCACGGCGGTGTACATATGTTCTGGTCCCACCATCATCCGACTGAGATAGTAAATGGTTTGTTTATGTCCTGTGTCATTACTCTGTGCTAGCAAAGCACCGAGGGAGTGTTCCATCGCCCGTACATAGAGCAGAAAGGGCTTTCAGGCGACCAGGGCTACCAGAACTGGCAGATTCGTCAGGTACTCCTTAATATCATCGAAGGCACGCTGACATTCCTCGTTCCATACGAAAGAGACATCTTTCCTCATGAGTTGAGTGAAGGGTTGACATCAGAGTTTAGATATAAACCTCCTGATATAGGCTAGTCTTCCCTGAATGCTGCAGAGTTCACGGAGGTTCCTTGGAGGACTCATTTCCAGTATTGCTTTTGTTTTGTCGGGATCTATGTGAATGCCCCGGGCAGTAATGACAAAGCCCAAGAACGTTCCGCTGGATACCCCTAGGAAAGACTTGGTGGGATTCATCTTCAGGTTGTGCGCTCACATGAGGTCGAACACTGTTCTCAAATCATGTAAGTGATCATTTTTGGAGCGGCTCTTGACGGCGATGTCGTCAACGTAACACTCCACCGTCTTGCGCAAATGATCTCTGAAGATGACACTCATAGCCCGTTGATATGTAGCACCGACATTCTTCAGGCCAAAGGGCACGACCGTATAACAATATACGTCGATCGGTGTTCGGAATAACGTGTGCTTCTCGTCATCAGGAGACATTTTGATTTGATTGTATCCTGAAAAGCCATCCATAAAGGACATGCGCTTGAAGCCACACGTATTATCGATCATTATGTCGGTGATCAAAAGAGGGAATTCATCCTTAGAGGATGCCGCATTCAGATTGCAAAAATTGATACAAATTCGGATCTTTTTGTTCTTCTTGATGACTAGTACTATGTTGGCTACCCAGTCTGGGTGCTGCTCTTCACGGATGAAACCGCTAGTTATAAGCTTGTTTACTTCCGCTTCGAAAGAATTCATGATGTCTGGATGAAATTGTCGTTGCTGTTGTTTGACTAGTTTTGCGTCCGGATAAATGTTGAGCTTATGAAGCACAATCTCGGGGTTTAGACCTGGCATGTCTCTATAGCTCCAGGCAAAGACGTCGATGTATTCTCTGACGAGTTGTAACAACGACTCCCGCTCGCCGTCTGTCAGGCTTTTACTGACAAAGATTGGCTTTGGAGAGGATTCATCGCCGAGGTTAACTTGCATAACCTCATCTTCAGTGGGAGGATCACGAAGTTCAAAGCGTTTCTCCCATTGTGCGTTTAGTTGCTGGACCAATGGCTCTAACTCAAGTGGTTCAAATAGATCTTCGTCTACCTCTTCGACATCAGCGGATGTCATGTTGACAGATAATGTTTGTCTAAATATATCTCAAATAGTGCTATCAGAGTCGTAAATGGATGACTCAGACGAATGAGAGTGCCACTCGTATTCTTCATCGAAACTTTCGGGCGTTGTTGGTGGAGTAACATACCCGAGGCCGCGTCTGGATTTATGATAATGGTCTTGAGGTTTTCCTGCCGATGCCGACGACTGTAGAGGCAATCGTCGACAACTGTCGTGATTCAGACCCGGGGTAGCCTCCATGTCATATCCCTGTTTTTGCATGAAGTACTTGTCTTGAGGACTATGCAGGTAGAGTGGTAATCTTCCGCGTAGGGTCCGAGATCGGACTCTTGTGGCGTGAAAGATTGATGACCTTCTTTTCGGCCACAAATGATCGTGTGATCCCATCCTCTTCTGTCTGGGACCAGGAAATAAGCACCTTTAATGGGAGCAAGTTGATTTGGGGTATGGACGGTTGTCACCCGTGTGTACAGGATAACGTCTAGACAATTCCGTACAGCATATATTAGATTAGGCTTATCATACTCAGAATAGTCTAACGGCAGCCTCTTATTGATAAAATAAAGAATCTTGTCCATAGGGATTACATCATCGGGAGAGGGGCTATCCACCTGTGTAACCAAGTATTTGGCGAGTTCTTCATCCTCTTTGGCTACCCCCTGCGAGCTTAGAGGTCGGGATGTTGTCTTGGGCAACTTGACCACCAAGGGTTCAACATGACGTATTGACTTTCCTGAGTGTGTTGGATCGACACTTGGCTGCTGGCTCATCTTGGGAAGACGGATGACCATTGGTTCCAACTGTGCAGGTGAGGCAGGAGAACCGAGCACCTCTTTATGCAAGGCTGCGATGAGGGGTACGGCCTTGTCCGATTTGTGGGCTTGGAGACGAATTCTCAAGGGTTCTTCTGGCCCTGTGATGGCCTCCAGTTCGTCAGATATATGTTTCATGGATTCGTCATATAGACAAGCCTCTGAAGAGTAATAAGATTCAACCCCTTTGGAGGGATCGATGTCGGCGAATTCAGTTTTCACAGAGCCGTGCTTACTGACATGCTTGAAACACTGGTAAAGGGTGGATGGAATGATCATATAGTCATGTATCTACGGGCGTCCCAGGAGGATGTTGTAGGAGGTATCTGCATCCATGACGTTGCAGGTAACCTCCGTCTTCAGGTCACCAATCTGACATTTCAACCGGATCTTCCCTAGGGGATAGCTCCTTCCCTAGTTAAAACTGCTAATTGGTCGCCACTAGCCGATGCATAGGGATGCTAAGAAGTTGGAGCAAGCTTTCCGGGATGATGCTTATTGACGAGCCAGGGTCGATATGCATCCGATCCACCTTGATGTCGCCTATGTATCTAGTGTAGTACAAGGGGCGATCATGCAAGTTGGACTTGATCAACATGTCCTGTGGAGTAAATATGATGTTGGACATTGCATCTGTACCATCGCTGCCCTGTAGATCTGCTGGCGGGTCTTCCCTTGGAGGCTTGGCCTGAGCTAATTAGGCGTCAGTATTTTGGAGTGCTTCACTTAATACGACACAAAGATCCTTGGAGAGCCTTAGGAGCTCGTACAACGACAACTTTGCTGGCATATTAGCCAATTGTGCTAATATGTCGAAATTATAAGGTCTCTCCAGTCCCTGAGGTACATCATTACGGAGTGGCCTGTCGAAGCGGGTTTCCTTTGGCTTGGATTTATCTGCCAGTGGAGGCTGAGATGGCCTTGGAACATCAGAGGGAGGCAACGTTGCCGGCTGAGGATCTTCGACTGAACTATCCCGTGCGGGCTAAACTTGTGCTCCAGACCGGGTAACAATGGCCGCAGCTTCCCCAGCCTCGACTGAAATTGTATGGCATAATCTAGACTTCCTGTCCTTTTTTGTTGGTAGGAGATGACACCTCCCAGGTAACTTCGGGCACTAAGTCTGGATGCACCCACATGATCTCTCCTCGCGATGTGGTGAGAGGTACCAATCCAGATGTCTGGCTCCGGACGGGTGGAAGATTAGTAACCTCCATCGTTGCCCGAGGGACATGTATTACCCTATCTAGAGTGCTTGTTAGAGGGAAGTCGTCGAACTGAATTGACACCATGTTCGCCGCCACGTTAACCTCTTCAAAGTCTATCGACAGAGCTTTGGAGTCGATGAGACTTTGAATGTACCGCTTTAATTAGAAGCAGTCATGAGTGGAATGATGGACATAGCGGTGGAAGTGACAATATTTTGGGTCCTCCATTTCTGCCGTTCGGGGCTCGCGTCTTGGTGGAGGAAGCTGGATCCTACCCCCTTGCAAGAGCATATCGAAGATAGATTTGACATGGCTATTTTCAAATGAGTAATTCACTTTGGGCCACTGACCTTTCGCCTATTTTTGTTCAGGCTTCTGGGTCGCATCAGCGACCTTGGCTTGTTTGCCCTTATTGTCCCGGTTGGAGGTGGTGCCACTGTTGTTGTTGCTGGAGGTGGAACCAGGACGTCTGCCCTTATCTTCTCCGTCCGGGATGTGTAATCCCAATTGGCGAGCCTTCTTTAATTTTGCCTCTGCACTGGTAGCACTTATGATGAAGGTCGTCCAATCCCAGAACTGATCATCACCCATCCAGAGGCTAATTGCGGAGAGCAACTTCTTCTGGCAGATTTCAATCAAGGAGCTCTCGGGATTGCCTTGGGGCAATCTCATTGCGGTTTGGCGGAACCGCTCGATATAGTTCCTTGTTAGCTCCCTCTCTTCCTGAACGACGTCCATGAGAGATGATATCGTTACATCATGCCCCACTTCGTAGAATCTTTCCAGGAACATGTGCTTGAAGCCGTCAAAAGAATGGATGCAGTTATCGGAAAGGTTGCGGTACCAGTCGAATGCAATCCCTTCCAATACTCCGATAAATAATTGCGTGAGGATGGCGTCACTATGCGGCAAGTGGTCGGTTGTGATTTCAAAGTAAATCATATACCGACTAGCAGAGGTCTTCCCGTCATAAGAATCAATATGGAACGGCTTGTACCATGGTGGAAAAGGCACATCTCTCCATGCAACGGGATATGGCTGCCGTATTCTGAGGTCCCATGGGGAGTCTCGGAATATTGCTCGAAGCTCCTGGACTTTCCTCATTGCCTCCTGGGCTTCTTCTGCAGCTGAAGGAACGGTTGCTCCTAAGGGATCATTTCCCAAAGGAGGGGCGGTCGTGTTGGAGTCCGCGTTGACTGCGGGTCCCAAGCTTGTTTGTCTGGGCGTCCTTGTCGGTTGGGTTGGCAAGGAGGCTTTGATTTCATCCACGGACTTGACCAAGGACAGGAGCATGGCTTGAAGTACTTCTAGACGTTGTCGATCAGAAGGCGCTTCATGATCATCGTCAGCCATAAAGACTATCCTCACGTGGGTAGAGATGGAAGGGATCGTAGCAGAGGTGTTCTCTGTGTCGTACCCTTGTATAGAGAAATCGTCGGGGAATGTCGGAATGTCATCTTCTTCGGACTCGGAAGGGGTGCTACCCCCTGTGTAGGAAGCCGCATCATCTTGGTGAGGGTGGTAGCCCTCAGGGAAGTCCAAGTCTGTTGCACAGTTCTAGGGGACCTATACCCCCTGTATATGCTCTTGATATACCGGATTATCGTATATATTGAGGGGACTGCTACCCCCAGCTTCATCTACTCTCAAGGAGGCCGAAGGTGTACCCCCGGCTGCTGGAAGCTTCTTTTTGGATCGAGTACCTAAATAGACACCCGCTGTGGTTGTCGGTGGAAACCCTCCAAAGGAGGGTCTCCTTACAATACTGGCCGAGATTGCCGGGCTGGAAGAGCCTGTCTTCCTTCCGTCCTTGTCGGGGGAAACTTTTTGAGTTGAATTACAAGAGGCGAAAGGAAACTCCTCGTCCCCCGAAATTTGTGCCTGTTTTTTGAGTTGTTGTCGGACAGGTGCTGGCTGCTGCAGTCGTTGGAAAATCAACTGCCGACCTTTAGGTACTGCTGATTTGTTGCAGTAGCAGTTGATGATGACTCGGGTGCAATGACGTCCCGAGAGGGACTCATTGTATGCAAATGTTGCCATCTTGCGTTTGTGAGTAGTCACCTCATGCAAGTCGGTAGCAAGCTGATCTACCTTTGCACCAAACTTATGGACTCGGGTATTCCGAGCGCACGGGTACTTAGGTATCATATTTGCTCCATGATCCGTGGCTAGTAAAAGTACTTGCTCTAGATCGTTGGAGGGAGACTTTAAAGACCCACCATGTCCATTAGCCCTGAGGGACTGGACGCGGGTGGTTCTCTACAACTTTCCATCAGGGGCCCGTGTAACAGTTAACGGGGCCCGCTGACAGTCAGTAACTTGGATAGTTGACTGGGCTTGTTCGGCCCGCACTGCCCTAGACTTTTTTGACTTAGCGTCCGAAGGCGCATAGTAGAAAGAGTCCAGATTGATACATCCCAAATTCTCAATGGACCGCATGGAGTCGGGCCCGTATGAAAGACGGTTGAACATAGAGCTTCTGACAGGGCTGCATGAGACATCATGTCTGAGGCCAGGATTTGCTGCCGCATTGACTATCTTCCTGCGGTCAGAACTGGCTGTCGCATAGGCCATCTTCCTGCGGCCAGAATTGGCTGCCGCATGGGCCATATTCTAGTAGACCGAGTTGGCTGTCGTATGAGTTGTCTGCCTGGGGTCAGAGTTGGCTGTCGCATGAGTCGTCTGCCTACGGCCAGAGTTGGCTGCCGCATGGACAGACTGTCCATCTCTCTTATGCAGCTTCTTCATTGTCCGTAAGGATTTCCCTTGTGCCTCCAAAAACTCAACATCGTAGTTTTTTTCTCTGCTAGATTTAGGGGCAGTAGGGTCCTCTGCGGTCGGAAGCAAAGCCGCAGGAGAGCTTTGGTCACCGTCTTAGGCTGCAGAAGGAGCTTCTTCGAGAACTTGGTCGGGGGCAACAGTTTTGCGCGCCGACGTCCTGCGAGTCCAAGTAGACCACAATAGTTGCACATCATGGAAGATTTAGAAAAGAATGTGTGAGTGTTATACATATGTGGGGCTTTAGTACAAGGAGTTCTATAATGAGTGTTATGGGGGTGATAATAGAAAGCATGATGTGAGGTGTTCTTCTTAACAAGGTGTTTGTCATAAAAAATCAAAGCCAGGTATTACAGGAACATTGAAATTGATTGCAAACTCGCTTGTACAAAGAAAAGCCTAGAAAGAAATCCTATGGAACAATCTAAGTACAATTGTTTAGTTTTTATTCTGGGGGATGACGGTAGAGGCTCGAGAAAGTGCTATCAACTCTGTCTTACTCCTTGGACTATCTGACGCAGCCCTTAGCTCTTGAAGAAATTGCTTTTCGAAGGTTGCCAACCTTTTGCAGGGGTATGGCACCCTGCTATTTATAGTAGTATGTATGTTGAGTCGCATAGAGGGCATATGGCTATGTGGCTAATTAGCACGTGAAGACCCGTTCTTTGGCTGTCATCTGTCGATTTGTTGGAATTTTGTTGCAGCAAATTTGGGTAGTTAAGACTTGGTCAGCCTTCCACGTGTCCTATCGCAGGAATCATTTTGAGCCGCATGAATCTCTCAGTTTTCGACCATGTGGGGCCGCATGAGACTCATGCGGCTAAGTCGCAAACTTCTTTAGTCCACATATAGCTTAAGGATTTAAGCCGCATAGATTTTGTATCATGGCCGTATAAAGCTCATGCGGCTTGGGTCACAGTCACCCTTGGCCGCATGAAGTTCAGAGACTTTGGGGCCGCATATGTTTGAACCGCATAAGGTTCATGCAGCTTAGGTGACACTCCTTCTTGCCGCATGAAAGCACATGCACCCTGCTTTTTGGTGACATCTCACGTCTTATCTTTTTGTCAAAGTGTCAAAGCTGTCAGTTTTGTCAGTTTTGACAGAACTTGTCAGCTTTATCAGACGAACTGATCCTCTTGGCCGCATATCTTTCTTCTGTAGCTGGTTGTCGACGGGCCGCATAAGGCAGTGAATCTGTCATACGGCTTTCCTTTATGCGGACTAGTTTGTCCCAAAGTTCGTATGCGACAAATTGTGATCCGCTTGAACCCCATATTTTCCATGCTTCTACACAAAGGGTCCTTTTCTTATGTTAGGATAGGACCTATGTGTAGTGTTCTTATTCATGTAAGAATTGTGACTAGTATTGTGATGAGTTAGGCATGTCTTGGAGCATGTGTGCGAGCCATGTTTTTATCAACTAGTTTCTTACCATGCACAAGAAGATCATTATAGTAGAGGTATCGTATTCTCTTCTATTAGCAGCTTGAACTTTATGCATAGCAAAATCATAAGCCCTTCTGAGGGATTGAATCTCATCAACTTTTTTCTCAATGATAACTTGAGATTCTTGTAACTTGAGTCGAAAAGACTCTATCTCATCCGTGTCAGAGGCAGAAGATTTCCCTTATACATCAATAATGATGTTGAAAAGTCTCTCTACTTCTAGTTTGAATGCCTTAACCTCTTTTAGATATTTCTTGTACTTATTTCTAACACCTTTGTGTTCCTCGTGTAATTCAAGAATGGCATTTTCCAAATCATCATAAGAGAGAGTATTCAAAGAGAGATCATCGAGTACCTCATCGGTTGCCATAAGGCAAACATTTGCATTGTGTTTGCATTCTTTGTCGTTGTCTGAATCGCTAGCATCACTTTCACACCAGATGCTGGTGTTTGCGTATTTCCTGGAGGAAGAGCTTCCTCTGTTAGACTTCTCATACTTACTGGAGTCTTTTCTTGTCACAGGGCATTCTCTCTTGATGTGTCCGGTTCTCCTGTATTGGTAGCAAGCAGGATCTTCATCGTTGTCCCGTCTAAAGCGGTTGGCTTTGTTGAACTTGAGGAACTTTTTGAAATGCTTTGCGGTAAGAGCTATTTCCATCATCATCCGACTCGTTATCGTCGGAGCTATCCTTTGAGTAGGATTTTGTAGCCTTGAGAGCCAGAGACTTCTCATTTTCTTTGGCCTTCTCCTTCTCCTTTTCTTGCATGGATGACTCCTCTTGATCTTTCATGTCAAAGTCATGAGTCATAAGCTTCCCCATGAGGGTCTCAAGTTTCATGGTTGTCAAGTCGTTCCCTTCAATGATAGCGGTAGCTTTAGGACTCTATCCTTTAGTTAACCCTCTGAGAATTTTTCTGATCTTTTTATGAGCAGCATATTCCTTACCAAGAGAAGAAAAAGGGTTAATGATATCAACGAAATGAGTAAACATGCAAGTAATAGACTCATCTTGTTTCATTTTAAAAGATTCATATTCTTGTGTGAGTCTACTAATCTTTGATTCCTTTACTTGTGATGTTCCCTCGTGAGTGACTTCTAGCAATTTCCAAATTTTATTTGAAGTCTTGCAAGTAGAAATTCTATTGAATTTATTGCTATCGAAAGCACAATAAAGAGCGTTCATAGCCTTAGCATCTCAACTAGCAAGCTTCTTGACATTCTCAGTGAGTTTATCCCTAAGGGTGTCAGAAACAACATCCTCAATAACTCCGGAAGGAGTAGGGAGACCATTTATCACACAATCCCATAAATCGAAATATATTGACTTCAGATAAATGCTCATCCTAATCTTCCAATAGTTATAGTTGGTTCCATAAAATAGAGGAGGTCTATTTGTGGAGTGTCCTTCATTGTGGAATGCGTTGACACTAGGGTTAGTGGCCATGGATCACTCTTAGGGTATAAATCCAAATCAAGAGAACCAAGCTCTGATACCAATTGTAAAACCCTAGAGGGGGTGAATAGGGTAATAAAAAATTACTTAATACAAGCAAGCTATATTACTGAAGTAAATAAGAGAGAGAGAAAGAGAATCAAACACTCGATGTATCCTGGTCTCCTCCCTAGAGGCAATCCAGTACCAGAACTCTCTCCGGCTTAAATCCACTATTGACTAAATAGTTACACACGAGTTTGGATCCGAAGAACTCGCCAACTTCAACACGAGTTTGGATCCGAAGAACTCGCCAACTTCTTACACACGAGTTTTCTTACGAAGGCTCGTCAACTTCAAAAGGAAAGGAAAGAAAACTGTGGATCTTCTACAATACTTGAAGATCGAAAAGTACAACTCATGAATACTCTAGCACTTTTGGATTGAATGACAATTAAAATCTTGGTTAGAGTAGTAATGGTAGAGCTCTTGGTTGTTGAGAAATTTATGGCTTAAGTGGATTGGCCTTCAATGGAAGGAAGGAATCCATTTATATAGAAACCAAGAAAGGATAGCATTTAATGCTCCTGAACATAATACGGACGGCATGCCGTCAGTATGGACCGGCATACCGTCGGCATACCATTCGGAACAGTAACGGGAATAAATCTATCCGTTTGGAGCATTTAATGCTAGTATCTTGTCCATTCAAAAATTAAATCTGATGAAGCCGGTATATCGTCGGTATACAGCGGTATGCCGTCGGTATACAGCGATATGCCATCGGTATACCGATGTTCGTCATAGAATATTTTGTGGCTCACAAAATGGTATACCGCCGGTATACTGTAGTATGCCGTCGGTATAACGAGTTTCATCACAGAACGTTTTGTGGCTCACAAAATGGTATACCACAGGTATACTGTAGTACGCCGCCGGTATGCCGAGTTTCGTCATAAAATATTTTGTGGCTCACAAAACGGTATACCGTCGGTATACTGTAGTATGCCGTCAGTATGCCGAGTTTTGTCACATAACGTTTTGGAGCTCAGGAACGGTATACCGTCGGTACACAGCGGTATACCGTCGGTATGTTGTTTCTTTATACATTGATTTTTTTACTGAAAAATAGAAGAGCTTTATGTTTGTCATCCAACCTTAGTGTTGTATAGAAAGACCTAGACCTTGTACAGACTCGAAATCTTGAATTTTTTGAGAGCTGTCTTTAAGAAGCGCGGGTCTTTTCTTCAATCTTCTTTTAGGTACTTCCATAAGGCTTTGATGACTCGGCTTGAATAGACAGATCTTTTTGTTTGAGAGCTTGAGAGATTATCTGTTAGCTGAAATATAGAGAAAACTAAACTACGAAGATGCTGTTAATGTTATCAAAATAAATGTGCCAACATATTAATATTTGATATTTTAGGTAATTGTTTACTATTTATTTCAAAATAGTAAATTTATTCTATTTATGGGTAAACAAGTTCTAATAACATTGATTCATCAATGTTGATATTAGATTGATTGGGAGATGGGTTTCAAATGGTTTTTATGCAACAATGATTATATAATATATATTTCCAGAATTATAAAGATTTATTTTAGAATTAATATTGAATATTTTACACATATATTTTATGAGATTTTGTTAGGCCTAGAAGGAATATTATGACTAGTTAGTTAATTATGACTAGTATATAGATTAGCTACCCTATTCATTATAAATATATTTATGTATGGTATATGGTAGTAATAATGAAGTGTGGTTATTAATGTTAGTTATTATTATTATTTATAAGAGTTCGTGAGACTGTGACAACTAGAATATTAATGGTAGTAATAATAATGTTAGTTATTATTATTATTAATGGTAGTTAATTATGACTAGTATATAGATTAGCTACCTTATTCATTATAAATATATTTACAAGACATGAAAATAGCATATGTGAAATAATCTAATAAATAAAACCTGACATCATGACAAATCAAGAAAAAAAGTACATAACTCTACAACAGGATGTATCAACTAGAAGAACATGTAAGTAGGGTGACATGGTATGTAGTGAAGAGACAAGGAGAATCAAGAAAATGACAACTATCTATGTGTGTTGAAATCTCGTGTTCGACATGTGAACGGCTAGGGGGTAAATCAGGCACCCCGTACGTGTATTGTGTGACGCTATTCTCCATGAAAGACACGGGGGATAGTTCTGGGCAGTTCACATGTCTACTAAGATATTTCTCTGCCCGACTAGTACTCATGGACTCGAACAAGTCACGAAACACGGAAACATGATAATCAAGAAATATAGTATGCAGAGATCCATGATACTAACCTGTGTAACAACGTGTCAACAAGCATGAGAGCATATGTATAAACATGAAATGGAAAAAATACTAGGAATCGAAAGCCATCAGTATATGTACTTGCTTGGGATCCTTTGCTGGTGAAACCGACAATACCAAACCACTCAGTGAGCTATAAATGTCCAACTCGTGCAACAGTCTCCGCATGCTGAAATAGATATTACCAACGAGTTTGGTATAAAAAATGTCTAAGAATGCCTGCCCAAAAGTTCAATTCTGGACAAAGAGATAAAATCATAATTTCGAGTCAAAACGATGTCCGTCGTTGGACTCACTTTACACCGAAAAGCGTGCCAGAGCCTATGGTCTCTAAAATCGTCAAACTATATGTCTACGGGTCTGGTTTGACGATACGAACCCAACCGTATCTCCAAAGTTGGATTTCGGTAGGCCGTGCACAAAATCGTCCGTTGGATCGGGTCGCAGGCCTACCAAAATAGCGTTGCGGTCGACCTTCTCAGAATCGGACAAAACTTGGCATACAGGACCAGAAAAATGACACGGTCCTATTGGTGCAAGTTTCGTCTCGAGGTGACGAACGTGCACAAAATAATTGGCTAGTTTGCAAATAGGTCGATACGGGGATCTCGACGGATACGCCTCGATTTCGTCACACACACATAGGGAAATTGAGTTCCGTTGAATCCCAAACGTCGACAACATCCATACGCATTTTTAGATGCTCATGGGTTGTGACCCTGTCGCCCGGTTTGTCGGAGCGCACGCCGTATCGGTGAGTTTTTTAGAATTTCTTCAGTTTAAAAATTATTTTTCTTAGATTTGGAATTCTATTTTCACGACGCAAAATAAATAAAATTATAATCTGTAAAGAGGGTTTTGAAGCCCTATATGTTGTCTTGGACTATCTTCAGTTGGAATTTCTAAAAAGTCACTAGGTTGTCGAGAAATCGTCGCCAAACTGGGGTACTTGGGATACCTACAACCTGGTTATGAAATAGTTTTAATCCAATGTTTGCATCGATTCTCTGGATCTATGACTCGTCGCCATCGAATTATATTTATGGGGACTCCTAGAGGGTCATATAGGGTTTCTATAGAAAGTTAAGAAATTGAAAATAATGAGGAATACATAAAGTAATTCGATCAGGAAGTGGGTACCTAGGTGGTCGGGTTTAGAACAGGGTACCCCTATTCTTGTCGAATTTGGGGTACGAGCGGCCCTACTATCTGCTCCGGCACTGTAGTGGCAGGTCGACGGAGGCGCACAGAGAGCGCACGGCCAGGGGAAGGTGCTGGGGGTGGTGCGGCGGCCGGTGTTGGTGGTTGTGTGGCAGGAACGCGGTTTACAGGCACCGCTACTGCTGTACACTGCTGCTGTTGAATCAGCACGCGTACGGCTACGTTCGACGGTTGTCCGACCGTCGGGGTGGCCGCCTAGTGTAAGAGGATGACGAGATCGGGTGTTGAGATGCCGCCGCATCGAGGGTTAGGGTTTCCGTATCGAGATTTCTATACTCGATTTCTCTATATAGGAAGTTTGCTGATGTTTAGATTTTGGGGTCGGGTGGATAAGTCTTAGTCATCTCGCGAGAAAATCTTTATCTCGCAAGATACTGAGTTTATATATATATATATATATATATATATATATATATATATATATATATATATATATGGAAGAACACTAGCTTTATTGATGTATAAGGCGCAAAATGCCGATGCCTATACAAGTAAGCGCACAAAGCGCCCAAAAGTCAACAAAAATAAAGGCCGAGAAGGCCAGACGCCGGACTCGCTCGCTGGGCCATTACCCGGGCTAGCACAACGACCGCCATGGGCTATCTGAGTGGTGGTGGCAGCGCCTACCGACTTTGGAGATCTGCTTGAGGACCTCCCTGTACAAGGAGTTGTAGTTGTAGTTGTACACCCGCCCATCGTACCTGAATTTGTTTCGGTTCTTCCACAGGACCCAGATGCTAGCGGCTGCGACGATCTGATGCCCGTGATACTTTCCCCAAATGGCTAGTAGATCGTTGAAGCCGTCGGCCGGATGAGTAAGATTACAATCGGTAGCCAGGTTGGTCCAGATCTGCGTAGTGAGGTCCCCGAAAAGCAGGATTGCCGGAAGGGGGCGGTGTAAGGGGCCAACGTGCCGATGCCTCTGGCCACGGTCCTGGCGGAGGCCAACGAGAAAACATCGTTGGGATTGTAGGACCACTGAATAGTGTCAAGGTCATCGCCGAGACGAACATTAGCGGCCATAAGACTGTAAACCGCCCCCGGTCCAAGCCAATCTGCCACTCTATCCCATCTCCAACCAATATATATATATATATATATATATATATATATATATATATATATACCTCTATTTACCTCTATATAAATACCCAGTTAACCCAAAGATATAATATTACCTTTCTAGTACAAGGTGTATACAATATGCATATGTACATACAGTTAATATTTATTTTTCTAAGGTCACAAATAGACAATAGTTAATATCCTCTTATAGTAATTATAATATCAATATTAATAATAGTAATGATAACAAATACTATAAACCGATAATATGTATAATATTGGGGTGACACATTATACTCCTAATTTGATTGGTTCACCGAAAAATCGTACAAATATTCCAAAAATGCTATATTAATAACACTATATTATACGTATAACAATATTTAGTAAATGTTTGTCAATCCAAAAATAAAATATGAAATATATGCATCCACATAAAACATGTCTACATAGGCGTCTTTGGTCTCACTACATGACCTACGTGGACTTGGGTTCGGTTCGGGTCCAGTCCGGACTAGTTCGGTACAACCGGGTCTCCTAAAAGTTTAATAATCTAATTAATAATTAATTAATCGTTTATAGGGGTTAAGTCGCAACTTGGCCTAGTTTTTCTAGTTGAGACACACCTATGGCTCGGCCTTCCTTACCATGGCTAATACACTAATCAAAGCACATGACTGCACTATCCATGCCAAAATTCTTGGTCATCTTGCACTCCAAAACTTAACCATGACTAAGTCCTTCTATAATATTAATTAATTAATTAAATATTTATAAAATTCCAAAAATTGCCATTTAATTCAATTAAATAATAAAGAGAAAATTATTTTTGAAATTTCGGAAATAGGGGTTACAACTTCCTCGTGTTGAAGTTGTCTTTCGATAACTTCTACGACTTGGACATGACTCATGAAATGACACTTGGAGTGAGAGTTACATTAGTATTGGCATGCACCATGTACTTGGCTGGTACAAGGGGTTCTTATGACGGATCATATATGACTAGTTGTCTTAGTTAAATGACTTGCATGTGAGATACGAGTCGTGCAAATCATGGACATGATCTTGTACTACTCCTTGGCGGGGAAGACTATTAGTAGGCGTACGAGATTATCCTATCCTGATTAGCCTCAGTGTTGCCCTGGTATAGGCTATATTAGTGGGTTTTCCATTATCGTCTACGGAATAGTCTTCGAATTGGACGGGACTATGCTAGTATATTCGCGATATTAGTTTACGCTAATATCACTTCTTATCTACCTGTGCGATTCCAAAGTAGTCTTCAGGTGCATACACTTAGATGGATAGTTTATCTTGCCAGTTATATTCATGTTCATGTATATTACTTTTACTGTTCATATTGTGGCTAGTTGTCGTATCTTATTATGTCCCCTGAGGACCTGGTTATTTCCCAAAATTGGGCGAATATCTCTATCCTACAGTTTATGGACCAGGCATCGAGCCAGAATATCTTGCAGAGGACCTGGAGGTTATGCCTAAGGAGTTTTCCTGATCTAGGAGTTGATAGCTGATTAGAGTCATGGACATTGTGTTCTGACTATTTTCTTATTTCAGTATTTTACTATTCCAATATTGTACTTTGTTTCAGTGGATATATTTCCACTAGACTTGATTATCTCAGACAGATCTTGTATTTGATTATTCAGACATATTTTATTTCAGTCGGATAGTTATTATATTCTTCCGTGTTGATGTTATTTCTGTGGATTAGATTCAAGTGTTGTTGATGTGGAGATGTTAGAATACATGTGACTGTTGTATTATAGATATAGGATACAATATACTACGATTAGGATAAGTCCATTAAATTAGAAATACTTATTCTAGTCGTACAGCCGGCATGCTCATGACCTAGGTTCCTATATATTTTGAAACTGGGACGTGGCATCCTGCCATCACATGGAGGCCAACTAACTCATCAGAGCGACCATTCACATCCGCACACCTCAAGGTTCCATAGAGATGATATTCTACCGCCCCCGCAGTTTCTACCGCAAACTCCACCTCCACCGCCTACTATTCCAGCTATCACCATGGACGGTACGCAGCTTCTTGGAGTCTTTTAGCAACTCATTGATTCCTAGACGGAGCAGGCTAATATTTTTTGTGACAGTTTAAGAGAGGCTCTTCAGACTAGAGAAGCTCTCCGACCCTGACCAGAAACTTCCAAGGATTTCATGAATCTTAGGCCCTTGGTTTCTATGGAACCGAAAGGATTCTCTATGATGATGAGTGGACAGAGAACGTGGAGCGGCTACTTAGAATTGTCACACTCATTTTTCTAATTAAGGGTATTCTAGTCATTATGTGCTAATTTGAATTTTTCATATTTTTTATTAATTAAATTGATTGTTGTGTAGTTTGGATTGGTGTTTTGGTAGGAACAAGATGGTATAACCTTAGTCAACCTTGATTAGAAGCCTAATAATGTAATTAGATTTATTGTTGGCTTTTTAGATTTAATTTAGAATTATTATCTATTTTTATTTCATTTTTAGCTATTTTTCATTAAGCCTTTAAAGCCTTTTGTCAATGGACCTTTTTAGCAACATAAGAGTGCTTGGCCCATGACTAAACCCTAACCCTAATACCCCCCTTGCTTGGCCGGCCAAACAACAGCAGCCCCCCCTTCTCATTGTGTAGAAATCTAATCTCCTTCACAAATCCAAAACCCTACTTTTTTTCTTCTCTTCCAAAGGCCCCGTTCCCTCGTTTCTCAACCAAATCCTTCCAAACGAAGTGCGTTGCAACTGTTGGGAGGAGAGGAACCTGCTAGGGACTTACTAGCGAGGGATCAGAAACGTTTTACCAGAGGTAAGCGACATCGACGAGTTTTGGAGCCTTATTTTATTGAGTTTTGACACTCAATAGATAAATCTCCTTAAACACCTGTTAAATTCTAATTTTTCTTCGTAGATACATCCATATAGGTACCCCAGACCTGTGCATAAAGTTTGGTAGGTTTGTGATTTCGTTTGATAGCCGTATCGGACACGTGTCGGTCATATGGAACACGTGTTCGACGAAATGCCACTTAGAACTGAAAAGTATTATTTTTCGATTCTATTTTCATGAATTCCTTGCTAATATTATTTGTAACAACTTTCGTGAAGATGGATCTGGAATCGACACGATTTCAGTGTCCGAATCGGACACAAAAACGCGTGCACGAGGCCCATGCATGGCCCCGTGCATGCCCTGCTGTCTGTAGGTCATAACTCGATGCACAGGGCTCCGTTTTGTGTGAAATTTCAAGGAAACGTGGGGGCAACCCCTGCCCTCATGCACCTAAAATTTTACGATATTTCTAGGAGCTTGCGCGAAGAAATCTCATGCGCACGGTTCGGCCCGTACTGTGCACGCGACTGAAAAGTACCGCTGACACAGCCTTCGTACGCGAACATAATGCGTCGAGGACCCGTTCCAGGAGCACGAGCACGTAGCCCTATACCTGGGCTACCCAGGGACTCGATCTGGAGACACGACGTGGCTCAACACGCGCCCACGGGCACGCACGCGTGCGGCACACAGTTCGCATGGGATCTACATAACTGTGTCGCGTAGACATGACGTGGTGTCATGTCAGTATACCCTAGATCTAGCTCGGGACCATACCTAGCGATATGCACGAGCACGAGGCTTGTCGTTGTGCGTGTGGCGTTCAATCGAGCGAAAATGCACGTACACGTACACTTATCAGTGTACACGTATCCGGTTGTCTCCGATACGCACTCCGTGGACACGATACGGATACGGGATCGACTCTGTGAGTACCCAAGCATGTCACACACATAGACACCTTCGTATTTTCCAAGTTTTGCGGGTTCTAGTTGTGTATATTGTGATTTGGGTCTCGATTGGATTTTGGGTTTTTCGACACTTAATAGTTTGAACCGATTTGTGATATTTTGATTTCTTGAGTTTTAAACGATAAATTCTAAGTTTATAGCATGAATATGAGATTCTGGACTTGTGGGTAGTAGTCTCTAGATTTATATCCTAATATTCTATCATACATGTATATATATCCCTTTTTGCCTTACATATATATATTCCGCTCATGCTGGAACATCCTTCAGACCGACGTGACCGAAGCCGTCACAGCTTTTTTTTCAAGGCGCTCATTTTTCTAAATCCCTATCTCGGGCCAACCTGATCCCCATCCCCAAAAAAGATAACCCGAAGACCTTCAAAGACTTTTGCCCGATCAGCCTCTGCAACTTCGCCAACAAAATCGTCTCCAAGATCATTGCCACCCGCATGTCCCTCATCTTTCCCAAGACTATCTCCGAAGAGCAAAGCGGGTTCATCTCATGGCGGAACATCACTAACAACATCCTTCTAGCCCAGGAGATGGTCACTTGCATGAAATTCTCGGCGAGGGAGGGAACATAGCCATCAAGCTTGATATGGAGAAGGCATACGATCGGCTGGACTGGCAATTCATGATCTGGGTTCTCAGAGCATTCGGGTTCTCAAAATCATGGACGGACATCATTTACAGATCCATAAGCAACTCTTGATTTTCCACAGTCATCAACAGGCAAACGGATGGCTTCTTCAAAGCCAGCGGCGGCGTCAGACAAGGAGACCCTCTATCCTCCACCATCTTCATCACAGCAGCCGAAGCCCTCAGCAGAAACCACAACAGTATGGTCAACATCCCCAACTTCCTCCACTTTTATACCACTACGGGATGCCCCATTATTACTCACCTATTTTACGCCGACGATGTGCTCATCTTCTCTTACGGGGACATCGGAGCCGTAGAGGTGGTCTGCAGCACCCTAGAGAAATACACAAGATGCTCCAGACAACGGATCAACCGCGACAAAAGCGTCATATACACCTACCACAAAGCCGACATAGGCCACTCGGCTGCCCTCTCCAACCTCACCTCCTTCTCCATCGCTTACCCGCCGTTCACCTACCTGGGGTGCCCATTGGTTTACGACAGATATAATTATCTTCGGCGGCTTGGTCAACAAGGTTAGGAAGAAGATTAAGGGATGGCACAACGCGACCTTATCTCCTGGCGGCAAAATAATCCTCATCAAGCATGTGTTATCCTCCATCCCTATCTACACCCTGGCAGTCTGCTCCCCGCCACTGAAGGTTCTCTCTTCTTTGGAGGCCCTCTTCGCCAGCTTCTTCTGGGGTCATAAATATGGCCAGGATAAGCATCACTGGGCCAGCTGGGACTCTATGGCCAGACCTACCGACGAGGGGGGTCTCGACTTCATCTAATTATCGCACATCGTGAGCCCTAGCTCTATGAAACTGTAGTAGAATCTTAGAGCGCACAACTCTGTCTGGTCGAGGTTCATAAAAGCTAGATACTTTCCACATTCCCACCCCACCACGACCATCGCTAACAGTCGATCCTCGGCATCGTGGTACCGTATTCTCCTCGGGCGCCAGCTTGCTGAACCCCTGATCCGCTTGCGACTCGGTAACGGAGACTCCCCCCCTTGCTTTGAATGGTGGATCGGCGATGGGATCTTCCATCTTTCCCCTAACGCCTTCCCTCGTTGCTCGATTTGGGATTTCTGGGACCCAGCATCGGGTTGGCGTTCGAAGCGGATCAGAGATTGGATCGGACAGGAGGCGTCGACCAGGCTCGAAGCTGCGGACGTTCGGATCGACGATTCTCCAGACAAACTGATGTGGTCCTGCAACACCGGTAGATCGTTCATAATAGCCTCAGCCAGACGGGAGGTGGCTGGGGGCGGCATACCGTTTCCCCTGCTCGCGCCTTTCTGGCAATCTTGTATCCCCAACAAATGGTCATTTCTGATCTGGAGAGCCCAGCGTAGGAAACTGTCAACCGACGATTCGCTTACTACCATCGGCTTCAGCCTCGCATCTAGATGCCACTGCTGTACCTCCCATAATCCAGAAACTGTGGAACACATCCTGCTCTCCGGAGAACTCGCCAACCTTGTTTGGTAGGATCTCTCCAAACGATGTAAGAGGAGACACCACTCCGGGGGCATCAACGATCTCCTGCCTCACTGGGGGGACACCCATGGTCATCATATCGTCGTGACCGCTGGTATATGGGTCCTTTGAAAGAATCAAAATAAATCCAGGTATGAAGGGCGCCAATATAACCCTTCTCGGCTGATCCGAGAAGTCCTTCGGCAAATTCTTAAATCCCAGAACCGCTGCTTCCACTCCTCGGAGCTAATTTGGCACGCTTTTCTCTAGCTGTGCTCTTCACCCCCCTTGGGGTTGGTTTCCTCTTCAGATTCCGTTTTGTTGTTTTTCAGCGCCCGGCGCGCTTACTTGTATAGGCTTCGGCATTTTACGCCTGATACATCAATAAAATTCTCCTTGTTTATATATATATATATATATATATATATATATATATATATATATATATATATATATATATATATGTTTTGATGAGTATTGTCGAGATATTTTGTTCTCAGATCTGAGTTTTCAATCTCCTTTCGTAAACCCAACATTTCTTTCTCCTCTATGAATATATGTGCATATATATATATATATATATATATATATATATATATATAAAGTTTCCTTTTAAATAGACTTGTGTATATATGTATATATATGGTATATTCATATAGTTGTATATATAACCAATTTGTCAAAGTTTTGAACCCCAGTAGCAGCCCTTCATCGACACACACACACAATCTCTTTTTCACAGGCTTAAGTATATGTATACATGTGTATGAGTATATATTTATATATATATATATATATATATATATATATATATATATATATATATATATATATATATATATTACTTGAATGAATGAATATATCTATATGTAATTGTTTGCTTGTGAATGTAACCAAGGGAGTATTGAGTCAGTTTAGTATTGGAGTCTTTCAGCGACTCATTGATTCCTAGACGGAGCAGGCTAATATTTTTTACGACAGTTTAAGAGAGGCTCTTCAGACTAGAGAAGCTCTCCGACCCTAACCAGGAACTTCCAAGGATTTCATGAATCTTAGGCCCTTTGGAATTCTATGGAACCGAAAGGATTCTCTATGATGATGAGTGGACAGAGAACATGGAGCGGCTCCTTAGGATTGTCACACTCATTTTTCTAATTAAGGGTATTCTAGTCATTATGTGCTAATTTAAATTTTTCTTATTTTTTTATTAATTAAATTGATTGTTGTGTAGTTTGGATTGGTGTTTTGGTAGGACCAAAATGGTATAACCTTAGTCAACCTTGATTAGAAGGCTAATAATGTAATTAGATTTATTATTGGCTTTTTAGATTTAATTTAGAATTATTATCTATTTTTATTTTATTTTTAGCTATTTTTTATTAAGCCTTTAAAGCCTTTTGTCAATGGGCCTTTTTAGCTACTTAAGAGTGCTTGGCCCATGACTAAACCCTAACCCTAATACCCTCCATGCTTGGCCGGCCAAACAACAGCAGACCCCCCTTTCTCATTGTGTAGAAACCTAATCTCCTTTACAAATCCAAAATCCTAGTTTTTCCCTTCTCTTCCAAAGGCCCCTTCTCTCGTATCTCAACCAAATCCATCCAAACGAAGTGCGTTGCGACCGTTGGGAGGAGAGGAACCTGCTGGGAACTTGATAGAGAGGGATCGAAAGCGTTTGACCGGAGGAAAGCGGCATCGACGAGTTTTGGAGCCATGTTTCATTGAGTTTTGACACTCAATAGGTAAATCTCCTTAAACACCTGTTAAATTCCATTTTTTTCTTCGTAGATGCATCCATATAGGTACCCAGATCTGTGCATGAAGTTTGGTAGGTTTGTAATTTCGTTTGATCGCTGTATCGGACACGTGTCGGTCCTATGGAACACGTGTTCTACGAAATGCCACTTAGAACTGAAAAGTATTATTTTTCGATTCTGTTTTCATGAATTCCTTGCCAATATTATTTGTAACAACTTTTGTAAAGACAGATTTGGAATCTACATGATTTCAGTGTCCAAATCGAATACGGATACGCGTGCACGAGGCCCGTGCACGGCCCCGTGCATGCCCTGCTGTCTGTGCGTCGTTACTCGACGCACAGGGCTCCGTTTCACGTAAAATTTTATGGTTGTGTGGGGGCAACCTCTTCCCACATGCTTCTAAAATTTCACGATGTTTCGTGGAGCGTGTACAGAGAAATCTCACGCGCACAGTTCATCCCGCATTGTGCACACGGCTGAAAAGTGCCGCAGACACGGCCTTCGTACGCGAACACGAAGCGTCGAGGACCCGTTCCAGGAGCACGAGCACGTAGCCCTATACCTGGGCTACCCAGGGACTCGATCCCAAGATACAGCATGGCCCGAATCGCGAGCCACGTGGCTCGACACGCGCCCACATGCACGCACGCGCGTGCGCGCGCACAGGCCGCGTAGGATCTGCGTTTCTATGTCGCGTAGACATGACATGGTGTCGTGTCAGTTACCCTAGACCTAGCCCAGGATCCTACCTAGCTATGTGCACAAGCACGAGGCTTCTCGTTGTGTGTGTGGCGTTCAATCGAGCGAAAACGCACGTGCACATACACTTGTCAATGCACGGGTATCCGGTTCTCACCGATACTCACTCCGTGTACACGATACGGACACAAGTTCGACTCTGTGAGTACCCGAGCACGTCACACACATAGACACCTTCGTGTTCGCCAACTTTCGTGGGTTCTAGTTGTGTATATTGTGATTTGGGTCTCGAGTTGGATTTTGGGTTTTTTCGACACTTAATAGTTTGAACCGATTTGTGATATTTTGATTTCTTGAGTTTTAAACAATGAATTATGAGTTTATAGCATGAATATGAGATTCTGGACTTGTGGGTAGTAGTCCCTAGATTTATATCCTAATATTCTATCATATATGTATATATATATATATATATATATATATATATATATATATATATATATATATATATATATATATATATATATATATATATATATATATATATATATATCCCCATTTTGCCTTATATATATATAAATATATATATATATATATATATATATATCTATATCTATATATATATATATATATATATATATATATATATATATATATATATATATATATATATATAAATATATATATATATATATAAATATATATATATATATATATATATATAGTATTGTCGAGATATTTTGTTCTCAGATCTGAGTTTTCAATCCCCCTTCGTAAACCTAACATTTCTTTCTCCCCTATGAATATATGTGTATATATTAGTATAAATATATATATATATATATATATATATATATATATATATATATATATATATATGTATATATGACGTTGGTTCTAAAGTTCGGATCCCGATGCCCTAAAATTTCTGTCGTTCGGGAGGCCATCTCCAGATGGGGACTCTCGGCGTCATTCCGGATTGCTCCTCTCGACCCCAAACACCTGTTTCTTCATCTATCCTCCGACCAAGACTACAACAGAGTGTGGGCGAAAGGCCCGACTAAAATTGACACTCAGTTTGTCAAGTTTGCCAAATGGTCACCGAACTTCAATCCCAAGATTGATTCGACCATCATCACCTCCTGGGTCACCCTTCCCAACCTCCCTCTAGTGTGTTTTTCGGCTGCAGCCCTTAAGAGGATCGCCAGCTCTGTTGGAACCCTGGTGGCCATCGCCGAAGAAACGAGAAACCTATCTAAATGTAACTACGCAAAGATTTGCGTAGAACTGGAACTCGCAAACGAGCCACCCAAACAGATCGAGATAGAACTCGGAGATCAGTCATTCAGCCAAGCGCTGGTTTACGACAACAGCATTATTTTCTGTCAACACTGCCAGATGTGCGGCCACTCTCTTCAATACTGCTTCCGCGCTCATCCAGAACTTAAGAAGCCTGTCCCCAGGAAATCGCGCGGTACAGGCAAGGCTCCCCCATCCCATCCCTCATCACAGATCCCCTCTACCCCCCCTTCTCCCGCTCAGAGTTCCCCCATCCATATCGCCTCTATCTCCGCGCCACCCCCTTCTCTCGCCATCACTCTCCATAATTCATTCGGAGCACTTGACGCGGTCCCAGCTGAGGGCGCTCTAGAGTCGGAGGTATCTGATTGCCTCCCTAACCCCCTATCCCCTTCTCTCGCCATCACTCTCCATAATTCCTTCGGAGCTCTAGACTTTGATCCGGATGATTGCTCTCCGGAGACGCCTACCTCCGGCGGTCCCCCTAATCTCCTATCCCTGCCCCATACCGACCACACACTCGCTTCCCTCCAAATTCCCCCTTCACCCCTACCTCCCCCGAGGCTCCCCCCCAAGCCTCCGCCTCTGAACCAGTGTTTCCCATTGGTCAGCCTATGGACAGTCTCCTATCGCCCTTCAATGGCGCGGGTGACGGGGCTCCGTCCCCCGTCAATCCTTCTCCCCCCTTGCCCTGCCATGGTCCCTCCTCGCCCACTCACCGGCAGATTTTGGCAGGCCCAGGAAGCGGGTTTCCTTGATCGAGGCAATCCTCTTTGCGCTCTAGCGGAGTGTGAAGACGCTATCACTTCCACCCTGGCAGTCACAGTCGTTAACTCGAGTTCTGATGGGGCCCTTGTTCCGGTCAGTACCAGCCCTGAAAACAACTATCTCAAGAAAAAGAAGAAATCCAAGAAACAAAGGCAGCGGACGGCGATGACCACGAGATCCGCCGCAAAGCTGCAAAACACCCCTGCATCCACCCTTAATGCCTAACATTCTTTCTTGGAACGTTCGAGGCATTGGTAATAAACAGACTTTAAATCGGGTCATCAGCCTTACCAAATCCAATCGGATTGATCTACTTGTCATTATTGAACCCAAAATTCCACACAAAAGAATGGAAGAAATTCAACTAAAGCTGGGATTCCCTTCCGCAATCTCCGGTTGTTACGACATTTGGATATTCTTCGCAGCTGATTTCCGCTTCGGCATTACTAACGACTCCTCAGGCCCTCTCATGTTGGGTTGAGCATCCAGCCTTCAAGTCCTAAATCCTTCTTTCGGCCATCCACGGTAGCTGCATCATCCCGGAGCGTAGAGTTCTTTGGGAGCTTCTGTCGGGACCCTCCCTTCCTCACGACGATATGTCGTGGCTTTGCATTGGAGATTTCAACACTGTATCTTGCAGAGAGGAAAAATCTGGTGGTCGTGACCCCCCTCATTCGGCCATGGAGGACTTTAACAACTTCACATTAACCGTCCATCTTTCCGATATCCCCTTCCACGGCAATTAGTTTACTTGGTGCAACATGCAAGATGGTCCGCGTAGGCAGTACTCCCGCCTGGATCGTGCCATGGTTAATAACTGCTGGTCGGATTTGGGTTTGAACAGTAATCTGTCGCACCTGAACTCCACCGAATCTGACCATTCCCCTCTCTTTCTCGAGATTAGCAACACCCATAGCCATATCCATAAATCATTCCGCTTTCTTGACTTCTGGCGACACCACCCCCAGTTCATGCCCATTGTGGAAGAGGCTTGGGTCTCGGTCACTCACCCGGATCCGCTGGTCAGAATTGCTATCAAACTCAAAGCTACTAGAAAAGCCCTTACGGCCTGGAGCAAAATTGCTTTTGGGGACATTTTCCAAGCCATTAAAGATGCTGAAGACGACGTTACCCATGCGGAGATTGACTTCGCCGTCGTCAATTCCCAGGAGAATCGCGCCTCTCTCAACCTTGCCAAGGCCATCCTTAAATCTAGAATCAGGGTTGAAACTGAATTCTGGAGACAGAAGGCTAGATTAACCTGGGACATGGAAGGGGATAAGAACTCTGGATTCTTTCACAAATGCGTCAAAGGACGCAGAAACTCTCTTAAGATTCATCGCATCCGCGACGAAAATGGGGAACTTCTGGACGATCAAGAGCACATTCAAACGGCAGCCATGAACTATTTCTCCAGCATGTTTGCTAAAGGGGACGTGGTCAAAGATGACGGTTTTCTGTCCGAGATCCCCTCCCTGATTCGTGACAGGGATAACGAGAGCCTCAGTGCTTCCCCCTCTGTCGACGAAATCAAGACCGCTGTGTGGTCCATTAATGCTAACAGCGCCCCGGGTCCGGGCGGTTTCAACGGGGTGTTTTTCCGAACATGCTGGGACATTATTCGGTGCGACCTCTGGGAGGCCACAATCGCCTTTTTCCAAGGAGCAACGTACCCGAAATCTATATCGTCCGCCCACATCATCCTCATTCCCAAGAAAGACAACCCGGAGACCTTTAAAGACTTCAGACCAATCAGCCTCTGCACGTTCACCAATAAAATTATTTCTAAAATTATCGCCTCCAGAATGTCGGATATCCTCCCCAGAATCATCTCCGAAGAACAAAGCGGCTTCGTCAAAGGACGTAATATCACCGATAATATCCTCCTGGCCCAAGAAATGATCACTTGCATGAAATTCCCGTCTAGGAGGGGAACGTCGCCATCAAACTGGACATGGAAAAAGCCTACGACCGTCTTGACTGGCAGTTCATGATCTGGGTGTTCAGAGCATTTGGTTTCTCGGAACCGGTTATTGACATCATCTTCAGATCCATCAACAACTCCTGGTTTTCCACTGTCATCAACGGTCAACCTCAAGGTTTCTTCAAAGCTACTCGCGGTGTCAGACAAGGAGACCCCCTCTCCTCCACCATTTTCATCATCACAGCAGAAGCCCTGAGCAGAAACCTCAAAATCATGCCGCGATCTCCTGGATTCCAGCACTTTCACACAACGACCGGCTGCCCTCTCATAACTCATCTTGCGTACGCGGACGACATCCTCATTTTCTTCGCTGGCACTATTGGAGCCATTGAGGTGGTTATTAGAACTCTTGCTAATTACACTCAGTGTTCTGGCCAGAAAATCAATAACAGCAAGAGCGTGATCAACACTCATCACAAAGCCGATAGAACTCACTCAGCAGAGCTGTCCACCATGACCTCTTTCTCCACAGCTTACCCCCCTTTCCTGTACTTAGGCTGCCCGTTGGTGTACGGCAGAACGAGCGCTAGGATGTTCGACCACATGGTGGGCAAGATTCGTCAGAAAATAGCGGGCTGGCATAACGCCACCCTTTCACCCGGGGGTGTAAATCCCACTTCCCGGAATTTTTTTTATATATTATTTTTATGTATTTTAATGAAATGATAAATTTATTTTATTAGATAGAATCTAGTTCAATTTAATTTCCTTTTATTGGGCCTTCAGCCCAAATTACTTGGGCTGTTGAGCAGAGTTCTTCTTCCTTAAGAAGAGCTCATAAACTTCTTTCTCCCTTGGTCCTCAGTTTCCAAAATTTTTGAAATTAGAATTTCGTTGTAACTGCCAAGGGGGGGACCATTGGTTCACAATTTTCCCGCCACTTCCCTGCTTCTTCCCTACGCTAACTCACCTATTTAAACCACCAATTTCATATCAACTTTGCCGATCCTTAGAACCTCTCCTTCTTCTCATCTTCTCGATCTAAACCTAGCCAACAGAAGCCATGGGAAGGACCTCAAGGAGCTGGAGTGGAGAAGTGTAGATCAACATCAAATTGAGGATTCGACAGCAACATCATTCGGCTAGGGACGTCAGGGAGCTCCACTGTGGCTAGGCGAGTCACGATGTCGAGCAAACTAGTTTCCTGAAGGGGTCGTAGAAGGATCGGCTCAATTTTCGATCGAGTAAGTTGGCTTCATCAACCAATTGATCCTTGACTTTATCCTTCCTTGATTTAATTCATCATTAGTATGAATTGTATTTTGGGACTGTAATTCTCAAGAATTCTTCCTTGCGCTCTTGATCTGTTCTGAAATTGGTCCCTGTGATCAAACGGAAGAGATATAGGTTTCAATTTATTTCGGTATTTTAGTTGTGATTTCCTTTTGATTTTGGGTCTTTTCATTAATGTGTGAGCTAGATCGAGATTGAAATATCAAGGAGAACTTCCAGTTGATTGATCGTTCTAAATTCAGATTTAGAACACTGGTAAGCTACCCAGTGTTTGAAATATTTTGAATCTATTCTCGATTCATGGATGGGTGATTCATGATGGTTTTATTCTCTTAGTTCTGTAGAGATTTGATTCAAGGAAGGAAAGGATTGAGTCAGGACAGTAGAAGGATCAGAGACTGTAGCAGGACAAGTTCATTGAGGTAAATTCAATTCTGCCGCATTTTGAGTTTGGGTGCATGTGTGTAATAGGGATTTGAGTGATGGATAGCATGATAGAGAATAGAAATGGTTAGAAATATTAGATGAGCAAATATTGAATCTGGAATTTAATCTCAGTTTTGTCATTAAGAATTTGTATCAATTTAATTCTTGCAAATTAGCCTAATGTTTTAACTCAGTTAGCTATTTGGTTCCCTGTCATTTTATTTTCAGTTGGTTGTAGAGTTAACTCAGTTATTGGGAAACTGGGAGGGTAGATGCAGTGGTTGATTTAATATGAGCCCTAGTTCACTGTGAAGTTAGCATCACTGAATGACTTTTAATCTAGTTATGTACTCCTGATATTGGTCTATCTTGCATTCTTTTGATGATACCATTACCTGATCTCTCGAGTTCAGAACCTAGAAGAAGAGTCTCATCCTACACCCTAGGTGAAGGATTGTTTAAATTCACTATGAACTATTGGTGATTGGCTTGTTGGTTGAATCTGGAAATTCATATCAGAATTAGATCAATACCTGTGCAATGCCTTGGTCCATTGAGTTTCCATAAATGTGCAGTGTTGGGTTCTTTTGTTTGAAACTGAGGTGTTTATGTAACTGATTCAGTCAAATAAACTTGAAACTACCTATGCAGTATTGAATCTTGATGGACCTAGCATTATCTAAGTGTAATTGGTTTTCGAGAACAGGGCAGGGATTGGGATGGTTAGAAGGGCTCAGATGTTGACTGGGAACATCTACCAGAGTTTGATCTTCATTGAGACTGTGCCTTGTTGCTTGAACAGAACCCATTATGTGCATCTTTATACCAAGATTGATAACCTTGTGAATTTATATCTTAGATAGTAGAAACCTAAGAAATCATTTTGAGCCTGGGAAATTGCATGATGATCCACTAAATGAGAACCCTCCTTATGCCATTGATTCAGTAAACCATGAGTACCAGGTTGGTTCAGTAGAAGGAATCGAAGAACCTGGGTTTATGGTATCATGTTCAGTCAAGAAACTGAGAATAGGTCACCAGGTTAGTGTGACACCCTTGAGATTAAAAACCTGAGGTATATGAACCTAGAAGCTTGCTGATGCCACTGAGTGTAGAATTAGCAGTGGGGTTTTCTTATCACTGACCATTAAGGATATAGCTCGACTTGGTTTAACAATATAGGATGGCATATCATGTAGGAGAGTATTTGAATAGTATGTTATGAAGGATGAGGAAATTCGAATTCCTCATGGTTCAGAGTGGTGTGGAACTAATACTTTGGCCAGCTGTTTATAGAATAATGTTGAACTAGAGGATAGGCTGTTTTGGTTTCATTTGAGACTGTTATTTCCACAGGACTGTGTGATTAAACTGGTAGCCAATGTGATGCAAGGGATTAGGAATTTAAGGAGGGAATGTAAGCTATGTGTGTGGCAGTATAATCCTGTTACAGCAGTCCTAAATCAAATATTGACCATTGGGATGAGTGTAGAATAATGAGCTAAACCTGGGCATGGCTATTAGTATCCCAGTATCATTGGGACTGTCCTGTTCATGACTTAGTTCATTGGACTGGACCCAACTCAAATGCCCTGGTATAGGATTGTTAGTTAAAAGATTAATGATAAGGAGAGCTGTGATGGTATGTAGTAGTATTGATTTAAGAATTGTTTTGAACTAAGCATAATACTAGATTGACCCTTCTAGGAACCATAATTTTATATACTCTAGTAATGTAGGGAAGTTTTAAGGAGAGGTAGCCTTCTATTAGAGTTTTATTTGTAGGGTAAAAAGTCAAGTTTAAGGTAAGTTTAAATATTAAACCAAGTTGTTAAAGTGATCTTTTAGACTAGGAATATTTACCTACATTGTAGACTTATCAATTGTAAATCAATTACTTACAGGAGGACATCCAGCCCGTTCATTACTTGTACTTTCCTGGAGCAAGGCAAGTACTTTTCTACGGTTTTGTGCATTTACATTCTTGTACGCTTTCTTGTGACACGTCATGGCACGATATCATGTACTCCTGTACTCCTGTATTCCTGTACCCTTGCTCTTGTACTTATTAGTGTCGGGTGGGGAAATACACTAGCCATGTGACCAATCCCGGTTACTATATATTCCTGTACCTAGCTTAGGCCTCGCACTGTGCATGCGGGTCCTAAGTCGTACCATACTCATGTACTCCTGTGCATGCTCCTGTACTCACCCCAGCCGGTCACATGGACTAGATGTATTTCAATATTGTGCACTTGTCATGTCTGGTACTTCAGGATTATAGTTTCATTCCTGTACTTTACATGTTCCTGTACTTTACATTCATGTACTATACTCCTGTACTCATTTCATGTACTATAGTTCCTGTACTTTCATGTTCATTCCTGTATTTCATTTCCTGTACTCCTGTACTCTATTCATACCATATTCATGTTTCATTACCTAGAACTGTACTTTGCTCCGCTCCTAAATAGGATATGTTGCAGGTATGCTTGCAGGACATTGTTCTACTCTATGGGCCAGAGCCCAGGATTTAGCTGAGCAGGATGAGGCTTAGCTTGAGGCTTCAGGTTTAGATTACTTAGCTTTACTTTGAGATATTGACTTTAGAGTTCATAGTACTTTTCATTCCTGTTGGTTCTGGTACATTATGATATCTGGATTTGTGGATTATGGTGATCATTCTGGGATACGTTTTAGATGCTGTGATTTCATACATGTTCATATTTTATCTGGTTAGTTTCCCTAGCTTGGTACAGCTTACTTCGTCGTGTCTAACGACGAAGGCTGGGCGTGTCCGACTCGTGTCCGATTATTCGGGAGCGGCTCGTGACATGTTTTTAGTGGTGGCCCATGCAGGTCTATCCTAATAGTACCTAGGTATTAGCGTACTATTGGGGGACTTGATTTAAACTAGGGAAACTTGATCACAACATAGAAAAAATCGGGAAATAAGGGTATATCAGGTATATCAGGTGTATCAGGTATTTTAATATTCTATAAACACTTGTTGTATATAAGTCTAGGTTATTTTAACAGTTTTCTGTTTTTCAGATAATTCAAAAGCATGCGACACCAGAACTGTTGATCCACCTACACTTGAAGGTTTCGAGCTTCCGCTACCTTCTATCACTCTACTATCCCCATGGGTAGTACGTAGTTGACGGAGACGTTTGAAGAGTCCCTTGACAACCAGAGGGAGCATGCCATCCTTTTCAAGCCAGACTTGTGGATATACTCTCCGAGCCAGAAAAGACTTCTGATTTCCAGACTCTCAGACTTTTGGACTTCTCCGACGCCAAGCGCATATCTTGCACCGAGTAGCAGATCGAGAACCTGGAGTAGCCACTGAAAATCATTCTAGTCCCTGAGGACCCGACTTCTCCGGAGATTGGTGCCACCAGCCAGAAGATCCAGAATATTGCAATGACAATAGAATGAGACCTGAAGCTGAAGTTTATGAAAGACATGAAGACTTATGACCGAGATAGCAGCTATTATGGATTCGCGAAGCGTCGCCACACTCAGACAACACGTCTTCAGCCCAGCAGGAGATTCAGATTCAGCTGGCTATTATTTGTATTTTCTGCCGCAACCCAGGACACCACTACGACAAATGCCACAAAAGACGGAGACTACGCTAGTACTGCGGATCACCTACTCACCAAGTCAAAGATTGTCCGGAGACCGTTGATCGCACTGCCCAAGAACAAGCACGAGGAGCACCAGGACCGCAGCAGAAGGACCCGCCTCTCCAGATTCAGCAGTTATATGGAGCATTACCGCACGGACCAGTATACGTCAGGACAGTGAAGAAGATTGAAGTGATTCCAGTCCCGGAGGAAATACTGAAGACAGATTGAAGACAGAAGATTTTTTTTTTTTTTGCATGGTTGGGAAAACCATGTATCTTGATTAACAATCCAGTCTTCCCTTAAATTCCTCCTAACACATTGATCGTTTCTTGAAACTTCTTGTTTCTATTTTGAAATCTTGGTTGATGTCGAAACTCATTTCGAGATATTGTTTTCTACTTAGATAAACTTGTTTCAGATCCCAAATCGATAATTGTTTGAAATTCATTATTCGATACTGTTGGCATATTCATCATTCCTGACCTTGTTTCCTAGTGATGGCTCCTATTTGCAAATTTTGTTCATTTATCAAACTTCGTGTTATTGATATTTAATCGTTTCTCGAGATTTCATTTTGAAATCCTGTTCCTCATTCGAAACTTGTTTAAGCTTCATCCTATTCAGGACATTGTGGAGGATTCCTTTGAAGGTTTGAAGATTTCTTTTCCTATTTTAGGATTATGACTCGTTCTCTATATAAGACTTGTTTTCCATTCATGATTTTTTTTTTTGATTTGAGAGTTGTTGTCCACTACTCTGTTTCGATCTTGCTTCCTACTCGTTTCAGTTTTCTATTCGAGACTTTATTGAAATTTGGTTTTCAAATCGTGATTTTGAGATCCTGTTTCCTATTCGGAACCTTGCTTTCCTTCGAGATTTTGCCTCCTATTCAAGAATTTGTTTTGTTCACGACCTTATTTGACCTCGTTTCCTATTTGAGATTTCGCTTGTTTCATACTCACCATTCAATGCTTGTTCCCTATTCTCTGCTTAATACCCTATTTCTCCTTACTAGTCATGACCTTGCTTCTTGTTCGAGAATTACTTTCTATCTGCAATTTTGTTGATATTTTAGTTCTAATAAGACTTTGTATACTATTGGAGATTCATTTCCCATTCGGGATCTATTCGAGATTTTGTCGTTACTTGAGATTTTGTTGAACTTCGTTTCCAATGCGCGATTTATTTCTTATTTTGCGACATTGTCTTATATTTGATGCCTTGCTACTGTTCATCCTTCGAGACTCTGTTATCCCTTTGGGATAATGTCCTATATATGGAATCTTGTTACTATTCCAGATATCAGTTGAAATCCCGTTATAATTTGAAACTTCGCCCTATCTGAAATTTTAAATCTCCCTGGTTGTTTTTTTGTAGTCTCTTAGTACCTAATAAAACCCTTGTATTCTAACAGTCAGGTAACTTCACATTTCCGTGTCTTGGACTATTGAAACTCATTTTGAACTCCTTGAAACTCTTTTGAAATCCCTAAGGATAAAGTCGAGAGGCTATTCGATGACCTACTATGGCATGACAGTTGCGCGCTGCAGCCATTAGCTGGATTATGGAGACTGAAGGTTCACAGCAGCCAGTAGCGCACTGGCGAGGCAGGAACTTTAAGTTGAAGTGATTTCAGACATTCATAGGTTTCGGGTATTATTGAGACTTTGTCCTAAGCTCTTCATATTTAGATCTCTTGAGTTGCTTCGTCGATAATTGTTTGAAAATGAATAAAGTTGATATGTTATTCGGTAACATATTGTTATTTAAGTCATGGAACCGAAAGTTCACTGCAGCCAGACATACACTGGCGGGGCAGGAATTCTAAGTAAAGTGATTTTAAATATCTATATGTTTCCGGATACCATAGAAACTATATTCCATTTTCATATAATTATTGGTTTTCGAGAATCACAGGTCCTTGCACGTTCATCCTGATTTGATACTGTAACTCCTGAGTATTGCGTACGTTTCTTAAATCAACCCTTGCTAAATTCTCTTATAACATTTTATCATTAGATCATTGATTTCCTCAAATTATACATTGCTAGATTTTAATTCCATACTTCATTCATGTCTTGTCTAAACTTCAATCTTAAATCATGTCTATCTGACCTTGATTTTCCTATCTTTTTCTAGTCCACTTGTGTTAAAATATCGATTTTTTTTATCATACTTAATAGTTTGTGTCTTCATGATTTTGTTCCTCTAAGTTGTAATTGAAATTCCTTCCACTCCGTGACTATTTGATCCTCGTCAAAGCGTGATATCCCAAACTTCTTGTGTATACTTGGACTCAAGGCTTAGAGCGTCATGGATCGACAAAAGTACTAGGCGGACAACAGCAGATAGTCACCGGAGTTAGCAGTTAGAAGCAGAGTGTTCCTGAAGAATCTCGCCGACCAGAGGCGCCATTCGTTTTGGCAGAGGCAGGAAAGTTCAGTCCGAGATTCATCGGGCCTTTCGACGTGATGACGCATATTAGCGAGGTGGCATATTGACTAGCGCTTCCAGCTAGCTTGGAGGGAGTGCACGACATTTTTCACGTATTCCAGCTTCGACGCTACATTCCGGACCCGAGCCATGTGGTGGACTTTTCGGAGCTAGAGGTGGGTCCGAGCTTGACTTATGAGGAGCAGCCAGTAGAGATCTTGGACCGGAAAGAGAAGCATCTGCGGAACCAGACCATTCCTCTTGTCCGCGTCATATGGAGACACCACTCTCCAGGGGAGTCCACATGGGAGCGCGGGAATGAGATGCGGGAGCGCTATCCCAACCTGTTTGATTGATTTGATTGTACCCTATTTTGTGGAAATTTATTTTCAATAAAGGACTGGTGTTTGGATTTCTGTGATTTGCTGAGTTTTGTTTTAGTCCTTTGAATTTCGAGGACGAAATTTTTTTAGGGGGGGAAGATTTGTAAATCCCACTTCCCGGAATTTTTTTTATATATTATTTTTATGTATTTTAATGAAATGATAAATTTATTTTATTAGATAGAATCTAGTTCAATTTAATTTCCTTTTATTGGGCCTTCAGCCCAAATTACTTGGGCTGTTGAGCAGAGTTCTTCTTCCTTAAGAAGAGCTCATAAACTTCTTTCTCCCTTGGTCCTCAGTTTCCAAAATTTTTGAAATTAGAATTTCGTTGTAACTGCCAAGGGGGGGGACCATTGGTTCACAATTTTCCCGCCACTTCCCTGCTTCTTCCCTACGCTAACTCACCTATTTAAACCACCAATTTCATATCAACTTTGCCGATCCTTAGAACCTCTCCTTCTTCTCATCTTCTCGATCTAAACCTAGCCAACAGAAGCCATGGGAAGGACCTCAAGGAGCTGGAGTGGAGAAGTGTAGATCAACATCAAATTGAGGATTCGACAGCAACATCATTCGGCTAGGGACGTCAGGGAGCTCCACTGTGGCTAGGCGAGTCACGATGTCGAGCAAACTAGTTTCCTGAAGGGGTCGTAGAAGGATCGGCTCAATTTTCGATCGAGTAAGTTGGCTTCATCAACCAATTGATCCTTGACTTTATCCTTCCTTGATTTAATTCATCATTAGTATGAATTGTATTTTGGGACTGTAATTCTCAAGAATTCTTCCTTGAGCTCTTGATCTATTCTGAAATTGGTCCCTGTGATCAAACGGAAGAGATATAGGTTTCAATTTATTTCGGTATTTTAGTTGTGATTTCCTTTTGATTTTGGGTCTTTTCATTAATGTGTGAGCTAGATCGAGATTGAAATATCAAGGAGAACTTCCAGTTGATTGATCGTTCTAAATTCAGATTTAGAACACTGGTAAGCTACCCAGTGTTTGAAATATTTTGAATCTATTCTCGATTCATGGATGGGTGATTCATGATGGTTTTATTCTCTTAGTTCTGTAGAGATTTGATTCAAGGAAGGAAAGGATTGAGTCAGGACAGTAGAAGGATCAGAGACTGTAGCAGGACAAGTTCATTGAGGTAAATTCAATTCTGCCGCATTTTGAGTTTGGGTGCATGTGTGTAATAGGGATTTGAGTGATGGATAGCATGATAGAGAATAGAAATGGTTAGAAATATTAGATGAGCAAATATTGAATCTGGAATTTAATCTCAGTTTTGTCATTAAGAATTCGTATCAATTTAATTCTTGCAAATTAGCCTAATGTTTTAACTCAGTTAGCTATTTGGTTCCCTGTCATTTTATTTTCAGTTGGTTGTAGAGTTAACTCAGTTATTGGGAAACTGGGAGGGTAGATGCAGTGGTTGATTTAATATGAGCCCTAGTTCACTGTGAAGTTAGCATCACTGAATGACTTTTAATCTAGTTATGTACTCCTGATATTGGTCTATCTTGCATTCTTTTGATGATACCATTACCTGATCTCTCGAGTTCAGAACCTAGAAGAAGAGTCTCATCCTACACCCTAGGTGAAGGATTGTTTAAATTCACTATAAACTATTGGTGATTGGCTTGTTGGTTGAATCTGGAAATTCATATCAGAATTAGATCAATACCTGTGCAATGCCTTGGTCCATTGAGTTTCCATAAATGTGCAGTGTTGGGTTCTTTTGTTTGAAACTGAGGTGTTTATGTAACTGATTCAGTCAAATAAACTTGAAACTACCTATGCAGTATTGAATCTTGATGGACCTAGCATTATCTAAGTGTAATTGGTTTTCGAGAACAGGGCAGGGACTGGGATGGTTAGAAGGGCTCAGATGTTGACTGGGAACATCTACCAGAGTTTGATCTTCATTGAGACTGTGCCTTGTTGCTTGAACAGAACCCATTATGTGCATCTTTATACCAAGATTGATAACCTTGTGAATTTATATCTTAGATAGTAGAAACCTAAGAAATCATTTTGAGCCTGGGAAATTGCATGATGATCCACTAAATGAGAACCCTCCTTATGCCATTGATTCAGTAAACCATGAGTACCAGGTTTGTTCAGTAGAAGGAATCGAAGAACCTGGGTTTATGGTATCATGTTCAGTCAAAAAACTGAGAATAGGTCACCAGGTTAGTGTGACACCCTTGAGATTAGAAACCTGAGGTATATGAACCTAGAAGCTTGCTGATGCCACTGAGTGTAGAATTAGCAGTGGGGTTTTCTTATCACTGACCATTAAGGATATAGCTCGACTTGGTTTAACAATATAGGATGGCATATCATGTAGGAGAGTATTTGAATAGTATGTTATGAAGGATGAGGAAATTCGAATTCCTCATGGTTCAGAGTGGTGTGGAACTAATACTTTGGCCAGCTGTTTATAGAATAATGTTGAACTAGAGGATAGGCTGTTTTGGTTTCATTTGAGACTGTTATTTCCACAGGACTGTGTGATTAAACTGGTAGCCAATGTGATGCAAGGGATTAGGAATTTAAGGAGGGAATGTAAGCTATGTGTGTGGCAGTATAATCCTGTTACAGCAGTCCTAAATCAAATATTGACCATTGGGATGAGTGTAGAATAATGAGCTAAACCTGGGCATGGCTATTAGTATCCCAGTATCATTGGGACTGTCCTGTTCATGACTTAGTTCATTGGACTGGACCCAACTCAAATGCCCTGGTATAGGATTGTTAGTTAAAAGATTAATGATAAGGAGAGCTGTGATGGTATGTAGTAGTATTGATTTAAGAATTGTTTTGAACTAAGCATAATACTAGATTGACCCTTCTAGGAACCATAATTTTATATACTCTAGTAATGTAGGGAAGTTTTAAGGAGAGGTAGCCTTCTATTAGAGTTTTATTTGTAGGGTAAAAAGTCAAGTTTAAGGTAAGTTTAAATATTAAACCAAGTTGTTAAAGTGATCTTTTAGACTAGGAATATTTACCTACATTGTAGACTTATCAATTGTAAATCAATTACTTACAGGAGGACATCCAGCCCGTTCATTACTTGTACTTTCCTGGAGCAAGGCAAGTACTTTTCTACGGTTTTGTGCATTTACATTCTTGTACGCTTTCTTGTGACACGTCATGGCACGATATCATGTACTCCTGTACTCCTGTATTCCTGTACCCTTGCTCTTGTACTTATTAGTGTCGGGTGGGGAAATACACTAGCCATGTGACCAATCCCGGTTACTATATATTCCTGTACCTAGCTTAGGCCTCGCACTGTGCACGCGGGTCCTAAGTCGTACCATACTCATGTACTCCTGTGCATGCTCCTGTACTCACCCCAGCCGGTCACATGGACTAGATGTATTTCAATATTGTGCACTTGTCATGTCTGGTACTTCAGGATTATAGTTTCATTCCTGTACTTTACATGTTCCTGTACTTTACATTCATGTACTATACTCCTGTACTCATTTCATGTACTATAGTTCCTGTACTTTCATGTTCATTCCTGTATTTCATTTCCTGTACTCCTGTACTCTATTCATACCATGTTCATGTTTTATTACCTAGAACTGTACTTTGCTCCGCTCCTGAATAGGATATATTGCAGGTATGCTTGCAGGACATTGTTCTACTCTATGGGCCAGAGCCCAGGATTTAGCTGAGCAGGATGAGGCTTAGCTTGAGGCTTCAGGTTTAGATTACTTAGCTTTACTTTGAGATATTGACTTTAGAGTTCATAGTACTTTTCATTCCTGTTGGTTCTGGTACATTATGATATCTGGATTTGTGGATTATGGTGATCATTCTGGGATACGTTTTAGATGCTGTGATTTCATACATGTTCATATTTTATCTGGTTAGTTTCCCTAGCTTGGTACAGCTTACTTCGTCGTGTCTAACGACGAAGGCTGGGCGTGTCCGACTCGTGTCCGATTATTCGGGAGCGGCTCGTGACAGGGGGGAAGTTAATTCTTATAAAGCACGTCCTATCTTCCATCCCCCTATACACCCTTGCTGTGTGCGCGCCCCCCATCAAAGTGCTTCATTCTATTGAATCCATTCTCGCCAATTTCTTTTGGGGACATCTCGAGGGAAAGAATAAGTATCACTGGGCAGGTTGGGCTTCCATGGCCAAACCTACTGAAGAGGGTGGCCTGGGATTCTGCAGACTTGTCCACATGGTCGACGCCCAATCAGCGAAATTGTGGTAGAAAATTCGCTCCGATAACTCAATCTGGACCAGGTTCATGAGAGCGAAATACGCCAGATTCTGTCACTTAACTGAGGCATCTGCCAATAACAGATCCTCGGCGTCGTGGCAGCGCATCATTTGCGGCCGTTCTCTCACGGAACCGCACTTGCGCCTGACACTGGCAATGGGCATTCTCAGGCATGCAAGGAACGCTGGCTGGGGAACGAGATCCTCAGGCCCAACGCTATTACTCTGCCGATGTGTGAGATCCGAGATATTTGGGATGATGACACGTCAAGCTGGAACTGGGATAGAGTTCGCGATTGGCTGGGACCGGCGGCCTTGGGGACCCTGGGTGCTTCGCATCTGTCGATCAACGATGCTCCTGACGTGCTCAGATGGTCCCCAAACCAGGGTGGCGTCTTCACCCTTGTTTCGGCCAGAACCACCATCAGAGAAATCTAAGTTACGACCGCCTCTTCCGCCAAATTTTGGCACTCGTGTATTCCAGTGAAATGGTCCATCCTTCTTTGGCGTGCCGCGCGTCGAAAACTCCCGACGGACGATGCTGTCTTATCCTTCGGCTTCAGTCTGGCGTCTAGATGTCACTGCTGTGCTGATCACCAATCGGAATCCGTCGAGCACGTTCTTCTTTCTGGTGATTCAGCCTGCCACATTTGGACGCTCCTCCATTACAGGTGCAACTTGGTCCCCACAACCGGGGGCATCAACGATCTGCTGGCCAGCTGGAACGCGTCTCACGGGCATCAGATCGTCGCTGCCGTCGCATTTTGGGTTTTATGGAAAAACAGAAACAAGTACAGATACGAGGGCCGTCAACTTACGCCCCCTTAATTGTACAGCGAGGTGGTTCGGCAAATCTTCAAAGAAAGAGACGTTGCACTCACACCTCGAACAAGTTTTGGGACGCACTGGACTCCTGACAGGGGATGAGGCGCTGCTTCGTCCGCCTAACCTTCTGATGCTCGGTCCAGTTTCCGTTTTGTGGGCAACACTTTGTGTTTCTTTCTTGGTTTGTTTTTGGGTCCTTCGTCGCGCGAGGCGCGCTTACTTGTATAGGCTTCGGCATTTTGCGCCTATATATCAATAAAGTCTTTAAATATATATATATATATATATATATATATATATATATATATATATATATATATATATATATATATATATATATATATATTGAGTGTCAAAAATATATATATAAATATATATATATATATATATATATATATATATATATATTTTAAAATATATATATTTTAAAATATATATATATATATATATATATATATATATATATATATATATATATATATATATATATATATATTTAAAATATATATATATATATATATATATATATATATATATATATATATATATATATATATATATATATATATATATATATATATATATATATATATATATATATATATAAATATATATTTATATATTTTTTATATTTATATATATATATATATTATATATATATATATATATATATATATATATATATATATATATATATATATATATATATATATATATATATATATAAAATATATATATATATATATATATATATATATATATATATATATATATATATATATATATATATATATATATAAATATATATATATATATATATATATATATATAGGGGAGGGATATTGCACCAAACTTATTGCATCAATTATTGCACCAAACAATCTCAACCACACATTTATTTCAATCATGTGGTTATAAAGCATGCTGACGTGGCAACAACTTTATGGAATATTTTATAACCACATGATAGAAATAAATGTGTGGTTGAGATTGTTTGGTGCAACAATTGATGCAATAAGTTTGGTGCAATATCCCTTCCCATATATATATATATATATATATATATATATATATATATATATATATATATATATATATATATATATATATATATATATATACATTACTTGAATGAATGAATATATCTATATGTAATTGTTTGCTTGTGAATGTAACCTAGGGAGTATTGTGTCAGTTTAGGATTGACCCAATGAGCCTAGAATAGCCGAGTCGACCGACAAGTTGACAAAAGTCAACTTTGGGTCAAACTTGATCCAAATCGACTCAAACAAACTTAGAATGACTTGGAAACTTGTGTTTGACCTAAAATTTAGTAAACAAACTAGTTGACTAGGTTTGACCAGAGTTGACCAGGTTTGACCAGAGTTGACCAGAGTTGACCAAGGGTTGACTTTGACCTAGAAAGACCTAGAATCATGTAGAATTGCTTTTTAGACCTTTCTTATGATATTTTAGACCATGTTGTGACTTGGGGTTATTTTAAATAGGATTACATCACTCCAGTTCAGTTACACTTCCTCATCAGCAGCTTGCATTACCAGGCGAGTACATTCTCTGACCGTTTCATTCTTGTTTGGACATATTTACTTGTTATAGACTAGTTTACTTGTTGCTGTCACGATGTTATCACGGATTAGTACTATATGAATCTTTTCATGCGATGTTATTCCCTCGGATACATCGGGTATATTGTGTTCATGTACTTTATCATGTGCATCATCTACTCTTGTATTTCTATTTATTCATGTATACTCATGTGACATTCATGTACACTCATGATCATGTGAGCCTTCATGTATAACCCATTGTTCATGTGGACTAGCTATCCATGTAACACACTACTTTCATGTACAATAACATAACCTGGACAGAACCTTGTGTACTGATTGGGGCAGGGGGAATATTTATTTAATTATGTGATCTACACCCTTGTCATGTGTAACTCTAAACTAGATTTAAGTCATGTATAACCTAAGCCTGTTTACATAAACAAACATGTGCTCTAAATCACGTAGTTAGTTCAGTTTTCTTATTATATCATGTATATCCATTTCCATATATCATGTTCTCTTTTACAGTCTTATTCTTTTACAGCAGTTCATATATATTATTCTATAGCTTGTTTCATATTTCTTTTTATGTTATGATCTGTGTGAGAGATATGTATTCGTTCCTGTCCTGACTGGAACTGTTGAAAAATATTACAGATGATGAGGATTGCTGCAATACTTACTATAGAGCAGGCCTAGTTGACACAGGTGCCCTGGACCCTTAGGAGGATCCAGTAGTCGCTGAGGACTTGCCATTAGCTTAGTCTAGACTTATCTTATATTCTAGCTTTATGAGACATTTGAGATTGTATTGAGATATTATTTATGGTGTGGTTTACACAGAGACTTATTATTCATATTGTGACTCTCTGTTGAGATTATCTTATCTTATATTCTATCTTAGATATGGTGATTGAGTTGTACTCTATATATTGTTCTCCTTTCGGAGCATATTCATATTATGTTAGAAGTTGTGACCTAGGACAGCGTTCTTCCAAAGATACTGCGGCGTAGGCTGGACGTACCCGCTTCTCGTGCCCTTATACTAGGTGCGGGTCATGATAAGGATGGCTCGAGTACCTAAACATTTGAAGATCGAGTCATTCATCATGCTGCTATTCGACATCGACTGGACGTGGTATCGAGATGATCCCTGACTTTCTGCACCCGATATGACTTGGGCAGAATTCAAGGATCTATTCAAGGAACAGTTCTATCCCAACGTAGCTCAAAAGGCTTTGGAGAGTCAATTCGAGAGACTTGAGCAGGAAAACCTTCCTGTCGACGAGCATACCGCAGAGTTTAGTCGCCTCAGCCATTTTGTCGAGTACAAGGTCAACACCCCTGAAAGTCGAGCTTGAAGATTCAAGAAAGGATTAGCCCATAAGATTTTCCTAGCTGTCACTTCCAGTCGAGCCACTACTACATATGAGAAGATCTTGAAGGTAGCACAAGGTGTTGAAAAAGAATTGGAGCCCAGGCCAAAGAGAGATCGAGATGCGTACGGAGGAGGTAGTAGCCAATCGGGTCCAGCAAAACGTCCCAATACTCCAGAGAAGGCTTCGCAGCAGCAACATCTACAACATCATCCACAACACCAGCAACAACAGTTCTATCCACCTGTCAGAGGTACAGCACCACAACAGCAAAATTAGACTCAGACGACTACTGCTTGCTCATATTGTCAGAGGCTAGGACATCATTTTGATATCTGTCGCACAAGATTAGGATAATGCTTATCGTGTGGATCGGCTACGCACTGGGAGAGAGATTGCCCCCCTGTACCTTCCCTTCGAGGCTCAGCACCTACTCAAGGAGGACCAGGAGGACCGCAGCATCAAGGACAAAGGCAAGCATTCGTAGATGTGACACGACCTCAAGGTATAGGTAGATTAAATTGGTTCCCTTAAAAGTCCTCCATAGTTATAGTTAGTGTGTGTGTTTAGTTAATTAGTAGTATGCTTGATTAGTTATTTCTTAATCCTTTCCATGATCTAGACTAGGAATTATTTTAGATTGCATGTAGAGGTTATATATTTATATTATGCTATGTTGATTTTTTAGGACAAAAATATTTTTAAGGGGGATAGTATGTCGCACTTGCTTCCTATAAATTATTTTTATTTTTATTTAGAATTTATTTTAAGATCACAAGAGATCATAACCAAGTCTATAGATGTAGTGTGGTGATATTAGGTCACACATGGTCACTAGGGTCCCTGAGTAGCCCTAAATAAGTTATTGTGGTATTTTAGAATTTTCTAAAAAATTGGAGATTTTTAGGGAATTAATATAGATAGGTTTATTATTTTTATTGGCTTTCAAGATTCATTATAAGGTCATTCGGAGGTATTTGGGACCAAATATTTTAATTTAGTCTCTAAATGACTTGAAATATTTTCTAGGATTTTTCTGAATTTTTCTAGAATTTTTGGAAATTTTTAGATAATTAAAACCTAGTATTTATTTTTTCATAGGCTTTTGAGATTTAATATGGGGTCACACGATGATATTTTGAGATAAAGTATTTTTTTAGGTTCTAGACACTTAGAAATATTTTCTAGAATTTTGTAGAATTTTTCTGGAATTTTTGGTAATTTATTTTGAGTTATTTGGGTTTAAAATGGTTTAAAATCCATTTTCTGAATTTATTTACACAGTCAGCACCCTGGCCCACACGTCAGTGGCTGACTGGGCTGGTTTCCTTATTAGGAGACACGGCTGACAGCTCGGCTCAGTCCAACCTAATTCGGCATCTGGCCGTCCATTTTTGGGCGACACGCACCAGATGGTGACACGTGGCAACCCTAAGCCGCGGCTCGAGCCGCCTCTCTCTCTCTCTCTCTCTCTCTCTCTCTCTCTCTCTCTATATATATATATATATATATATATATATATATATATATATATATATATATATATATATATATTCCGAAAACCTATTTCTTTGGCCAATTTTGGAGCTTTTTGATCTTGGCGATTCATCGACTTCGCGGAGCGATTGCTGACAATCATGGCATCCTTTTCATGCGCTGTTTTTTTGTTGGAATCGTATTGAGGTCTATTTTCAAAATATGTAATTGTTTCTGATATTCTATTTGTGAATTTCTGAAAATTTATTTGATTGTCGGTTGTCCAAAACTCGTTACAGCGCACGATTTTCGAGATTTCGGGAGATCCCGAACTCTGTTTTGTAATCCGTTTGAAGTTTTGGAAAGCTGACACAAAGATTTACAACATATAATTTTTCTAGGAATACATAAATTCGTTTATTATTTTATTTAATTCGTTGAACTCAGATTTGATCAATGATTCACCAATTTGGCCACGGTTAGTCATAATAGCGATAACTTTTGACCAAATCGTAATCTGTGGTACGGTCGATTCCAGTTTACTCGTGACGCTGGAATCCACTAAGATGTACCCTCAAATCATTGAGTTCGTCACTTTTGACTAGTTAGTCAACGGTACGACTCGATTTGCGTGCCATGGATTCCAAAATCGAAACCTTGAATTTCTATAGCCAAATTTTTTATTTAAATTATATTTCTGATTATTATTAGTTTAAATTAGATTTTTAATAAATTTATTTTATAATTAAATAATTTTAATTTAGGTTAACCCATTAGCTATTTTTACATGATTTTTAGATTTGGAATCTTAGAACTGATTTGTGGTTTTCGTGCACGGTTCGTTGTACGATGGTGTGATATGCGTTGATAGCTTCTAGGTTGGAGTTCTCTCATCCTCGACTTATGAAAACATTTGTTCAGGTGTTCAGGCAAGTACAATATTGTATTATGGTTTTAGTACATTATAATGCTTTCTTTATTGTGTTTTCGTTGATATCCAGTTGAGACACAATGGTGACACGATATGCTTGTTGTATCATTGACCGTTATTGTTGTTTAGTGAGTCGGAAGAAAAAATACTCTGTAGGTATGTAAACAAACCCAACTATTGTTATTGTGGATAGCTAAGTCATACACCGTACGTATTGGTTAGCCGTACCTTTTTATTGTAGATAGCCATCTATATGATGTGTCGTATTAGCCCAGTCGTTCACATATCGAAAGGTATTTCATACATACTGTTTGTTTAATTGTTCATGATCATAATCCAGTGCTTTATTTACATGTTTCCTTTCTAATAGATTACTTTCTCATAATTATTGTTCTCATATGGTTCACATCCTGCTAGTTCTTTACATGTCCTTTACTATTACTGCTTCTTATCATTCTAACTTTTTTGTGTTGATTATATTAAATGCAATATGGTTGTACTTTGCTCCTTTCTTGACTGGATTATTGACAATATAAGAGAGGATGACGACTATCTCTATTCTTCTTATTATGGACTATCAGAGGGTGTAGGCGCTCAAAATATTTGTCTCTCTTAGACGTCTAACATTCTTAGGCGCCCATTGTCTCTTAGGCGCCTAACTCTCTAAGGCGCTTATTGTTTCTTAAGTGTTATGTTCTCCTAGGCTCCTTATGCATTCAGGCGCCCATCTTTCTAAGGCGTCCTGACCCATTTAGGCGCCTACTGCTACTAAGCGCTCAACTTTTCTAGGCGCCTACTTCCTTGGACGCCTTTCTCAAAGTATTTGTTAGCCCAATGATTTCATCGTATTTTTGAATATGGCTAATCAATTAAGTTTAACATAATGATGTCACTAATATTCATATACTCACTATCATGTCGCTACTTAAACTTAGCATTGTCCTAATTGTCCTATATCATATTGCCATGCTTGTATCGTACTGTAACATATTTTGCTCGCCTAACATGTATTTGTAGACATGCAGTAAGCATGATCAAATCAGGACATAGGCAATAAAGAATTAATAATGGACCAAAGACGGCGTCATACAAAAAGATTTCTTTGAACCGTCAAGCGATCTATCAGAAGAAAGACGACATCAAAGGGCTCTTGGTTTTTCTATTTGTTCCAAGTCTGTAATCTACAATTTATTGAGTCTGAGAGAATGTGTACGTTGAGTCGCACTGTGTCATCTCAACCCCTAGATATATCTCTCCAAGCTCTACCATACAAACAGACCAATTTCTGAACCAAACCAAACCACCATAGCCCATTAAGAACTTTGTCCCATGGGAGACAGAGTTCGGGCCGAACTCTGTCTAAGGTAGAGTTCGGGCCGAACTCTACCCCCTGATTTTTAGCACCCTAATTTTTAGTTTCTGCTTGATAGAAGCTGTCCAACGTTCAAAAATTTGAATCCTTGGGACAGAATTTGGGCCGAACTCTGCCTCCCAAGAGTAGTATAAATAGAGCTTGAATTCTCTCATTTGAAATTATCTCTTACCTTCAAATATTCAAGCCTTCTAAGCTCTACTACTTCAAGCCTCATTCTTCCATATCTCCTAAGCCACAACTCTCCTTAGCCCAAGGTGCTCAGTGTGATATCAGCTAGAAGTTGTGTGCAAGAGTGAAAAAAAGTTACTTGGACAATTCCAAGTTTCGCCATCTGCGAATCTATAAGAAGTTGACGTTCTCTTCTGAGTAAAGGCACGTGGTTATACGCTATTTCACAAATAGTAGATTTTAATCCTGAGCTAGAGTTCTCAGGCCTGGACTAGTCCTCTACGAGGAAAACCAGGTTAAAATTGTTGTGTCTACGTATGCTTCTCTGATCTTTATTTACTTCAGCATTTCTCTCTGATTTATTTACTATCTTGATAGTTGTTTTGTGGAGGTGATATAGAATTAATTTTTAATTGAATATTATCGACACATACTCTATTCACCCCCCTCTAGAGTTGCCTACGCGTACTTCAATATTCAGTTCCCTGGTGACGTATTTATCTACCATGCATACTGAACGTGGTGCACTACTCCAAATTTTCTGAAGAATGTGCCCATTACTTGGCCACTACCACGCGCCTATTCCGCATAGGTGCCACCTGTCAAACGTGCTCCTACTTAAAAATGGCATCCAGTGTCTTAGGTACCTATCTAGAAAAAAGGTGCCTAATTTGGATAACTATCAGGTGGTTATCTCTTGGCTCTATAAATAGAGCTCCACTCCCCCAATGTACGGACACAGAGAGGAGGGGTGTAGTTTGAGCACTCATCGTACTTCCATCTTCTGCAATCATCAATTCTTAAAAGCAAGTTCTTCAACCGTTAATCGAAGTCGAAGTTCTGTCGATACTTCTACACGGCCAAGCCATATAGAAGATTCCTCGTCAACAGAAACTCCGAGACACAGTGATAAGCTTGCTTCCATCCACAATCGCCTCGTCAAAGGGATAAAGCGGTCGTCAATCAGACCGGACTCCTACAGTTGTACTTCTCCAGAATTCATTGTACTCGTGAACGATTCTTTAAAGTTTGTAATAAAAACACTTTTTGTTTTTTGCAAACAAAATGGCGACTATGCTGGGAACGGCCTTCTCCTCCAACGAGAAGGTGACAACTCAAGGCGATTCATCATCGATTGGCTCTAAGAAAGGAACGTTGGTCGTTAAATTCGACCAATTATCATTCGAAAAGATTCTAAGTGCTCATGGTGCTAAGCGTGCCCCCGTTTCGGCAAACAGGGTGCGTACAGACACTATGACCAAAGCTAGGCGCACTATACAAGTGTAGAAGAGATACCTCGAACGGGTGCCTCGGCCTGCTGGTGCACCGCAAGGAGATAGGCGCCCATTCTCTCAAGACCATTGATCCTACCTCTGTTGTGATGCCCAAATCTTTGGGCGCATCATCTGGAGATAGGCGCCCGCTTGAGGGCGCCCATTCTCTCAAATATGCCTCTGCAGTGATGCCCAAATCTGTGGGCGCATCATCTGGAGATAGGCGCCCCCTTGAGGGCGCCCATTCTCTCAAATCTACTATCCTTAGTTCTTCTGTGGGAGATGTGCCACAGAGAGATAGGCGCCCACTTGAGGGCGCCCATTCTATTCTATCTATTTTGCCAAACCCTGAATCTTTCAGCAAAGGCACTATGGCTGCTCAAAGGCATCGTATCAGACGCACTGAGAGATTGCACGCACAACAAAAGGGGATACTTCCTACCCCTCATTTGAAAGAAAAACTTTTTAACATGCGTATAAATCGTAATGTACAAGGTAGACTCCAAGTACGACAGACTAAAATGATGGTTGATACTGATATGCGCACCCATCTTAACAGGCACCAAGCCTAAATTAACCAGAAAGTGCACCCCATTGCTGAATAAGCAATGGCGCCTATAAATTCTGGGCGCCCAAAATTCTCCTCTGCTAATGTGAATCCTATTCAAAGGGTGACACCTACTACTTCAAAGCGCCCAAGGATGAGTGCTAAAAATTCCTTCACTTAAGCTGCTAAATTAGGTGCTTCCTTATACCTTCAAGGAACCAACAAGGCCGGGAACATGCCACATCTTCCCTCTTCTTCTACTAAGAAAATCGACCTCCGTGATCTAATTTCTCAATAACGGAAGGCCGTATCCCCATCTCCACCAATAGTGCATCATTGTAGCTCACATGAGATTACAATCAGGTGTTGTTGCAAAATAGCCAAACGGTCAATTTTTGATCGTCTTACTTTGAGCCATCCTGTTGACATATCTTCAGAAGATGAGTCAGTATATGCCTCTGTTAACATGACAACTCATCGCTCTCATGAGACTGGAGGTAGCCCAAGTCGGACCCGTACTCATAGACCCCAGGTTCGTACTCATCGCACATTTGATAGGGTCTATCGATACTCCAGATCAAGGGGTCGAGCTATAATCGGTCAAAGGAATCTTCCCATTTCTTATCCCGGGGGTAGCTTTTTACAAGATTTTGAAGCCGCCAGCAAGAGTTCTTAGCAGACTATCTCTTCTTCAATAGCCAGAGAGGTGACTGCGTATGCCATCACAGAAGATCAAGATGCTTCCAGTTCTGCTAGTCAGGAGCAACGAATCGCCGTGCTAGAAGACAAATTGAAAACGATGGCCAAAATTGTGGCAAGCATGCACACCATAATTGTGGCTCAACGTACGGTTCCATCGGCTGTGAATACAACCTAAGAACCTATATCGGCATCTCCTCCTGTCAATGTTAGTTTGGGGGTTCAGTCTTCTCATATCACCTCTATACCAGTACAGGTTACTCCAAATCAATCTGGGGCTGGGGTGGTATTTATCATGCAGTCCCTCCTCCTAACACATCCATTCAATCCACTACACTACAACTGTCGGAATAACTAATGAGGCTGTGAAACTCTTGCGTTCTTAATTCGAAGCCTTCAAGCAAAAAGACGGCCTGCAGAAGCTTGGTATCAAACAACCATACCCTATTGAGTGGAAAGAGGTACAGTTTCCACCCAAGTATAAGCCTCCTACTAAAATATTGTTTGATGGCAGTACACCTCTGAATCAATATCTCGATCACTTTAGGATAATGACCGACCAACTTCAACCTAATGATGCTCTCCTCACAAGAGTCTTGTTGGGTGTTTGAAAGGAGTAGCCTACGACTGATATCGCAGCCTGCCAGACGGGTGCATTACTTCTTTTGCAGTTCTGAAACAGATGCTCTTGGAGCACTTCTACGGAGGAATAAACGACATGACTATGTCGGCTTTAATCAAGATCAAGCAAAGGCCCAACGAAACCGTGGATCGTTTCATTGAGCATTACCATCATGAAGCACTCAAAATGCCTTTGGGAACTCCGGATGCATTGACTATAGATACATGCAAATCAAACTTGTTACCTATAGTTAGCATGTGGACGGTTCAAGATTGGCCTTCCTTCATAATAAGCGCCAGAGCAGCTGAGGAAAGTGCTAACAAATTCAAATAGTTAGGCATCCAGATACCTAATCTCGACAAAGATGAACAACAAAAAATCAGCAGCAAAGGTCGCCAGAACAACCGCAAAGGCAAAGAGACTTTGGCTATCAATCTCAAAGGCAAAGAAGCTCTGGTTGTCAACATAAGTCAGCCAACGCTTACCCCAACAATACCACCACCGAGGGTACCACGTCCGAAAGAAGAATATTTCTTCGACGAGGATGATATCCTGAGCATCTTCGATTGCCTAATCCAAAACAATAAACTTCAGTTGCCGGATGCAAAACGGCCAGAAGAAGTCGGTAAGACTGACCATCCTAAATATTGTGTCTATCACAGGTTTATTGGACATCTGACTCGAGCTTGCTATGTACTCAAAGGAGATGGTCAATTCTGGTGCAATCACTCTCCAGCAGGACGAAAAGATTGTAACGGCTAACGTTGTCTCGCTACATTTGGCAATTTTCGGCTCAATTTGTATAGGATAGTGTTGTCCCTATTCCGAGAACTACTATGGAGATTGTAAATCTTCTGAAGAACAAATAGGCAACTCTAGAGGGGGGTGAATAGAGTTTATGACAATAATAACCAATTAAAAATTAAACTCTTTCACCAACAGTAAATAATCAGAGTAAATGCGAAAATAATAAAGAGCGAGATAGCATACGCAAACACAGCTGATTTTAACCTAGTTTCCCTCGTGGAGGACTAGTCCAGGCCTGAGAACTCTAGCTCAGGATTAAATCCACTATTTGTGAAATAGTAGTTGCACCCCGTGCCTTTTCTTCAGAAGAGCACGTAAACTTCTTACAGAGATCGCAGTGGCGATGCTTGAAATTTTTCAAGCGACTTTTTGAACTCTTGCACAAACTCCTAACTGAAGAGCACTGAGCACTTTGAGGCTTGGCTAGTAGATGAGAAGGGTAAGGCTTCTATAAGGATTTAGAGAGAAAAGAAGAGAAGATTGGATGATTTGAAAAGTGAGAATTTAAGGCCTATTTATAGGGTTTTGGTTAGGCAGAATTCGGCCAGAATTCTGGGTCAAGAATTCAAAATTTTGGCCGTTGGACAACTAGCATCCAGGAAATCCTAAAAATTAGGGTCATGGATTTTAGGGGACAAAATTCGGTCCGAACTCTGTATGGAGGCAGAGTTCGGCCCGAACTCTGTCTCCAGAAGACAGAACTGGTCCAGTGGGCTTAATGGGCTAGTTTGATTTTAGTTGAGCTTTTGGTTTGTGGCATAGGTATGGGTAAAGTCTCAAACTGCTCAGTACGACTCAGTTTACATATATCTAGACTCAAGAAAAGTGTAAAATACAGACTCAAAATATTGTACGCTGTAGGTACGAGCCGTAGTCTGTCTTGTAAAGAGTTCAGTCTTGATGTGTCATATTGAATTATGACAAGTATCATATTGTCAATTTTATCAATATTTGGTTGACTGTGATTTTCTATCAACAATCTCCCCCATATTGATAATTGACAAAATGATATTTGTATATTCAATGTTCATACCTTGACACATTAAAAAATAGTAGCTTCCTCGCAATCAGTATGAAACTTAGCAATAGATCCCCCGTACACATTGCTTCGATGTAATATCCTGATAAATACAAGCTTTCCCAAAAACAACACAGATACAGAATATAATATGATGATAATGAGAATATCAAATAATACTCCCCCTTTATCATTTATCAAACACAACTATCGAAAGAATGGAAATAACTGGCAAGCACACTAAAAAAAAACTGCATCAAGTGTCTCCAGAGTCATAAAGCATAAATAAGTCCAATACAATAAAGATCAACTACATAAACTAGAAATCCATAGTGCAGAAAAATAAACAGAAGATCTTCAGCAGCAGTAGCAAGTAGGAGACCACATCCATCACGGAGCTCGTGAAAGTCCAGCGTCATCCGAAGGATCAGTGAATGAACGACGAGGGTCCACGAAAGCTGCATCCGGATCCAGATAGTGTATGACCCAAGGGTCATCGATACGGTATCCATCGCGAACAGGGTCCCGCTTCATAGGGATATGAATGGAAGGATGACGAAACATAGAGTACCGAATGTCATACAGTGAGTTGCTGATGGCACTCATCTGCAGGGTGGTACGGTAGTCAAGCTGGGTCCAGCGATCATCCTCTAAAGTGAAACGATCGCGAAGCATAGTCTGAATCGACTCAAGAGTAGCAGGAGGAGGAGGCGCATCCTGTCCAAGAGCAGGTGTGTCTGCCTCATCGGAGTGCTCAGACTCAGCAGGAGAGCCGACAGCTGCCTGAAGCCGCCGTGCCTTAGATAGGAAGGCAGGGGCAGGGAGGAACTGACACTCATCAAGGGGAACATGAAAAGCACGAAAAATCATAGGAAGATAGAGAGCATAGACCAATGACTTGGGCTTCTTCCTAGCATTAATCATCCAGTCCATCATGGTACGTGGAAAATTAAATGGAACATGAAAATGAAAATGATACAAGGCAAAGATCTCAAAATATGTAACCTCATCAGTAGATCCTGCTTTGGGCAGAATAGTGTTGAAGATAATGTGATGAAGTTCATAGAAATAGGGATTGAGATATTTGGCAAGAAGCTTGCGTGGACGTGTGTTAGGTGTACACAAATCGTCCTTGAAGCTTTCTAGGGATGACCCATCGGGGAAATAAAATATGCTTGCTTCGACAAGTTTCTTCCATGAGTTGGGCTCCGGAATTTCAAGGTATTCGGCCAAGTCAAAGTCTTCAAAGGAAATGTCAATGCTAGCAACACGTGAATATAACCGTGTATCATCATGAGTAAGATTGCAATAAAACATTTGAATGGAATTGTGAAAGATAACTGAATTTGTAGTGACAAGTTCATCAAGACATAAATCATGGAATAGTGAATCATGTTGTGAAAATATGGTAAAGTTAATAGGATGACCCGCATACACGGGACGTGATCGAAAATCACTAAACCATTCATTGGAAGTGTCTAATGACACAAATATTCGGTCATCGTACGTGTTGGGGTCAATAGGACGAGGTAGATTGAACAACGGGTGAGTTGGTTGTTGAATAGGTTGTTCAATGGGTTGTTCAACATGACAAGGAGGATTCAAAGAGGATGCACCCTCGGTTCGAAGCCTCTTTCCTCTATTGAACAACTTGGGAGCCATAAATAATGAAGAAAATATAAGAAATTGAGATGGAGAGGATAGTAAAATTATACCTCAAAAAGTTGATGAAGGATGGAAGAGAATGGTGCAAGAATCCCTTTCCTTTATTTTGGAGAAGTGTTATGCACTAGGATGGAATAACTAGAGTTAGGGTTTGAAAAAGAAGTGTTTGGAGAAGTTTGGAAGGTGGCAATGGAGGAGAGAGAGAGGTAGAACCCGGTAAGAATATTAGGGGTTCGAATGGTCGGAGCAAATGTGGACCATTGGATCAACTTTACATCAGCGGCTGAGCCCGCTTGCGATTTTGGAAGGACCAGACCGAATTCGGCCCGAACTCTGTGTTAGGCAGAGTTCGGCCCGAATTTTGATTTCTAGGGCTAGAATAGAAATCAGGCTGGAAAAGTTTGAAAATAAAGATAGTTTTAAAAGAAATGAAGGAAAGGAAAAATGAATACAACAGTTATAGCATGAAGAATAACATGAAGTTCAAAAAAATTTCAAAGAGTAAAAGCTAAATGAAGTTTGAAATTTTGAATTTAGAAAGTTATAGATAGAAGTATACCATGTAATAAACAAGGAGTTATGCCACAATTCAGTATGGTGAAACTGCCATGGGTTAGCTGCAGGGGCCGGATCCCAGCTAGCGGTAGTCCTAAGGACTAGTGCACCGTGTCGCTTAGGCTTTTACGCCTTATTGTCAGTAGGACCCTTTCGGCTTGTACCCATAACAAATTTATCGTAAAGAACCAAGACATAATCGATATTTACGCATGTTACTTTAATGAATAACAGCTTCATCCAAAATTCCAAGTTCACGACACAAAAAGTTGAAACGCTCTTCGGATAGTGGTTTAGTAAAAAAATCTGCTAGCTGATGATCAGTGTCAATAAATTCTAAGTTTATAGAGCCATTGAGTTGGTGATAACGCAAAAAGTGGTGACGTATTTCAATATGTTTCGTGCGTGAGTGACATATAGGGTTCTTAGTGAGGTTTGTAGCACTAGTGTTCTCACAGAATATAGGAATATGCATGAAAGAAAGATTGTAGTCTTCAAGGGTTTGCTTCATCCAAAGAATTTGTGCACAACAACGACCAGCTGCGATATATTCAGCTTCTGTTGTGGATAGTACGAAAGAATTCTGCTTCTTGCTAAACCAAAAGACTAGAGCCTTGCCTAATAAATGACATGTGCCGCTTGTACTTTTACGGTCGACTTTGCATCCTCCGAAATCAGCATCCGAATAACCGATAAGGTCAAAGGATGTGGATTTTGGATACCATAAGCCCACTGTAACAGTACCCTTAAGGTGTCGAAAGATACGCTTAATGACGAACATATGTGATTCCTTAGGACTAGCTTGATAGCGAGCACACAGACAAACACTAAACATGATATCGGGACGACTAGCAGTTAAGTAAAGTAAACTACCAAACATACCTCGATACTTATGTTGGTCAACAGGTTTGTCGTTTTCATTAGGTTCCAGCTTGGTCGAAGTAGCCATAGGGGTGCTGATTGGTTTGATGTTGTCAAGATCAAATTTCTTCAGCATATCCTTTGTATATTTAGACTGGCTGATGAAAGTTCCTTGCGAAGTTTGTTTGACTTACAATCCAAGGAAGTAGGTGAGCTCCCCCATCATGCTCATCTCAAATTCGTAGAAAAATCTTGGCAAAGATTTTCATTAGTAGAACCGAATATGATATCATCTACATAGATTTGCACTAAAAGAATAGTATTTTGAAAACTTTTGATAAACAGTGTAGTGTCAATTTTCCCTTTTAAAAACCTTTTTCAAGCAAAAAATTGCTTAGACGTTCATACCAAGCTTTAGGGGCTTGTTTGAGGCCATATAGCGCTTTCTTGAGTTTGAAAACATGATCGGAAAATTTGTAATTTTCAAAACCAGGGGTTGTTTTACAAAAACTACCTCCTTAATAAATCCATTCAGAAAAGCACTTTTAACATCCATTTGAAACAATTTAAAATTTTGAAAGTTAGCAAATGCACAAAGCATCCGAATGGATTCCATTCTAGCAACAGGAGCATATGTCTCATCGTAGTCGATACCTTCCTCTTGGTTGTATCCTTGAGCTACTAGACGAGCTTTGTTGCATGTAACTGAACCATCTTCATTTACCTTGTTGCGAAAAACCTATTGCGTACCAATAATCGAATGATTAGCTGGCCTAGGAACAAGTTCCCAGACTTGGCTCCTCTCGAATTGGTTGAGTTCTTCTTGCATGGCAGAAATTCAAAACTCATCATTAAAGGCTTCTAAAACATTTTTAGGCTCAATTTGTGAAATGAAGGAGTGCTAGCAATGGAGTTTCTTAACGATGATCGAGTACTTACTCCGCGTGAAACCTCACCTATGACCAAGTTTTCTGGATGTGACGGCTTGAAAGAGAATTTCTTTGGCAAGCCCTCCAGAGAATTGGTTTTAGTGGTGGTATTCATCGGCGTAGAAGTCGATAGCTCAATATCATCGTCAGGAGTGGCTGCTGCACTATTATCTTCATCAAAAGTCATATTTGTAGACTCTTCCATAATTAATGAGTGTTTGTTAAATACTCTATATCCCTTGCTCTTGGCAGCATAACCAAGAAATATACCATCGTCAGCTTTGGCATCAAATTTGCCTAAGTTGTCTTTGGTGTTAAGGATAAAACATCGACAACCAAAAACTCTGAAATATGAAATATTTGGAGTTCTTCCAAACCAAAGCTCATAGGGTATTTTCTTCGTAATAGGTCGAATAAGCAACCTATTTAAAATGTGGCACGCTGTACTGACAGCTTCAGCCCAAAAATTTTCGGAAGAGAAAATTTATTTAGCATGACTCTAGCCATATCGCCAAGAGTCCTATTCTTTCGCTCCACAATACCATTTTGTTAAGGAGTTCTAGGACAAGAAAACTCATGATCAAAACCATTTAAATCATAAAACTTTTCAAAATCAGTATTTTCGAATTCGCCTCCATGATCACTTCGGATTCGAGTAATCATGTAGCCTTTTTCGTTTTGAACCTTTTTAGCAAAAATTTTGAAAACAGAAATGGCATCACTTTTGGTTGTAAGAAAGAAAACCCAAATGAATCTAGAAACGTCATCTATTATAACAAAAGCGTAGAGTTTTCCACCAAGACTGGCTACTCTACTAGGACCAAATAAGTCCATATGAAGTAATTACAAGGGTCTAGTAGTACTTACAGTATTTATGGAATAAAATGAGGACTTGGTTGTCTTATTTAACTCACATTCGACACATACCGTGTCCTTTTTGAATATGATGTCGGGCAAGCCTCTCACTAGCTTCTTAGTCGACAGCCTGGATATTGTATCCATATTGGCATGACCAAGACGCTGGTGCCACAACAATCTCTCATTCTTGTGGGCGTAGAGGCATCTTCCTGCACTGTTAGTATCTCTAGAAAGATAGAAAATGTAAATATTATCCTCTCTTATCCCTTCAAAAGCGATGTCTCCCGTTGACCTATCATAGATGTAGCATTTATTTTGTCCAAAGTTAATATCATATCCATGATCAGCAAGGTGACTTATGCTGAGCAGGTTATGCTTTAACTCGGTCACTAGGCAGACATCCTTTATTACAGGAGAAGGAGGATGACCAATAGTACCATTACCTATGATATACCCTTTTAGGTTGTTGCCGAAGGATACATACCCTTCTCTCTTCATCGATAGTGATGCGAAAAGATTTATGTCTCCCGTCATATGTCGCGAGCATCCACTATCGAGAATCCACTTACTTCTAGTTGAGGAGGGAAGGTCCACCTACATCAAGAGTAGATGTGACCTTTGGTACCCATGTTCTTGAGGGTCCTGAAAAGTTAGTTTTTGGCATCCATGCATATAGGTTTATATCTACTAATCTCCTAATTCTACATTATGGTGAGATGTGTCCATGTAATCCATAATAGGTACAAATAGCATTCTTATTTATATTTGGAGCATGTTGATGATGTCTATATGTAGCATGGTAAGAGTGGTGTGGAGCAGCATACTAATGACTGTATGTGGCAGCAGGATGATGATTATTTCTACATCCAGTATAGTGGTGATTTGTTTATATGCAACATAGTGATGATTATATCTATATGTAGCATGGTGATTGTGTGTCGCAGTAGAATGATAGTTATGAGAATAATTTCTATGTGCATGTGGTTTGTGTGCTGTATAGAATTGGGTGTACATGTAAGCATGTTTGCATACTGCAGGTGGATGACGTGATTGAGTACTGTTGTGCTTTGTGTGTGTCTCATGTGATTGGGTTTGAGGTTGAGCAACCTGTTTTCCCAATCTAGTCTCTAATTTCTTAGAGGAAGCTTGCAATTCATTATACTTAGCATTCAAACCATAAATTTTAGTCATAGAGATCTTGTGTCTATTCTTTTCTTCAGCAAGCTCAGTGTTGAGCGCTGTGATCTCACGTGTTTGCTTTTCAATACGTGCTTTGGCATCATGTAGGCTTAATTTAAGCTTAGACACCTCATTTGTGACTTCCGTGGGTGAAGTGTCTCTAATATTATCAAGCAAAGAAGAGAGTTTTTGAAACTTGACTTCATAACTTTTGATCTTCTCCTTGGCATGTTTATATTTACTAATGACTTTCTTGTGGTCATTTAGTAAATCATTGAATGCATCGCCAAGTTCATCAAAAGTGAAATTATCGAGAGTTTTGCTAGTTACCTTATCGGATGTTGCCATTAGGCATACATTGGCGGTGTCTTGAGGGAAGTCCTTTTCTTCCTCGGAGTCACTAGCTTCGCTTTCATGCCAAATGCTGAGAAAGACTTCTTGTAGGGCTTCTCATATCGCTTGCTTTTCTTTACGAATGGCAGTCTTTTCGAATGTGTCCCGTCTTCTTGCAGCCATAGCATGTTGGCTCTTTTTCATCATCTTCTTGTTGTTCCATCTTTCTTCAATTGAAACAAAGGAACTTCTTGAAGTTGCGGACAAGGAGAGCTTGATCATCACCTTCCGAATTTTCGTCATCAGTCTCTTCAGGATCAGCTCTTCGACGATGAGCTTTAAGGGCAATCTCCTTTGCCTTTGGAGCAGGCTCTTCGAAGTCTTTGAGGTCAAGCTCATGAGTCATCAGCTTTCCCATCAAAGTCTCCATAGACATTGTAGTGAGATTATTGCCTTCTATGATAGAAGTTACCTTAGGGTTCTAATTCTTTGGTAGCCCCCTAAGTAACTTACGGATCTTCTCGTGATTTGTATATTGTTTGCCGAGAGATGACAAGGGATTGATGATGTCGAGGAATCTTGTAAACATTTGTGTGATCGTCTCATCGGACTTCATCTTGAACGCCTCATATTCTTGTGTGAGACGACTTATTTTCAATTCCTTGACTTGGGTGGTTCCTTCATGCGTCACTTCTAGAAGTCTCCATACTTCGTGAGAGGTGATGCATATTGAGACCTTGTTAAACTCATTCCTGTCTATTGTACAAAATATAGCATTAATAGCTCTCACGTCTAGACTCGCCTGTTTCTTTTCCTCGTCAGAATATTTGTCGTGGGGTTTCTCAATGAGATCACCATTGACAACTATCCTGGCGGGCTTTTTGTAACCATCGGTAACAATGGTCCACAGGTCGAAGTCTAGCGACTTGAGATAAAACTCATCCTTGTTTTCCAATAGGTGTAGTTTGTTCCATCAAATCGGGGAGGCCTATGAGTGGACTGTCCTTCACCGTGATTGGAAAACATGGGTTGTGTGGTTGCCATAGATCTGCTCTAGGATGTTAGTCCTTGTTGAGAGAACAGAGCTCTGATACCAATTGAAGAACAAATAGACAACTCTAGAAGGGGGTGAATAGTGTTTATGACAATAATAACCAATTAAAAATTAAACTCTTTCACCAACAGTAAATAATTAGAGTAAATGCGAAAATAATAAAGAGCGAGAAAGCATACGCAAACACAGTCGATTTTAACATGGTTTCTCTCATTGAGGACTAGTCCAGGCCTGAGAACTCTAACTCAGGATTAAATCCACTATTTGTGAAATAGTAGTTGCACCCCGTGCCTTTTCTTCAGAAGAGCACGTAAACTTCTTACAGAGATCGCAGTGGCGATGCTTGAAATTTTTCAAGCGACTTTTTGAACTCTTGCACAAACTCCTAACTGAAGAGCACTGAGCACTTTGAGGCTTAGGGAGCTTGTGGCTAGTAGATGAGAAGGGTAAGGCTTGTATAAGGCTTTAGAGAGAAGAGAAGAGACGATTGGATGATTTGAAAAGTGAGAATTCAAGGCCTATTTATAGGGTTCTGGATAGGCAAAATTCGGCCAGAATTTTGGGTCAAGAATTCAAAATTTTGGCCGTTGGACAACTAGCATCCAGGAAATCCTAAAAATTAGGGTCCTGCATTTTAGGGGACAGAATTCGACCCGAACTCTGTGTGGAGGCAGAGTTCGGCCCGAACTCTGTCTCCAGAAGACAGAACTGGTCCAGTGGGCTTAATGGACTAGTTTGATTTTAGTGGAGCTTTTGGTTTATGGTATAGGTATGGGTTAAGTCTCAAACTGCTCAGTACGACTCAGTTTACATATATCGAGACTCAAGAAAAGTGTAAAATACAGACTCAAAACATTGTACGATACAGGTACGAGCCGTAGTCCGTCTTGTAATGAGTTCAGCCTTGATGTGTCATATTGAATTATGACAAGTATCATATTATCAATTTTATCAATATTTGGTTGACTGTGATTTTGTGTCAACATCTTCCACCTGCACGAACTGATGGTCTGGTTCCTCTTTCTACGGAAAAAGGAAAAATCATGTGGATCCATCCAGACTTGGTGTCGGACTTTGAAGCACCATCTACCACCACAAAGTTCAAGAAAGCAACCAAGTACAAGTCATGTCATATGATTTTATTGGGTGAATATTGCCTTCCACCCTTAACTGCTACCTTCATCTCGGCGACAGATTCTTCTTCTCATTCCTCCCCTTCTGAGATAGCACTGTCAAAGCCAGAAGCCAAATATCGACCAGCTTTCCATCTTTAAAGTCCACAGTCTCATAAACTAATGACAAAGATGAGATATGACTTACAAAAGGCCCCCGACTTTTGTATGTCATATCCGTAGGGCAGAGGGCTCGTAGTACCCCCATTCTTTTCTTGATCCAGCCTTTTCTTCGCTTCGGTAGTGAATCACCTCAAATCCTAGGGCAAAAATTGGGGTCATCTTCACCCTTTTGAGGGAAGATGATACGCGGAAATAAGAAAGAAAAAAAATGGGGTTATATATATTGATGCCCACTCGAGGCCCGCTCTGAAACAAAGAAAAAGGTGCATGCCGCACTCACAAGGGACTGCCAGGGAGATACGGGAGGAAACTGTCGGGCATCAACAAGTTTTTCCTAAATGTTGGGTTCTGGGAGTTCAGGGTAATCGGCAAGTTCAAAATCGTCAAAAGATATGTCAATGCCGATGACACGAGAATAAATTTGTGTGTCGTCATGAGTTAATTATATTAAAACATCTGCATGGCATTGAGATAGACAAGAGATGAAGTAGTGACGATTTTATCAAGACATAAATTGTGAAAAAGTGCATCATATGCCAAAAAAAATTAAGTGTATCGGATGGCCCGGGAACATACTACGTGAGCGGAAGTTCATGTACCACTCATTGGACGCATCCAATGAGACAAAAATTTGCTCATTGTAGTTGTTGGGATTTGGTGGAGGTGGTGGATTGAACAAAGGATGACTAGGAGGAGGAGAAGGAGGGTTAGATGAAGATGCTCCCTCACTTCTCATCCTCTTTCCTCTGCCAAATAATTTTGGAGCCATTGATAATAAAAATATAAATTTAAAAGAGGTAAAAAAAGAGCTGTACCTCACAAAAGTAGTTAGAGATGGAAGAGATCCACCAAAAACCCTTAAATCTTGAGTTTGGGGAATGATAGCCCTAAGATTTGGGTTTTCTAGTGTTAGGGTTTGAGGAGAAAGGGTTTTGAGGGAGGTAGAAGAAGAGAAAAGTGATGTGAGTGAGAGAGAGAGAGAGTTCGGGTATATGAGGATTAGGGTCAGCATGTCAAGTTAAATCGTGGTCGTCAGATCAAAAATTGGATGGCCAGGAGCAACTGGGGGTTTTGGAAACAGGCACACATAGTTCGGCCCAAACTTTGTGTAGGGCAGAGTTCGGCCCGAGTTCTATGGCTCTGGCTCCAGAGCGCAGAATAGGTTTTAAAAAGAAATTTTTGATAGAAAAATTCTTAAATTTGAAATATTGAATGTTACAAGCCATAAAAATAGTGTAGCCATATAATAAATTTTATTTAAAACGATGATCATCACAGTGAAACTACTTTAGGTTAGCTGTAGGGGCCAGATCCTAGCTAACGGTAGTCCGAAGACTAGTGCACCGTGTCGCTTAGGCTTTTATGCCTTATTGTCAGAAGGGCCCTTTCGGCTTGTACCCAAAACAATGTTACCATGAATGATGTACGTTACAACCGTTATTTACGTAGGTACAACTTATTGTATGATAGTTTCATCCAAAATTCCTAACTTTCGACGAAGAAAATTGAAGCGCTCTTCAGCTAGTAGTTTTGTAAAGAAATCTGCTAGCTGACGTTCAGTGTCAATGAATTCTAGGTTAATAGTGTCGTGCTATTGATGATCACGCAAGAAATAATGTCTAATCTCTATATGATTTGTGCGTGATACTGGGTTCTTGGTCAAATTTATGGCACTAGTGTTATCACAGAAAATAGATATGTGCTTGAATAATAAGTTATAGTCTTCAAGAGTTTGCTTCATCTATAGAATCTGTGCACAAGAACGACCACCTGCGATGTACTCAGCTTCTGTTGTGGATAGTATGACAGAATTCTGCTTCTTGCTAAACCATGAGACTAAAGCCTTTCCTAACAATGACACGTACCGCTGATACTCTTACGGTCGACTTTGCATCCCGCAAAATTAGCATCAAAATATCCGATTAAGTCAAAGGAAGTGGTTTTAGGATACCACAAGCCTACCGTAACCGTTCCTTTAAGATATCTAAAGATACGCTTAACAGCGGTCATGTGTAATTCCTTAGGGTTAGCTTGATATCTAGCACATAAGCAAACACTAAACATAATATCGGGACGACTAGCAGTTAAATACAATAGACTACCAATTATACCTCAATACTTACGTTGATCAACCGGTTTGCCGCTTTCATCAGGTTCCAACTTTGTTGTAGTAGCCATAGGAGTGCTGATAGGTTTGATGTTGTCAAGCTCAAAAATTTTCAGCATGTCCTTTGCATACATCGACTGTGTAGCTCCCCTTCCCGAAAATTTTTGAAAATATTTTTATATTATCTATTTGACCTAAATGGTAATTTTTGGGTTTTTGTATATATTTTAAACAATATTTATATAGTGGATAAAATTATTATTTTTTGTATATTCAGATATTACTAAATAATATATATATAACCTCTGCCATTATCAACTAAGCTATCGCATTAAACGTTTAACCCCTTTCAAATAGAATTGAATACATCCCTATCTACTTCTCCTGAGTATATTTCATATTCGAATCCCAACAACCAAACAAACTAGGATTTCTCAAGATTACTCTGCTGCTCCTGTATATTAGATTCTCTCATTATCTTTATCATATTCCTCGTTGTCTTCATGTATATGTATATAGTTATGAACGCAGAGGAGAGGCTATTCATCTATTCCCTTATCATCTCTAGAGAACCCAAGACTAAGCAACCAAACCTCCTTATCTATCTGATCTCTATTCGTATATACAACCAACCTTATCTTTCTATCTTTATATATAAAGATCACCAAAGCCAAAAAAAAAACAAACCCTAACTATTTCATCTCCTTCTTTGGTCGTAAACCTTGTCGACTTCCGCGTAGCCTCCTCTAATACCCTTCCTACGGCAATCGAAGCCTCAACAACTTGCTGTTGCCCAAAGAGCCTGCCACCGTCGGGATCGGTTCCTTCGGGTTCACATCCTCTAAGAGCAGCAATCCATATGGGTCGACTTGACATGTCAGGCTCAACGAAAGCTTCGACCCCTCCACGGGGCTTGTCGAGACTCCACCACCCTCGCCAGAATCCACAAACTTCCGTCCTGGCCGGTTGCAACGAGCTCCATGCTTGCCTGAGTCAACCCAGCGCCTCTTCGAGGTTCGAGTGCAAGTCTTTTGCTAACTCCGTACACGAACGGAGAGCTGAAGCCGACCAAATTTCTAGGACGTAGCCTCCATGTCGGAGCCGACTATCAAGCATTGGAAGCATGCAGCACGCCGAGCAGCATTGGCACTACTTTCGGCCGACTTGTCGCAACTGTACGTGTCTGTGCCACGTTGGCCGAGCCCTCAGCGAGCGCAGCTAAACCGCAGTGCCTCATTCCATCTCCTCCAACCAAGAAGTCGAATCGTCGTCCCTATCCAGAACCCCATTCTAGCGGCTTGCAGTAGCACCATCCCGCAACTACTCTACACCAAGCGCCTGTCTGCCACTCATCATCAACTTTCCATTTTTAATTCGGCAACTTACTGGTAAGATTCTAAGTTTTCTTCCGTTTCTTCAAACCATAGGTTAGCTATACATATATAGTAGAAGAATGGAGAAACAATAGCATGCCACGTGAAAGGAATAAAAAGGGAATTGGTTACAGGACCTTATACTTTGGATAAATTACTTTATCAATATAAATTTGTATGTTTCTATGTAAACCCTCATCATTTGTATTATAACAAACTAAGTCTTAAAGTATTGTTCTAATTGAATTAATATGTATATTAACTATATATTAGCTATGAGTATTTTAATTTATATTATCTTGCTAGTTAGTTAAATTTTTGGTAATTATATTTGAATACGTTTATGTTGTTAAGTAGTGAGTAAATATTGATATTCTCTTGTAAAATTGTTTTACAAAATTATATATACTCCTATCTTAGAATTGAGACTTCATCTGTCTATATAATACGTGTACATATATCCTCATATTAATTTTTGTGCAACTTAATCTATTATGAATAAATCCATAATCTTGAATTGAGATTGAACCAAAACCTAAATAGTTTTAACCTATATATATTATATCATGTGTATAAAAACTATATACTTAATTAAATTGTTTTATCTTAAAATATATATAACAGAGAAATAAATAGTGGAGTTTTTGTAAATAAAAGAATATTTAGTAAGTATAGGTACAAACCGTATATACTATTAAATAATAAAGTAGAAAAGTTAATATGGTATAATTTTGGCTAGGTCCCTTGGAGTAAGACTTGGGGTTGATAGACACAACCTCAGCGCAGCAGGGTTGGACTTTCTGACTTGCGATTGGCGTTACATTGTTGGTTCTTCATGCAACCCTCAGGCAAGTATACCTTGCCAACTTGTACAGTATAATTTAGATACATGTTCACCATCTCGCTGCTGTTCTTTTCCTTACAGTCGTGACTGCTTTATTCTATGTCTATTACACTTTTCCTGTTATAGTTCACTTTACATGTTTCTAGTTGCCTGCGTATTCTCGTTCCTTTCTGTTATGTATTTCTATCTGTTACACTGTGTTAGTTCATATGTATTCCTTGATAGAGTCGTCTAGTCCTACACCACGATTTTCTCGACTTGATTATAACTTGACTTGACTTGACTTGACATGACTTGAGTGGGACTTGACTTTGACATTCTATAGATTATGAGTACTTACCTTGACTATGGTCTATAGGATTTTATACTAGGATTGGCTACCGTCTTGGTTGTGTGTACTTGCCTTGACAGCGATTGAGATGCTATAGATTGTGAGTACTTGCCTTGACTGCAGTTTATAGACAGCCATTTCTAGTATGGCATGCCAGTGTCTTAGGATCCTTATGGTTAGATCTTGTGTCTTGGTTCATTTAGTCTCGTTGGATATCCTTGATTGTTTCTTGCTTCTTTTTACTGCTACATGTTGGCTTGTATATTATGTATCTTGCTAGTCCTCTGAGGACCTGATGATCTCTTCAGGTTTAGCGACTGCATGGAGTTAGTTAGCAGAGCATGATGGTAGAGGATTGCGATATATGATTTCAGGTATTTGCTTGTGATATTCTTTATTTTCTTTCGTGCCTTATATTCAGTACCATGTTATACTCTGCTTATTTATAGACTCATATCATTCTTAGAGTCTAATCGAACAATATGCTAATGGGCTGCAGACCATGACCCATAATTGTTCATTCGTGTTTCGTATATTTATTGTGGATTGAGATATAGTTTAGATTAGACATGATACCCATGACCTTGACAGCTTATACGTACTCGATTCTGGCTGGAGTCCGCTCGATACGTAGCTGGCTTGCTCACGAGCTCGCGTCCGAAAAGCGGGTGCGGGTCGTGACAGACTGACTGATGAAAATGCCTTACAAGTATTGTTTCATTTGCAGCCCAAAGAAGTAGTTGAGCTCCCCCATCATGCTCATCTCAAACTTGTTCTGCATACACTTGGCAAAATCTTTGCATAGACCCTCATTAATAGACCCAAAAATGATATCATCTACATAGATTTGTACTAACAAAATAGTGTCATCAAGGGATTTTATGAAAAGTGTAGTGTTAATTTTTCCTTTTGAAAAACCTTTATCAAGTAAGAAAGTACTAAGGCGTTCATAACAAGCTCGAGGAGCTTGTTTGAGGCCATAAAGAGCTTTCTTAAGTTTAAAAATATGGTCGAAAAATTTGTGATTTTTAAAACCAGGGGGTTGCTTGACAAAAGCATCTTCTTTAATAAAAACCATTTAGAAAAGCATTTTTCACATCTATTTGAAAAAGTTTAAAGTTTGGAAATTTGTAAAGGCACAAAGCGTCTGAATAGATTCAAGTCATTCAACAGGAGCATACGTCTCATCGTAGTCGATATCCTCCTCTTGGTTGTATCCTTGAGCTACGAGACAAACCTTGTTGCGAGTGACCGAACCGTCCTCATTAACTTTGTTGCAAAAAATCTATTTGGTACCAATGATGATCAGCAGGTCTAGGAACAAATTTCCAAACCTGATTTTATTCGAATTGGTTGAGTTCTTCTTGCATTGCAGATATCCAAAATTTATCGTTAAAAGCTTCTAAAATATTTTTAGGATTAATTTGAGAAATAAAAGCAGTGCTAGCAATAGAATCTCTTAAAAAAGATCGAGTAGTTACCCCTTTCGATACCTCACCTATTACCAAGCTTTCTGGATGTGCAGGTTTGAATTGGAACTTCTTTGGTAAGCTCTCCAGAGAACTGGTTTCGGGTGGTGTATCCACAGGAGTGGAAGTTGATGGTTCATCATCATCGGGAATGATAGTTGTACTATTATCCTTATCAAAAGTTACGTTAGTAGACTCTTCAACAATTATGGAGCGATTGTTGAACACTCTATATCCCTTACTCTTGGCAGCATAACCAAGAAGAATACCTTCGTCAGCTTTGGCATCAAACTTGTCTTTGGTATTCAAGATAAAGCAGCGACAGCCAAACACTCAAAAGTAAGAAACATTTGGAGTTCTACTAAACCAAAGCTCATAGGGTATTTTCTTCGAAATAGGTCGAATCAAAATCCTACTCAAAATATGGCATGATGTGCTGACAACTTCTGCCCAAAATATTTTGGAAGAGAAAATTGATTCAGCATGACTCTAGCCATATCGCCAAGAGTCATATTCTTCCGCTCTACAACACCATTTTGTTGAGGAGTTCTAGGACAAGAAAACTCATGATTAAAACCATTTAAATCACAAAACTTTTCAAAATCAGAATTTTTGAATTCGCCACCATGATCACTTCGGATACGAGCAATCACGTAGCCTTTTTCATTTTGGACCTTTTTCGCAAAAACTTTGAAAACTAAAATAGTATCACTTTTATTTGCAAGAAAGAAAACCCAAGTGAATCTTGAAAAGTTATCAACAATAACGAAAGTATAGAGTTTTCCACCAAGACTGGCTACTCTACTAGGACCAAATAAATCTATATGGAGTAATTGCAAAGGTCGAGTGGTACTTACAGTGTTGATGAATTTAAAAGAAGATTTGGTAGCCTTATTCTTTTCACATTCGGCACATACCGTGTCCTGTTTGAATGTGATTTCATGCAATCCTCTTACTAGCTTCTTGGTAGATAGTCTTGATGGTGTCCATATTGGCATGGCCAAGACGCTGATGCCATAATAGCCTTTCATCTTTGTGGGCATAAAGGCATCTACCTGCACTGTTAGTATCTCTAGATAGATAGAAAATATATATGTTATCTTTCCTTATCCCTTCGAAAATGATGTCTCCAGATGATCTATCATAGATAAAGCATTTAGTTTTACCAAAGTTAATATCATATCCATGATCAGCAAAATGACTAATGCTGAGTAGGTTATGCTTTAACTCGGTAACTAAGCAGACATCCTTAATAACAGGAGAAGGAGGATAACTAATTGTACAGTTACCTATGATATAGCCTTTCATATTGTTGCCGAAGGATACATATCCTTCATTTTTCATCGATAGTGTTGCGAATAGATTAGCATCTCCAGTCATATGTCGTGAGCACCCACTATCGAGAATCTATTTGCTTCTAATTTGAGAAGGAAGGTCCACCTACACCATGAGTAGATGTGACCTTTGGTACCCAGATTCTTGTGGGTCCTAAAAAGTTAGTCTTTGGTACCCATGCATATAGATTAATATCCACTAGTTTTCTAATTCTACATTATGGTGATATGTGTCCATGTAAATCACTACAACAAATAGGGCATACAATAGCAGTTTATCTATATCGTTCAAGCCTCCCTGCTATAGAATGTCATCATCAATAGCGTTCCTTCCGTAGTGCTATTAAAATAGAATACAATAGCAGTTTATCTATAGCGTTCGAGCCTCCCTGCTATTATAATATAATTATCCATAGCGTTCATATTGAAGTGCTATTAAACGTTCATACAATAGCAGTTTATCTATAGCGTTGAAGCCTCCCTGCTATTAGAATGTTATTATCAATAGCATTCATTATGCAGTGCTGTTAACAGAACTTTATATAGCGTGTTATGAATGCTGTTAAAGGTATAGTTTTTTCTAAATGTTGATATGCCCGTAAATCTAGGGGTGAGCATTATTCGGTTTTTGGACCGAAATCAGAACCGAACCTAACCGAATAAGAGATTCGGTTCGGTTTGAAAAAAGTCGGTTCGGTTTCGATTTCGAAAATACTAAAATTTCTTATTCGGTTTCGGTTTTGGGATTCGGTTTCGGTTTAATCCCACTAACCTTTCAGAAATTTTATCTAAAATTTCTCTCCCCGGTAAACCGAATAAGAAAATTTAGTAATATATATACGAAATATATCTTTGTTTATTTAGTTACTATATATATTAACAAAAAAATATTATAAATAAACTGAAATATTGGTTAAACCAAATAAAATGAAAATCGAACAGATTTATTCCATTTTGGTTCGGTACGAGATATTTCTGTTGGTTTCAATTTTTGTTATTCAATTTTCGGTCGAATTCGGTATTTGGTAATTCGGTTCGGTTAACTGAGTTAATCGAATGCTCACAATTGAACTATCTACTGTTCCAATCATGAGAGATGCAATATAGTTTTCTATTTTATATTAAAAAATAAGTTATATGAGCGATTCAGTTTTGCTGTATAATTTATAGCATTCTCGATAGCGGGCGATCACGTCCGTTGGATTTTTAGAAATTAAATCGGTACCGTCCAAAGCAAAATGTTATGTCTTATGTTTGAAAAATCTTAATGTATTCTCCCCCAACTCCTCAACTTCTCATAACCCGTGCGCCAAACTGAAAACCCCTCCCCCTCCTTCTCTCTGTCGTGAAAATCCCCTCCCCCTTCCGGAAACCCTCCCCCTCCTTCTCTCTGTCACAAAACCCTCCCTCTTCCTCAGGTAACGCTCCACTCACGAAACCCTCCCTCTTCCTCATCTTCTTCTCTCTGTCTCTCTCTCCCCTCACAAAAACCTTAAAGACCGACCGACCGACCGACTGATAGATTATTTGGGATTTTCGTGAGGGATTACACTACACCAAAACATACAATTCGTAACACATTTTTTTTACAGTTTGTAACGGTTATTATCGTGAGACTTTTGTAATGGTAATAACCATTACAATTTGTAAAAGATCGTTACAAAAATTGCACTTTTGTACTTTTATTATTTTTATAATTCTTGTAATGGTAAAAACTATTACAAAAGATTAATACATTGTCTTAATTGAATCACATGGCTTCCACTTGATGGAGGAAAGTGTTACAAACTTAACTTTTTTTCTATTGTTCCTGCAAAAAAAATTTCATCTTTCCCTCTTCTTCCCATCTCTCTCTCACTAGCATCCTTTTTTTTCCTAAATCCCTTTCGCATCCACCAAAGGCTAACCCTAACCCTAGATTTCCTCCTTCCAAAAACATTCTTCTTATTTGCATGCTTATTCTCTTCCACTTTATGGAAGAAAGAAGAGTAGCGGTGGCTCTGCGAAGAGCGAAGGCTGCAGGAGGAGTCCTAGTGGCGATCGGAGATGCACTACGCCAAAATGGACAATTTAGGACACTGTGTGTTGTCCAACAATGACGGATTAAAGCAGTCGTTGATGTTTTGACAGATTAAAACCATCGTTTAACATCAGATATCTTTCACTTAAGTAATAGATTTGGCTTTGACAGAGAGTGAAACCGTCGTTTGACATTGAAAATTATGTTAAAAAATAGTTTTTTTAGGGGCACCTCCACATTTACTAAGGGGCAGCCCTTACTTAGGGGGCAGCCCATTTGGTGGAGATTCTACTAGGGGCAGCCCAACCCCCCAAACTCAAATTTTCTATTCATTCACTACAAGAAAAATGACCTTTCTTGACGGTCAATTTATTGACGTATGGTCAAAACCGTCAAGGAAAGCAGTTATCTTGACGGTTTTAGACATACGTCAACAAAACACCCATTTTTCTGTTATATATTAAAATTTGACCATATTACTTGACGGTTTTATACAAAGCGTCAAGAAAACCCATTGCATTACTTGACGGTTTGCTGATAACCGTCAAGTAATGCATGTGCAAAAAAAAAAGGCGCGCACATTTCAGATGCCATTTTCGTAATTTTTTCAAAAAAAAAATTTTCTTGACGGTTTTAACAAAATTTGGGAATCGAGGGTTTCTTATATATTTCACATCCACATACTTCTTTTCCTCCTTCCCCCATCCCTCTCCCTCTCGAGCTCCCCCTCCGGTGGAAGTCTTCCCCCGGCCGGCGAACCCCGACCGGCGACCGAGCCTGTAAGTCTCCCCCTCTCCTCCGCCCTCTTCCCTAGCTTCTTTTTCGACCATCTCGTCAGCCACCCCGACTTCCACAGCCCTCCCGACCGTGCCCTAACCCTGTTCTCCGGCAATCCGCCGTCTCCCCTCTCATCCCCGCAGCCGACTTCAAGCGTTCCCTCTTCCCCCTTCCTTTCCGACCCCGATTTTCTCCACAGCCCTAAACCCCTCTCCCATGTTCTTCATCCCGACCCCCCCGGAAACCCTAGCTCCGGCGAGCTCTTCGGCTCAGTCCCGACCCGTCGGCTTTTCCCGTGCTTCCCCGCAGAGCCGACCTTGCTGCCCGTGCTTCCCGTGGACGCTTCCCGTTCCGTGCGTGCTTCCCGTAGCCGACCCGATGATCGCAGCCGCGACACGGCGAGGCGACGTCCGTGTCCGCACACGTAGCACGAGTCCGAGGCGTCCCTTCGGATTCCGACTTGCCCTTCGGTATATTTCTGAAACTCTTGGGTTGGTTTTGCTATTTCATATATGCGTGTCGATGATGATTGGTCTGTGTCTCCTACAATTAGGAGACACACGTTCTGATGCTATCGTTTGGGTTCTGCAAATTGGTTGGAACGATCCTCATATCCATGTATTTTCTGGAATAGAGTTTTATAGTGCTTGTGAGAACGTTCTCAGCTTGTTATCATTTGTGATTCATTTTCTTTGGGGAAGTAGGATAAAAAATTTTAATATAATATAAGTTTTATGAATCAGTGAAATGTAATAGAACTATACGTTAGCTAGGATTTTTTTTAGAAAAGTCAATGTTTTGAGAATAAATTGGGGAATCACACACCTAAAGAAACACAAGTAGGGTTGAAAAATATCAGCAAGTTGGAGGGCCATATGATTTTGCCTTTTTAGACTCTTGTTCCATTTGTAGTCAACAAAAGTATGTGTTGTTCTTGTACTAATGCTAGATGAGTAATTTTCAAGGAACTGCAAGAGAACAATTTAGAAGGAACCCACTTTACTGATATGTGCCAACTGACAAGGCTATGGTTTTTGTGAGTTCCATGATTCCTTTCAATGTGGTGACTTACATGTGTATTTACCTTCATTGCTTGTTCCTTACCAACTTTGTTTCTTCAGTTATATGAGAAACAATATCTTAACAGGAAACATACTTGACAACATTGGAAACTGTACCAAGTATTTAGATGAGCTTTAATTCATATTGATCTTGTTTTAGTTAAACAACTAACTATTATCTATGTCAATAGAAGCAAGTTATATCATTTATCTAAGAAATTTTCCTAAGAAGGCCCAGTATTTAGAAGGATATTTGGAAGGTGATATCCATGTTTAAAATAAGGTTGAGGATATTATGCGGGACTGGTAATTAAATTGATATGGCTTCTTCATCAAAACAAGTTAAATACTAGTGATGTTCTTCTTAAAAAGTATATTAATTGTGGTAACATATGTTTAGTCCTAGCATCATGAGGTGGTACGTCTTCTACAACGATTTAGTCCTAACTCAGAAGGAAAAAAAGTAGCAGGAAAGGGAGCAAGACCAACAGCAACAACATACCCTTGAAATATTATGTGCATATTCTAGAACTGTTTGGTTTGTTTCATGAGTGAAGGTAACAACAAAAAATTCTTAAAAATAAGCCCTTGGGTAGGACATAAATATTGTATATAGGCATTCCTCGATAAAATTAAGAAACAATTGGCTCCAAGTACTCGTTATGCATATGAAGTAGGACATAATAGAGATGCAAGGTTAGGCCTTAGGTGCAAGGTCAGCCTTGACATTCTAAATGGTCGAGACATCAGTCTTGAAGGACTTGGCGAGGATAACATCATTGATGCCTTTAGCAAAGACAACTCCATAAACTTGAAACAACTATACATCAGCTATCCCATATAAAGGATTCTCTATTTGGCTCGATAAACTATTTTCTGTTCATCATAATTTTAGATTTCAAACAACTTTATAGTTATAGTTTCATAATCCACATATAGTACTCATACTACACACATCATGAGATTGTTTGATGTATTTTTAAACTTACATAGTGCTTTATTATGTGTTTTTCCACATAATTAATGTCCTGTAGGAGGATACTACCAATACCACCCAATTTGTATTGTTCTTTCTATTAGTTAATATTTTATTCAGACACATTTCTAAACTAGGAAGTTGTTTATTGTCTTTCACGTAGCAATTTTAAGGGCTCCATTTGCATCTTAATTGGAATCTATTCATTTTCCCTTTCTTCTTACATATGCCAACTAGAGTTATATGATTGGTACTTGAAATTTGTTGCAAGATTTATGTGCAGGGTGCATTGGGCCATCAGACCATCACCTTACCTTTTGCTTTCTTCTAATGATGTGATAAATATACTTCCCCACGAACTTGCTAGTTTTCTTGATATGTCCATAAGACTAGATGCAATATTTCATTTATGAAAATATTGAACTAGAACTACATAGTTTTATAATGTTACAGGTGGATGTGGCAATGAAGCTATCTAAAATGGAAGAATTCATAGGTGGATCTTCATTAATCTTTACCAATATTAGTAAAGATGGGGAAGCCTACTGGCTAAGGCCTTTGGCGTGTTAGGGAGATGTCAAGGTTCAAGGCTGCAATAGTTTTTAGAAATTTCCCATAAAAATTAAAATAATGTAAAATGGGAAGTGACTCATAAAACTGAGTCCATTTGTGAAGCCAGTCATTTTTGGGGAACTAATTATGATATTAGGGTCAATGGAATTACATCATGACCTATTGAAGGCACTCCTGGACTTATAAAACTTGACCCATTCTTCTTGGTCATGCATGCTACCTTTCATGCTTAATAAAATAATATACCGGTATCTATGTCATGGACAACTGAAGATTAAAGTTTCAACTCATCCTTACATGCTGATTTCATTCTCAAATATCCCTTTTTGCCAAATTGGAAAGCTTAGAGCACAAGAGAAATATTGAGCACTCTAATCTTAGTTATGTCATGTATGCATCCATGCATGTTAGTTTGCATTATGTATTGTATATGTTGAGTCATACATAAATTTTCTTTAAGCCCTTAGTATGTGATTCTTTGTTTGTTCTTGACAATAACCAGGTTGTTCTCCTTCGTCCACAATCCTGAGAAGACTCTTGAAGGAAATCAAGCTCATATTATCACCTTGAGGATCATCATCATAATTATGGTCATGCTTGTGATTCTTTGTACTCTTCTTCCTCCAATCTTGAGAAGAATTTTTGTATACTTTGTATATATCATTCTTGGATGTTTGTGATGTACAAACTTTGTATTTGTGATCAATAAAAAGATTGTGTATTATAATATTATGTGTGTGTTGTAACTGGCATATATTGATATTATGTGTGTTTGGTAATTGGATTCTGGAATATATTGATATTATTGTAAACATGTTTATCTTGACGATTGCAAAACGTCAAAAAAAATTCATTTCTTGACGGTTTTTAAACATCAAAAAATATTTTCCTTGACGGTTTTTTCCCGTCAAGAAAGACTTTTCTTGACGGTCATTACCCGTCATCTAGGCCCCCGTCAAGAAAAGTCGACACTTTTCTTGACGGTTTTTTGTTTGTTTTCTTGACGGTTTAAAACCGTCAAGACAAGCTTGTTTCTTGACGGTTTAAAACCGTCAAGAAAACAAATAAAAAACCGTCAAGAAAAGCGTCGACTTTTCTTGACGGGGGCCTAGATGACGGATCCAAAACCGTCAAGAAAAGTCTTTCTTGACGGGGAAAAACCGTCAAGAAAAGCCATTTTTCTTGTAGTGATTTCATCATTTCCTCTCTCTCTCCTCCAAAAGAAAAGGAAGAAGAGCTCTCTCTCCCTCTCCCTAAACCCTAGAAAATTCTCCTCCACCACTCTAATCCTAATTCCTCCACGAAATTTCTTTCAAGAACACTCCCACATTCGACGAGATGACACGCAAGTCGAAGAAATCGGATTCTAGGTACATTCTTCCCTAATTTCTTCTATACTTTTCTACATTTTATTCGAAACCCTAAAATAGTTTTAATTGTCTAAAAAGTTTTAATAATTTAGGTTTAGAATGTCTTTAGGGTTTATGAATGCCATTTTCGAACACGACAAACCCATAATTTCTCTTCAAACCCTAACCCTAGAAAACGACAAACTAGCGAGTCGTTTGTCTGTTGGCCGAGTACAGTAGGACTGCCAAGCATGTGGCAGTCCACATGTAAACAAGGACTGCTACAGTCCTGACAGTCCTCTATTGAAAGAGGACTGCCAGGACTGTGGCAGTCCTTGTTTACATGTGGACTGCCACATGCTTGGCAGTCCTACTGTACTCAGTTCTGGGGGTAGAAGATAGGGGGTAACAGTTCTATTTTAGTTTGCATTAGTTATTAATTGTACGGTCGCACAATCCAATGTTCTATAGGGATAACAGTCCTCCGGACGCACCAAAAAGAATACGCCCCACCGCATCAAAGCGGAAGGAGCGCACGGAACGTCCTCTTGAGCGTCTGATTACAATTTCCGAACCAGAGCGCCAAGATCGGGCTGGGACACATAGACCCCCACCGGTTGCACAAGCTCGGTCGAAGCAACGAGCTCGTACTCCTTCTCCTTCTTCTAGTAATGACGACGACGTGCCAATTAGCCAACTCCTGCCACCACGTCAAGCTGGTTCTGCTCCATCTGAGGAGGCCGGTCTTTCTGAGGAGGCCGGTCCTTCTGAGCCGCCTGTCCGCCCGCCAGGTTGCTCAATGTTGGCTTCTTTTGAGAACCATATTGCATATGCAATATGGAAGGACCCGGTATGTACATTACTTTTGTAAGCTAGCAGTTTAGTATATGATATCTATATGTATTTCATAAGTTTTATGTTTTTATATGTTGTTTGATATACAGAGGACATATCGTATGCTTAGGGCTGTGAGTCACGGGAAGAAAACCATGTCTTGGCCGTTTAGAAGCTTGCCGAAGGCCGTCCAGGAGAAAATCGTACCGAGCGGTTTGCATAATTTGGCTGATTATGCCTATAGGACAATGGATAGTGCCCTGATATCCACCTTTGTGGAGAGATGGCACCCGGAGACCAACACGTTTTATCTCCCATGCTGGGAGATAACCATTACACTTGACGACGTCTACCAGATACTGGAGCTACCAGTTACCGGTCGCGTCATGACCAAAGAACATTACAGAGATGAAAAATCGACAAAATGGTACTCAAAGATCGTCAAGTTTGTCTCAAGTAACCTTGGACTTGAGGAAACTAGTTTTACAACTCTCCCCGGCTTCAAGAAATCATATGGAATTCCTCTATCATTTTCGGTGGAGCACTTCACGAATTTGGAATTGGATGAGGATGATGATGAGTTGGTCGACGCGATGGCCCGTGCTTACATGCTGTTCGTCCTAGGAACGGTGGGCATTTCGGACAAGTCTGGAACCTCGATACATGCGAGGTACATGCTCAATTTATTGTCCATGGATGACTTCATCGATATATCGTGGGATAGCGGTATTCTCGCATATCTTTACCGCGAGCTCGGCATCGCATCCCGTGTCGGGACTGAGACAATTGTCGGATGCCAGACTCTGCTACATGTAAGAAAACTTTCAACGATTTAATCTCGTATACTTCATTTTGTTATTTATATTTTGTGACTATTAACTTATAAATTGAATAGGCATGGATATACGAGCACTTTCCGATGCTCAGGCGGGGTGACCAGAACCCAATCTATTTTGAACACCTTCCTAGAGTGGCTCGATGGAGGCCGGCCCAGGTGGAAAACAAAGATTGGTAAATCCTGGCTTCCATTCGTGAAGTACTTGACAATTTGGTACCAGAAGAGGTAATAAATTGGGACTAACCTTATTTTTTAATGTTAAGTTTTTTTTGCTGTTAACTATTTTCCTACAGATATTTTGGGATCCATATCGGGATTTTCGCGAGGGGAGTCGTGCCATCCAACCAGTTTCTTTATTTCATGGCATGATCACATGCTATGATATCAAGGAGCCGTACATGCCTGATCGTGTACTTCGGCAGTTCGGCTTCGTGCAAAGTGTGCCGAAGCGCACACTACAGATGTTGGAACCTCCCCGCGGGATCCAACCATTGAACTACAAATCGGCGTATTTCGACTGGGTGACCAACTTCTACTCCGACTGGCAAAGACACCTGCTTGGGGAAGATGAGAGTCAACCGGTCACCCAGATGGCTGACTGCAGCAAGGACTACATGGCGTACTTTCGGCGGGTCGGACATCCCAAGTTATTGAACCCTACAAACCCGGGTCCCGTGGCCGTAGTAGCTGTTGGAAATCTTCCTTCGAAAAATATCTTGTATGCTTCATTGGTGAAGATGGTGAGTTTCGCTTTAGTAGTTAGTTCGAGATTTTCATGTTTGTATACTAAATTCAATTATACTTTTATTTACAGTCTAGAAGGGCGAAGGAACTGGCCAAGACACTTCGGAGCGCTTGCCAAAGTGACACTAGTGTCTTGGTCGACACTAGTACCTTGGTCGCCAACGAGCTTGAGCGCATCGACGACGAGGTTGAGTTCTCATTCATGCGTAATGCGGAGTCTCGTTCGAAGGCCCGCCATGATATGTAGTATGATTGTCTAACGTCTGATTGTATGATGTTGAATACTTGTGTCCGTCTTTTAAACTATTTTGGATGTGTGTTGGATAAGTTGATATACTTCTGTTGGATATGTGATATTTTAATGTTGGATATGTGTTAGATATGTGATATGTTGGATATGTGATGTTTTTCATGTTGGATATGTGATATGTTGGATATGTGATATATTGGATATGTGATATGTTGTGATATGTTGGATATGTGATATGTTGGATATGTGATATGTGTTGACACTATTTGTGTTGGATATGTGATATGTTGGATATGTGATATGTGTTGACACTATTTGTGTGGATATATGATATGTTGGATATGTGATATGTGTTGACACTATTTGTGTGGATATGTGATATGTTTTTCATGTTGGATATGTGATCACAGAACATTTTAGCTAGGACTGCCACACACAGGGCAGTCCTACACTTGTGAAGGACTGCCCTGTATGTGGCAGTCCCACTTGAAATGTTCTGTGATTTGATCACAGAACATTTCAAGTAGGACTGCCACACACAGGACAGTCCAACACTTGTGAAGGACTGCCCTGTGTGTGGCAGTCCTAATTTAAATGTTCTGTGATTTGATCACAGAATATTTTAGCTAGGAATGCCACACACAGGGCAGTCCTACATTTGTGAAGGACTGCCCTGTTTGTGGTAGTCCAACTTGAAATGTTCTGTGATGTGATCACAGAACATTTTAGCTAGGACTGCCACACACAGGGCAGTCCTACACTTGTGAAGGACTGCCCTGTGTGTGGCAGTCCTACTTGATCAAAATCACAGAACATTTCAAGTAGGACTGCCATACACAGGGCAGTCCTTCACAAGTGTAGGACTGCCCTGTGTGTGGCAGTCCTAGCTAAAATGTTCTGTGATCACATATCCAACATAAAAAACATATCACATATCCAACATGAAAAACATATCACATATCCATCCAAAACACACAAAACACACATGTATAACACCCTGCCACACACAAAACACACATGTATAACACCCAGATAAAAGACATATAATACATGGATAAAAGTAAGAAACATATATTGGACTTCATATTTCATAGTTTAATGTATACAAAAGTGGTACTCTATAACCAAAATGCCAAAAAGTATACAAAAGTGGTCCCCCATATAACACAATGATACTCAGTCGATTTCGACGTCATAGTGGTCTGCAGGTAAGTCTCTTGGCTCCTCAAACTTCAACAACTTCTTACAATGGTCGATTTGATGATCGAAAGGTGTGGTCCAAGCTCTGGCTTTGACCGGTGCTCGTTTGTACCAAACTGTTGAAGGTGGAGGAATCAGAGAATGACCGATCATCTTTAGTATGACGAAGTCATCACCGATGTGACCTATAGTACATAGGTTAGAATGTCCGTGGTCCGGCGGAGGTGCGCACATCGAAAAGAATGTTTCTCTAATACCCATCGAGAAAATTACGAGAGGTATCATGTACCTATTGGCAAATAAATAGCCGGCAGACGGAACTGACATGTAGTGGTCTGTCCCGATAATACTGTCGGTACAAGGGATACTTAACAACAAACTTGCAACCGTTTCTTCGCTTAGGAGACGGGAGTAGAATGGAAGACGAGTCTCTAACTCCTCGTACAGCTCCTGCCTCACCTGTCTCCATCCGTCTTTGACATCATAACCAAGATGTCTTGCAAGCACATGGAATCCACAATGGCCATCACCGGGGACATCGACAATAGACCAAATGTATCGACGAAGTTCAGGTTGGAATTTATCAATATACAAACTCAGTATTTGGCTTACAATGGTATCTTCTCTTGGAAGGTCCATTTTCTCCATTTTTTGGCGAATGACAAGCTTGCCCTTCCGTGCGGGCGGAGCTTGCTGTAAGCTTCGTTCAACATGCTCAAAGTGCGATAGATCTCTCCTAGTTGACTCTAGCCTTCTCTTCTGTGAAATAGTCAATCTTGTTTGAGGCCTGCCTTTAGGATTGGAAACAACGGTCGGCTCATGCATTGTAGTAGTGACCGGACATGCAATTTCTTGCATTTTAAGCTCAATAGACTGCCGCTTCGCTGCTACTGAGGCTAACCACCTTGCGTAGAGAAGTTTCAGTTGTGGCAAAGAGAAGAAATCATCGTCCGTCTTCACCACAGGCATCATAGACAACTGCCTCCAACGTTGATCGACTGCTTCTACTGGAATAGGAATGGATTCACGGCGATATTCATTAATCTGATGTGCACAAGGGAGGCCCAGTGTATGTCGATGTACACACCAGCAAACTTGGGGATCAAACCCGACATCCTTCGACCTTTCAATCTCATCACATATTAATGTCAATGCCGTGTGTGATACCACGCGAACTAAAGCATCTAATAGTAAATTCTTTCTATGCTCATGCTTTACTATATTTAAGCTCATCTCAAATGATGCCTTAATTTCATTCACCGTCCGGTCTACCATAAGATGTATAGCTTGCCAAACAGAGACAAAGTTGCCGAGAGATGATTTTAGTTGTCTCTTCACTACAGAGTGTGCTCCTTCGACACGGTTGGTAGTTGTCGTGCCGTAATGCTTCACCAAATTCGTCCATGCTAAGACGAAGTGTTCTTTGTGCGGTTCAAGCCATGTATCTTTGATGTATGAAATGCATGCCGGCTCCCTCGCCTCCCACTTTTCCTTGAACATGTACCATGCGGCGTCGTAACTGTCAATCGTAGAGGCTCGCCACACACAATTCCAATCATTGGAGAATTCTTGAAAATTTTGCATGTCAATTTTACCTTCCTCCTTCTGAAACTTCAACTTATATTGGGCTTCAATATTCCGATTGACATGCCAAGTGCATAGCAATGTATCCGCTTGAGGAAAAACAATGTGAATAGCATTAATTAGGGCATACTCTCTGTCGGTCATAAGAACTGACGGCTCTGTATGACCGCTGTAGAGTGTTTTCAGTTTCTCCAATACCCATGGGTAGTCTTCAACTTTTTTACTCTTCATGAAGCAAAATGCCACCGTAAATGTTTTTCGAGTAGAGGTGGATCCGACAATATAAAGGAGAGGCATCTTGAACTTGTTGGTCTTGTACGTGCAATCAAGGACTAACACGTCGGCAAATGACCTGGCCAGACTTGTGCAATCTGGATGAGCCCAAAAGATTGAAATTACTTCCTTACTCTGTGGATGGGTTCTATGGAACTCAACGTAATGATTATCGACAAGCAACTTCAGCACTTCTTGCATCGCCATTTTTGATTTGGTCCGGACAGCATTCGAAGAAGATAGGGCGTTGTATATTGACCTCATCGTAGACAAGTTCTTCTCATCTTCATGCCGTATGACTGAATATATTTGTCTCGGTGCAACACCGGAAATGGACAAGTCTTCGGCTATCTTCTTCTCCGTAGGGTTCAACCATCCGACATACGGATGACCCAATAGTGTCTCGAAAATCTCATGATTGTGGGTTCCATTCTTCACTTGTACTGACCACTTCCCTTCTTCTTCTTTTCTAATCTGGATCGTGAATGGACAACCACATTTTCTCGTTCCATCTTTCTTTCTTGGAACTTTATTTTGGATAACAGTGTCTTTCTTGTGCGATCTGAACACACCACCTCTTTCAAAGCCAACCATCAGACTTTGTCGTCCCGGGCGATTTTGGGCCGATCTGGATATCACTAGAACCAACTTGTTTTTCCGTCCAACATCTCGACACCATTGTACCGTATTGTCGCTTGATTGAAACGAAAGATCGGTCCAAAATAAATGCCCTATATCGATTGCAATTGGAGCATGTACCGCAACCCCGGAAGATCGCAAGTCCTACAATAAAAGTTAAAAGTCAAAAGTAAACAACTACATAAAGCGTATTATTATTTATAGAGGAGTCTGTACTTGATTAATTTTGCTTAATTTTACATTATCTTGCTTAATTTTGCTTAATTTTGCTTTAACATATATCTGACATAATAAAATTCTTGCTTAATTTTACATTAAGCTTACAAGTTCTCAGTTTCAATTTTAGATATAAAGAAATGTTAACGTAGTATTATATGTTTGGTTCTATTGCTATGTTTTCACTTTTCAACCTAGTGAGTGAAAAGTGAGAATTTAACTTTGAAAGCTTTGTAATAGTTCAATGGAAGATCATGTGTTAGCATGGGATTGGAAGATATAAACGAAGAAGTCAATTTTAACTGTAAATCCTTTCGTTGCAAGGAACATGCTTGATTACTAGGTGTTCTCTTTGATGTTTTACATATTCTCTGTTGTTTGTCACCCATTTATCCTCTGGTCTTAATTGAAATTTTCATATTTTCTTGTCATATTTCCTTGGACACAGAGGACTGCCACAAATGTGGCAGTCCCTCATATTTATAGGACTACCACAAATGTGGCAGTCCCTCACATATATAGGACTGCCAGAGATGTGGCAGTCCCTCACATATATAGGACTGCCAGAGATGTGGCAGTCCTACATATGTGAAGAACTGCCACATTTGTGGCAGTCCTCTGTGTCAAAGTCCAATTTTTCACCCGAAGTAAAGTTCAAGTGTAGTTACCACGAGGGTTTCCGATGCGTCAAAGTGTTCTTCGGAAGTTGTGGGAGGAGAGTATTCAACATTTGATAGTCCGGGTTGTTCCATTTTCTATTTTTTTCAACATTAAACACAAAATTCAACTTTTATATGTAAAATTTAGGTTAAAACTTAAAATATTACAAAAAAATAAATTCGACGACTTACAAATTAATGGGAGAAGTGATTGACACCGTATTCTACCAAAAATTTTAGGTTGGGGGACAATTTCACCTAGGTTAGGTTAATTATAGGTTTATATGAGGAGGAGAAAAAAAGAGTGGAGGAAGAGAAGTAGTAGAGGGAGGAAGAAAGAGAGAGATGAAATCTAAAATCAAATTGGCTTATATAGTATTTTTTGGGCTGCCCCCCTAGTAAAAAAAACTAATGGCAAACTTGTATTTTTTTCAAAAAAAATTTGGGTTGCCCCTTAGTAAATGTGGAGGTGCCCCTAAAAAAAACCTAAAAAATTACCTCCTAAATTTTTTGATCCCTGCTTCTTTTCCAAAACCGCAAAACTCCTCTCCCAAAGCCCGCGCCCACGAATTTTTTTCTTCCTCCCTATCATAACTTTCATTCTCTCAGGACTTTTCTTCTTCCTTCTCAAAATCCTCTCACCCCTCAAAACCGCAGGAACCCCTTTCCTAAACCAGGCGCCGGAAACCCTTCCCAAACAAGGCGCGAAAAACCCTTCCCAATCCCTATGAACTGCCGCTGAACCCTCCCAAATCATTAGGTAATCCTCTCGTTTATTTTCTATCATTTGTTTTCTAGGGTTTGTTTGCTAGGGTTTGTTCTTGTTTATTATCTAGGGTTTATTTTCTTTATGTAGCAAATCCTCCAATTTTAGGATTTGTTAGGGTTTAACCTTTTTGTAGAGATTCGTAGTTTCTCAATCCTCTGTTACCTCTGAAATTAACCACTATTTTAGTCGTAACGAACTTGCATCTGAATTAGATCAAATTTCATTGGGAAATATCTGATAGCAATTAGTGATGAAGAATCTTGAATTTAGAGAGGTATCGTCATAATTTCTTTGCTAGAAGGTTATTGAAGTCTGATTAATCAGTTATTGATTGACTCAGTATTTACTCGGCTGGTTGATCCATTAAGTCAGGTGACAGAGTAATCAGAACTTTATGCGCCGTGTTATTTTTGCTGATTTGTTGCTTAATCCGATTAATTGATAACCAGCCTATGATCGAGAGTGTACGGAAGCATCTTAGCAAAGCACGTTATTGCCATCTGAAAGAACCTGATTCTGAGGCCACATCTAAGGAAGGTTTGTAATTTTATCAATCTTTTCTTTCTTCGTTCATTGGCTGATTTCACATCGTTTAAGGTTGGTGTTAGAGTTTGAATGTACTTTGTTATTTTGGCCTATATTAGCAATCATGATAGAGTCTTTTTGACTTGGATCAGTTTACATTAGTAAAGAATTATTTTTTGTAATTTTATTTTGTTATGGACTCGATTGCTGCTGAATGAGATTACGGACCCTTGCCGATGGAGGAAAGATTGTCTTTCTAAAATTTGCTTAATCGGATGCCTAATTACTAGATTGATTTATTGTGGTTTGATCCAATATTTAGAACACCGAATGAACTTGGTGTGCTTTACCACTTTCTTGCAAAAAAATATCAAACTTAATTCGATATGAGTTGCTTACAAAATGTAGGCTACCTATCCACAATGAGGGCTTTTTTATATTTTATAGAAATACATTCTCTTGTACTTCCTTTCCTACGAATTTGGCAGCAACATGTAGGGATGACTCAGGTTGACAATTTTAGATCCTAAATTTTCACCAATTCTTTTGTGGAGATTTCTAATGCTCCATAACTGTCTCATTCTGATGGGAGAAGGCTTGGATGATGATGATGAATTTGATAGGAGTTGTTCGGTTACCATTTCTTTTGGAATTAATACCATAAGAAGATGTAAAGCAGGAATACTACTCTGGAGAGTATCAATATGGGAGGCAGTAAGTGTTGGTGCCGAGGCACAATTTTCGATAGAAAATTCTGAAACTGAAAAAATTGTACACACAACGTTTCAAATGCAGCACCTTAAAGAAGATGTGCAACAGAGATCCTGGAGGATTCTGAATTACGAGGATCTAAAAAGATTCTACGTAATACACAAAAAATCTAAAGAGACTTTGTGCAAGCAACTATCGGCAGTAGAGCTTCTAAAAAGAAGTTACTGTAAAAGGCAACAACAGCGATGACAAGCGAGAATGAGATGCTGGAGTGAATGAACCACCGTTGCTCAAAGCTTTATTCGCCCCACACGAGCACGAACAGCTTCCAGGAACCAGCAAGTTCACGAAGAACTTCTGGAACGCTCGTAAGTCAATATTTGAGACTTGAACGGGCTTTCTGGACTTAACAGACTCCCTCAACTCTCTTCTTTGTGCGACTTTCAAAGGAGGCCAAGGGGCTCTATTTATAGAGTGGAGTTGAGACTTCACCTCTTCTCCTATCCGATGTGGGACTAAAATACCAATACTCAAAAATAGAGTTTGATATTTTAGATCATCCCACAATCAGCATAGAAGTGTGCCAGTCCACGCCTACCCCCCGAACACTCCCGTGCATGCACGAGACATCCTGGAGTCCGTGTCCGAGTCCGAGTCCGCACAACAAAAATTAACTTGCATCCTTGTTGGATTTAATCCTTTTTCCTTCTAGGAAAATACTTCCACATGGCACAAACTTGTGCCCCACTACACCTCATGTGCACACCTCAACACAAGCAATGCATTATATTGAGATACTCACCATTTGGTGTAGCCGATGTGGGTGGGGCTATCTTTTCTAGTCCAAAGGCAAAAATACCAACAATTTCCCACATATCTCAATATATGGGTTGAGCGTTCCCTACAGTTACTGTCCATCATGCATTAGGAGAGATGTCGCTACGACTTGAATCTTCCCGCATAGGTTTAAATAACAGCATGATACAATAATGGACTAAGCCTTGAATTCTGCACCATAACTACAATTCTTCCTACTCACATAATGACATCAACTGTGCTTCTGGCTGCACATTGAAGGCCTTATGCCTGCCTGGTTTCAGTGTATAATTTATGGGCGTCTACAAGTTTACCCTCAAGAGACGGCCTGATATCTCTGTCCATACACTATAGGTGAGTTGTTTATAAAGAGTCATGGCATGAAGCATTGCGCTTCTTTGCGATGCTACGCCGCTATGACATGGCTTAAAGCCGAGGCTTTATCCCACCTGGGTACCTCATCGTAGTGTCATACTACTGTAGCATGAGGTCCCAGGCCTCTTTTTAGTGCCAAACTACCCAGCATGAAGCCTTGCGCTTTCGTGACATGGCTCGCAAAGCCGAGGCTTTACCCTACCTGGTACATCTTCGTGGTGTCATGCCACTGTAACATGAGGACATCGTCCTCTTTGTAGTGATGTCTACTTCTCTTTATTACGATTATCATACAGCATTAGGCTACCTGCCTATTTGCGGTGCTACTCCGCTGTGACTTGGCTTGCAAAGCCGAGACATTACCCCTACCTGGGAACCTCATGGTGGAGTCACCCCACTGTAGCATGGAGTTACACTCCTTGTAGTGCTGCGCTACCATGCTTCCTGTAAAGCACTCCAGGCATTCACTCTGCCTGAGAACTCATTAAGGCATTTAAGCCAACCTTCCCACAGAAACCGTTTTTCTCAGAAAACAATAGTAGACAACAGTGGTTATAGGTCCGTAACCTCTCTATGTCCAATAGAACATGTACCCACCGTTCCTGATATTCTTTCGATTAGTGGTCCTCCCTTGAACCAAAAGCTAGATACCTAGTAGATAAATCTTTGAACTAATAGCATAAAACTTTATGGTAGGAATACAATAATACAATATCAGAATGCCTTCAAGCCTATTTTACAAGTTGTGTCATCGACCAGCTGGCGCTTGAGGCCCTTGGTGAACGGATCCGCCAGGTTCTCCTGACTCCGAACATCAATCACTGCAATAACACCTCTCTTGATAAGATCGTGTACTGCTCTGTGCTTCAACCACACCGTTCTCTTTTTCCCGTTGAAGAGTTCATTTGATGCCACTGCTGCTGTCGCCTGGTTGTCACAGTATATCGGTATTGTCGGTATCTGAGCCCCAACCACCGGAAGATCATACATGAGCTCTCGAAGCCACTCTGCTTCATCTGCAGCAGCATCCAATGCAAAGAATTCAGATTCCATGGAGGAGCGAGATAACATAGTCTGCTTTTTCGACTTCCACGATATAGCAGCTCCGCTAATGGCGAATATGAATCCACCTGTGGAATACTCGCTCTCCATATCTGAACACCAGCTAGCATCACTGAAGCCTTCCACTACTGACGGATCTCCGCTGTAGAAAAGTGCATATGTCTGAGTTTTCTTGAGATATCTTATAACACGCTTCACAGCTTTCCAGTGCTCAACGCCTGGATTGCTAGTGAACCGACTCAGCATTCCCACTACAAAAGCTATGTCAGGCCTTGTGGCAGTAGTAGCGTACATCAAGCTTCTGATGACTCTAGCGTACTCCAACTGCCTGATGCTTTCCCTCGAATTTGGCTCCAGCTTCTGATCACTCCGGTATGGTGTATCAATAAAAGGAAGATCTTGATACCCATAGCGAGTGAGCATCTTCTCAATATAATGAGATTGTGACAGCGCTATTCCAGTGCCTGTCCGGATGATCTTGAGCCCCAAGATTACGTCGGCATCCCCCAAGTCCTTTATACTGAACTTGGTCGAGAGGAATTTCTTTGTCTCTGTGACGCAGCTTAAATCCGTACCTAGGATTAGCATATCGTCCACGTAAAGACATACGATTACTCCTCTTCCGTCAACAAACTTCGTATAGACACACTTGTCTGTTTCACTGACCCTGTAGCTATTTGACCTTATCACCTTGTCAAACTTCTCATGCCATATTTTGGGGGCTTGTTTCAAACCATACGGAGACTTCATCAACTTGTAAACTTTATCTTTCAGACCTCTGACGACAAAACCTTCTGGTTGTTGCATGTAGATCTCTTCGGTCAGCTCGCCATTAAGGAATGCCGTTTTCACATCCATCTGATGTATCACCAGCTTGTGTATTGCTGCTAGAGCAATTAACAATCTGATGGTTGTCATCCGAGCTACTGGAGCATAAGTGTCAAAGTAGTCGATCCCCTGCTTCTGAGCAAAGCCCTTGGCCACTAGCCTGGCCTTGAACTTGTCAATGGTTCCATCTGCTTTCATCTTCTTCTTGAAGATCCATTTGCATCCGATGGGTCTTGCTCCTTCTGGCAGGTCAACCAATACCCATGTGTTGTTGGAGGTAATTGAGTCAATCTTGTTGTCTATCGCCTCCTTCCAGAATACAATATCTCTGGTCTTCATCGCCTCATCATAGGTAAGCGGATCTGCTTCCACATGATAGGTGACGAAGTCATCTTCGAAGTCTTTCGGCCTCCTCGTTCTCTTAGTTGACGGCTCAGCGAGTTCTGGTTCAGCTGGTGTCTCCTTGACGACAGCTTCATCTTGGACTACTGGTTCATTAAAGACTTCTGTCTGCTTTGTACCCTCATCATTCTCCGGAAGATTCGCGAGAACAATATTCTTGTGTTTTGCAAACTTGTCTTCAAAGTATTCAGTATCGCGAGATTCGATGATATGGTTTGACTCGATATCAAGGAATCTCCGAGCATCACTCTTCTCGGCATACCCCAAGAAGATTGCCTTCGTAGTCCTTGTCCCCAGCTTCTGAATATTTAGATCCGGGAGCTTCACATAAGCCAGACACCCCCACACTCGAATGACATTCAAGTTAGGTCTGACTTTGAACCAGAGTTCATGAGGAGTTATGTCGGAAGTTGCATATGGCACTCTGTTCAGAATGAACGTTGCCGTTAGTGCAGCTTCTCTCCAGTAACACTTTAGAAGACCCGCAGTCAACAGCATGGAGTTTATCATCTCTGTCAACGTTCTGTTCTTCCTTTCTGCTACTCCGTTGGATTGAGGAGAGTACGGAGCCGTTGTCTCATTGATGATTCCATGTTCTTTGCAGAATGATAAGAATTCATAAGACCGATACTCCCCGCCTCGATCACTCCTTAACCTCTTAAGTTGTTGTCCAGTTTGTCGCTCAGCCTCGGCCCTGAACTCCTTGAACTTCTCGAATGCTTCGTCTTTAGACTTGAGCAAGTAGACGAAAGCATACTTTGAGAAGTCATCGATGAAAGTAATGAAATACTTCATCCCGACCTTTGTAGAGAATTGTTTGAAGTCACAGATATCTGAGTGAACCAACTCCAGAAGATCTGTGCTTCGATGGACCCTGTGAAAGGGTTTTCTTGTGATCTTCGTCTGAGCACATACTTCGCATTTCTCAACCTTACCCCCACACTTGGAGATAAGTCCTAGACTAGACATTCTGTTAATCCTTTTACAATGAACATGTCCTAGCCTATTATGCCACAACTCAAGAGAATAATCAGAAAAAATGATTGCATTTATATTATCATGCTGGGTTACAACAAGCTGAATCTTGTACATTCTTTCAGTTTGGAAAGCTTTCCCGAAGAATGTACCCTTCTTGGACATCACCAACTGGCCAGCATTGATGTCCATCCTCAAGCCTGCGTTGCAGAGCAGACTTCCAGAGATCAGGTTCTTAGCAATTATTGGAACATGCTTCACACCTTGAAGCGTCAGAGTGTTCCCCGATGTGAGTTTCAGCTCCACCGTCCCGATCCCCAGTACTTCAGCTTGTGCCTGGTTTGCCATTATGACCTTCTCTGAAGTTGGCTCATAAGAGACGAACCAGTCTTTGTCTGAACAGACATGGCAGGTCACACCAGTGTCTATCCACCAGTCCAAGTCAGCCCCCACAGTTGCAACCTGTGCTATCATGGCAACTAGATTAGTAATCATAGAAACCTTACTAGGCTCACCTTGTTCTTTGGGCTTGGACTTGCATTCGGATTTGTAGTGGCCCTTCTTACCATAATTGAAGCAAGTCACATGGGATTTGGACTTCTGCTGCTTGAAAGCAGGACCCTTCACTTTCAGATTCGTGAAGTCCTTCTCTTTGCGATGAGAAGCAGCCTGCTTCCCCTGGTACTCTCTGGTTTGGACCAGATTTGCCTTCGCCAGTTGTTTGGACAGAGTATCCATCTTCTGTTGAGAGCGCATCTCGTCCTCAATATGGATCTCTTGCAAGAAATCTTCCAAGCTAATTTCCATCTTCTTTCGATGCATCCTTGCATAGAAGTTGCTCCATTCTGTAGGAAGTTTTGCGACGATCCCTCCAACGACAAACTTGTCGACGAGGGGCATGTTCTCCTCTTCTAGTTTCTGACGCAACTTCAGAAACTCCTTCACTTGGGGCAGCATCGCCTTCTCGTCTTCGTAGGTCCATTTGTGGTATTTTTCTACCATGAAGATCTTGGACCGGTTCTCGTCATCTTCATAGAGCTTTCCCAAGGAGTCCCATATCTCTATGGCAGATGTCTTCTTGGAGTAGGACTCTGCCAGAAAGTCTTCCATGGAATTGAGTATCAGTAGTTTGCATATACTGTTTTCTCTCTTCCACTTCGCTTGCTTGGTCGTAGCAGCGGCCACAGCCGCAGCAGATCCAGTAGTTGGAACGATCGGTTCTTCTTCTGATAGCACGTGATCAATATTCACGAGTTGAAGATTTAAAGTGACCTTTCGTCTCCATATCTGGAAGTGTTCGCCATCGAATTTCTCCAACTTGTTAAAGCCGGTATCGATGAGCGAAGCACGAGAATTATCCATCTTCTCAATAAAGCTTTGAGATTGTTGGTACCGAGGCACAATTTTCGATGGAAAATTCTGAAACTGAAACAATTGTACACACAACGTTTCAAATGCAGCACCTTAAAGAAGATGTGCAACAGAGATCCTGGAGGATTCTGAATTACGAGGATCTAAAAAGATTCTACGTAATACACAAAAAATCTAAAGAGACTTTATGCAAGCAACTATCGACAGTAGAGCTTCTAAAAAGAAGTTACTGTAAAAGGCAACAGCAGCGATGACAGGCGAGAATGAGATGCTGGGGTGAATGAACCACCGTTGCTCAAAGCTTTATTCGCCCCACACGAGCACGAACAGCTTCCAGGAACCAGCAAGTTCACGAAGAACTTCTGGAACGCTCGTAAGTCAATATTTGAGACTTGAACGGGCTTCCTGGACTTAACAGACTCCCTCAACTCTCTTCTTTGTGCGTCTTTCAAAGGAGGCCAAGGGGCTCTATTTATATAGTGGAGTTGAGACTTCACCTCTTCTCCTATCCGATGTGGGACTAAAATACCAATACTCAAAAATAGAGTTTGATATTTTAGATCATCCCACAATCAGCATAGAAGTGTGTCAGTCCACGCCTATCCCCCGAACACTCCCGTGCATGCACGAGACATCCTGGAGTCCGTGTCCGAGTCCGAGTCCGCACAACAAAAATTAACTTGCATCCTTGTTGGATTTAATCCTTTTTCCTTCTAGGAAAATACTTCCACATGGCACAAACTTGTGCCCCACTATACCTCATGTGCACACCTCAACACAAACAATGCATTATATTGAGATACTCACCATTTGGTGTAGCCGATGTAGGACTATCTTTTCTAGTCCAAAGGCAAAAACACCAACAGTAAGGCACTAAAGTTACAAAAATGTGTACTCCGTAGGAACTCAAGTTACAAAAAAAGCCACAAGACTTGGAACAAAAAGAAACAAAATATAAAATACAGGACATGACAGAGCCATGCGGCTCGGGCAAGGCTGGCTCATGCGGCAGGATTAATCAGATGCATGCGGATGAATTTATGGGGTTCATGCGGCTCAGGAAATCCGAGTCCATGCGGCTCAGGGAATGAGCAGGGTCCTATACGGTTCAGGGAGTCCCAGCCTTATGCGGCTGAAAGGGGAATCGGGCTATGCGGCTGAGACAGCACATCCCATACGGCTCAGGGAGACGGGTCTCATGCGGCTCAGAGAACGAGCCTCATGCGGCTGGGTCAATCAGGGTTATGCGGCTCAGGACGGGTCGGGGTACATGCGGCCCAAGATGATACGGTTCATATGGCTCAGGAATGTGGCACATATGCGGCCAGCGGGAGATGGGTCATATGCGGCTGGGAGAGACTAATCCTCATGCGGCTCAGCTCAAGCGAGTCTCATGCGGTTGGGAAGGTCATGCGGCCAGAGGCTTGCCGCATGAGGAATTCATGCGGTCAAGTACTGTCTATGCGGCTGAACTGTGCTTCTTCTTCAAATTTCCAAGAAGAAGTACACTAAGAAGCCATGGCTGTCAGGATGCATAAAACCTCCATCCGGAGTTCAAATTCGGACTTCCATAGGTCAAAATGGGGTATAACGAAATTCTCTACAACATGGAACCATCAAAACTTGAAAATAACAAAGTTTAATAGATCAAAACCCATGAAAACGAAATTTGCTTCAAGTTAGATCTACAACAATCTAGCCATCAAATAGAAAACTCCAAGTTCTAAACATGCTTAGAATGTGACAATAAAGAGAATGGAACAAACAAAATAAAAATCGTCCAACATTCGACAAGGTGTACTTGCCTCTCTCTAATGGCTAGGGTTTTGGTGGAAAAAAAATGAATGAGGGTGAATGAGGAGGGAGAGAGAAAAAGTGGCTTATATAACAAGCTCAAGTGATCTCCACCATTCATTCCTCTCCACTCAATCTAAACCATACACCTCATCTCATGAAAAACCAAACTAAACCAAACCAAACCAAGTCAAAGTGGAACCGAACCAAATCCAAGTTAAACCAAGTCATGAAAATCCAACACTTAGAAAAATTTAAAATATCATGCAAATCGATAAATACGAAATACGACTCAAATAAACGCGTATCCATATAAAATACCGATATAGTGAGACGGGTCTCACAAACGACGAGAACACTGAAAATGGGGAGGAGAACAATGATAGCAGTGATGATGAGAACACTAAAGAGAAGGAGAACAACAGTGGCGACAAGAATGATTTTGAAGTAAAGGTCATTTCAAAATCTCCATCTACTCCACAGGTAATATATTTCCAATAACAAATAGAAGTATTGTAACTCGAATGATATATTAATATTTCTGAGCTTCAATCTTTGTTGTTGTCACATCATCGTCTGTCAAATGACCAAAAATGCAAGTTACTCGCGATTGGACGAGAAATAAGAATGAAGTTTTTGCAATTGGACGATGGATCACCGATGATCCGAATGTGCCGGTTCACGGTTATCCTCTTGGACAAGGTGCTTCCCGTGTTTGGGTAGATATAGTGATACAACCCAAAGCTCTGTTGTTTAGGCCGTGTTTTGGTAACGACACAGTAGAAAAAATTATTGAAAGTACCACGGCTTGGCCAACAGACCACATTATGCCGTTTGAAGACTAGGTACGTCTTTAGTGATACCTCTCTCTTAGTCCAGAAATGATATAAGTACTGAATATTACAGTAAAATGAAAGTTTACATTCAATATTATGTCTATATATTTTGCTATATTTCAGGGAAGTTGTCATATGATTTGTAGTACTGGAAGCATCAAACTTAATAATATGACTTCTTTTAACTATCACTAAAGTCTGTTACCTTATTAGTATAGGAAGGAAAAGAATATAAAGAATATTACTTACAAAAATTGTAATCAAAGTTCAGACATTGGAGTCAATGTCCTCCATTGCCACAAGTTGTGGACTTGCTAAGTATGTATGGATATGAATACACTAATAAATTCAACTGACAATGGATTCCAGTTGTTTGGTTGATTATAACTCAGAATTTTAGGCAATTTTCTATTGATAGCTAACTCATAAATTCAACTGCTTGTTTATTAATCAGGAACACTAATGTTTCTCCCCTATATTTGTGTAGGTTGGATGAAGAAAGAGGATTTCTGAGGAGCTTTGGTTGTGGATAGGCTCGAAGGGTTCGAACTAAATTTTGGATATGCAATATTTTGGATATATGTATGGAAATAATTAAACGCTGACTACGCTATTAATGTTTAATTTTGGAGAAATTATGAAGGATTTTGAATGTTCTTGACAGTAAAATTAATGAATTTACTTATGTTCGGAATTCATTTTGTGATTGATTCGTCGAGAAGCATTTAAATTTTTGAATACCCGCATTCTGTGTATATATACAATAGATATTTGTGGCATTCTGTATATCTGCAATACTATTTTGATGTGCTGCAACACTATTCTGATGTGAATTGTTTCTTTGTACTAATGTATTCTGCAATAGCATTCTGACATGCTATTGGTGCACATATAATAGCGCGAAAGAAACGCTATAAAAACTAATTTGCATCGAAAAGATATTAACAAACAATAACATACAGGAACGCAATTAAACATCAACATCGTTCACGAATGCCATAAATAACTTATAGCGTTAACAAACGTTATTAAGAAACTATAGCGTTCGTAAATGCTATGTAAACTCTATAGCATCTATCACTGCTATAACAAGTCTATAGCGTTCATGGACGCTATAGTAACTCAATAGCGTTCATGAAAGTTATTACTTTCCTATAGTGTTTTTAAATGCTATAACGCTGGTATAGCGTTCTTAAATGCTATAACCTGTCTATAGCGCCATGGAACGCTATAATCCATCAATAGCGTTCATGAATGCTATAACTTTATAGTGTTCTTGTACATGGGGCAATTATAGCGGGGGCATTTATAGCGGGCAGAATACGCTATAATAGGCATTCTACAACATTCTGAGCATAAGTACATGTAGCATGCAATTCAACACACTTAGCATGCATATTGGTATTGGGTGCAGTAAGACCATTTATTCTACCAATACCAGTCTAATCTTTAATTTCTTAGAGATCGCATGCAATTCATCACATTTAGCAGTAAGACCATTTATTCTACCAGTAGCAATCTTGTACTTGTTTTTCTCTTCAGCAAGTTTTTTATTTAAAGCAGTGATATCATGTGTTTGCTTCTCAATAAGAGGTTCAGCATCGTGTAAGCTTAACTTAAGCTTAGATACCTCCTCAGTGTTTTCTGTGGGTGTAGTGTTTCTAATATTTTCTAATAAGCATGAAAGTCTATGGATCTCAGCTCCATGAACTGTGATTTTATCCTTAGCATGTTTATATTTGTTAATAACCTTTTTGTGGTCTTCAAGAAGATCACTAAAGGCATTACCTAGTTCATCAAAAGAAAAGTCGTCAAAAGAATCATTTACCTTATCTGAAGTTGCCGTTAGGCTGACATTTGCCGTGTCTTGTGGAGAGTCTTCTTCTTCGTCTGAATCACTGGCCTCGCTTTCGAGCCAGATGCTAGTGTTGGCATACTTTCTTAAGGTTGGCATCTTGTACGTCTTTTCGTATCTGCTTCCTTTGTTTGCTACAGGACAATCTTTTCTGACGTATCCCATCTTCTTACATCCGAAGCATGTGGGTTCTTCATTATCGTCTTTTTGTCCCTTCTTCCTTCGGTTGAAGCGTAGGAACTTCTTGAAATTTTGAACCATGAGTGCTTGATCGTCACGTTCGGAATCGTCGTCATTTGTTTCCTCTGAAATGGTTTTTTCGGCGATGAGCTCTTAAGGCAATTTTTTTTGGACCAGTTTTTTCAAAATATTTGAGGTCGAGCTCATACGTCATCAGCTTGCCCATCATAGTTTCTAGTGACATAGCCGTAAGATTATTTTTTTCGATAATCGTCATGACCTTGGGGTTCCAGATCTTCGGCAATCCTCTTAGCACTTTGCGTATCTTTTCATGGTTGGAATATACTTTGCCAAGAGAAGATAGAGGGTTGACGATGTCGAGGAATCTGGTGAACATCTGACTAATCTTCTCATTTTACTTCATTTTGAATGGCTCATATTCTTGTGTCAGACGTTTGATCTTTGATTCTTTAACCTGTGTGGTTCCTTCATGAGTCACCTCTAGAAGCCTCCATACTTCGTGTGAGGTGGAGCTTGTAGAGATCCTGTTGAATTTAGTCATGTCTATTACATAGAATAGAGCATTAATAGCCCTAGCATCTTGACTTGCCTGTTTCTTTTCCTGGTCAAAATATTTGTCATAGGGTTTTTTAATAAGAGTCCCCTCAACAACTATTCTAGCAGGCTTTTTGTAACCATCAGTGACAATGGTTCACAGATCAAAGTCTAGAGATTGAGATAAAAACTCATCCTAGTTTTCCGATAGGTGAAGTTAGTTCTGTCAAATAGGGGTGGCCTATTTGTGGACTGTCCCCCACTATAGTTAGAAAAGGTAGGTTATGTGGTTGCCATGGATCAGCTCTTAGGATGTTAATCCAATATAAGAGAACAGAGCAATGATACCAATTAAAGTACGTGTAGCCAACTCTAGAGGGGGGTGAATAGAGTATGTGTCGATAATACCCAATTAAAAATTTAACTCTATTCAAGTCCAACCAACAGAAATAATAATTAGAGTATAAGGGCGGAATATAAATAGAGATCAGAGAAGCATACGTAGACACAACAATTTTTAACCTGGTTTTCCTCGTGGAGGACTAGTTCAGGCATGAGAACTCTAGCTCAAGATTGAAATCCACTATTTGTGAAATAGCGTACAACCGCGTGCCTTTACTCAGAAGAGTACGCCAACTTCTTACAGATTCGCCGATGGCAAAACTTGGAATTGTCCAAGTGACTTCTTTTGAAACTCTTGCACACAAACTTCTAGTTGACTCGCACTGAGCACCTTGGGGGCTGGGGAAGTTTTGTGGCTATAACGCTCCAGTCCTAAAATACGTAGGACTAAGTACGTAGACATGCCAGTTGTATACATACGAAGTACAGGGCCTTGTATGTATACATAAGCTGTAAAATACAGTAAACCACAACTAACTAATCTCATCCACTAAATAAGGGAATAAAAGATATCATATAATAAATTGTTCTGATACAATATGTTGGGTGGAGACACATCCACTACCAACCAAAATAAAAAGGAAGAAGTACATGATATATAAAAGGACTAAGTGGAAGTAGCAAGGAGGAACCAAGTCACGTCATCTTCGAATAAATGAAGAAGACCACGATCACGGCTAGGATACCTGCGGAAGACATGAACACACACCTGGAGAATAACCAGGTCCTCAGAGGGACGTAACAAGATACGGGAAGAACAAGCTAATATGAACTGTCAAAATAATAATAATGTACAAGACTCTCCCAGACACCAATATACAAAAGGGAATGCTAACCACCTATTGTACAATTTAGAGAACAACTTTCATGTGCATGGGTAGGATTTAGGCTACATGTACATAACTGGCATCCAGTCATCCGTATCCGTCCGTAACGTCTAAAAAGTCATAGGGCATCTGCAAATATAATTGCCATAGTTCCACCCGGAGACTGTGGTTTACTTGTTTGGATTCTCGTACGCACTAGCGACTGTCCTTCTCCAATATTTTCCATACAGTTCAAGTCATGTCCATGGCTAGTCCAGTTTTGTAACTGCTCGAGTCTCTATACCTTAATCGTAGCAGTTACGATCTATCCGTCACACGACAATAAAGATGGCCAGTCTATAAGTCATGCCCCTAGCAAAATGTCTCAAACTGTGTAGTGTGAGTATCATGGCCAAAGGATATATAAGGATATCCTCCAACAAGAAGGTAGTCCGCTAAAACTAAGTTAACATACATATAGTAAAGTAAAACGACTAATAGAGTCGTTTGCACCCAAGTGTGGCTTGGACGCGTAGTTTATAACAATTAAAAATAACAAATATGAAACAAAGTAAATAATAAAAAAATAAATAATATGACAGTTAATTAGCAAGGTATACTTGCCTGAGTCCTGAGCACTGTGGTAGTGAAGATCAGATAGAAAAGTAGGTAGAACAACGGCTGCCGAGGAACTAAGGTCCAAACAAACATCTCCGGATGCTGAAAATAGTCTATTATCCAATTATAATTAATACTGTACCTACTAGATTTATTTAATAAATTTTGAAATTAGGTATGGGATAGATTTTCATATCAGCTTTCCGAAAAACTAAACGGATCGCATTTTCATGCCCAAAATCTTTCGAAATCACGAAAATATCAAAATACGTTTATTTTTCGGACATCTAACACTCAAATAGTTTTACGAAAATCTACATAATGAATTTTTTCTACTAAAATATGTTTTTGAAAACCTTACCTCGATACCTTCTTTTAAAAAAAACTGGAGGCAAAACGGAGTTCGGAGCTAGGCGTCATTCCAAGTTGCTCTTGCTGCTAAAAAACGGGATTGAATTCTAATGACGAATTTTAGAGTTTCTATTGGACTAAAAATAATTTTAAATTATGGCTGATAGAAGGGGGATGTATTGGGTTTATATAGGTATTTATTTCAGATTTATCTCCTAAATTAGATTGGATTTGATTTAAATAAATTGGAGTTTGCTTGGTTAGGATAGGATATAGATAGAGATGTTTTCCTAATAGAAGTAGGATTAGTATTTATTTAAAATATTATTTATATTTATCTAAATTATCTATAACATTATTTAAAATTACTGTAAATAATAAATAGAGTTAATATTTATTTAAACAACCTTCATCTAATCTCATTTATATAAGCTGAAATATTTAATACTAATTTGACATTTATTCTATATTATGTAAATAGTGTACAATATAAGTAACATGTAAAAAGTAATAAAATTTATGAAATAAATCCTAAAATTTTGAAAAAAATTGTATAATATAGTTTAGATCCTTAATGTACTAGAAAAATAGCTTTATATATTTTTATACTAAATTCACTAATGAGCACTATACTAAATATATGTAAAATAATACAAATTATATAATAAGTCAATAAATAGTTATTTAAAAATCCAAAAATTTCACAAATATTTATTTTGAAAAATCAGGGGGCTTACAAAAGTTATCTAGATAAGGACTAAGAAGAGTTTTAATTCCCCTTGGATTTTTTACTATTTAATTTAAATTGATTTAAAAGTAACTCATCAAATATAATCCAATGTAGATAGATTCTACCACTAATTTAAACTGTATTTAAATAACTTAATATATTTTTTCCAAATTAAATCACCATAATTAATTACATATTAAATCAACCCATATTTAATATACTTTTTTCGAAATAATATATTAGTGATAATAATTAATTTTGAAAATACAAATATATACACTCGCATGCAAAAATAATACTTACATAAAATACATTTTTTCTACATTACTAGTTATACTTGTACCATAAAATAAAATGGCCTTTCTTAAATAAAAAAATAAAGTTTGGCAATCCTCGGCGCGACGCATTTACAACTTCAAGCAATATAAAATATTTATCGCCTATTATTTTGAAATATTTTCTATATCTTTATAATTAAAACATTTTATAAAAATATGTACTTCGCACTTATTCGTATTTGACGAGAGATTTACGAAACGCAAACTCGTACGCGGCATACAAATACGAAGTACAAAAATCAATACCATATTTATAAAAAAAATTGTAGTAGAAATTTAGGAGTTTTACAGTGGCTAGTTAGATGAGAAGAATAAGCTCTTGAATGTATAGGCTATAGGAGAAGAGAAGATTGGATGATTGAAAATGAGAGAAATAAAGGCCTATATATACTAGTCCAGATAAGCAGAGTTCGGCTAGAACTCTGTCCCAAAATTTTAAATATTTAGCCGTTGGACAACTAGCAACCAGCAAGCCCTAAAATTTAGGTCCTAAAATTAAGGGGGCATAGTTCGGCCCGAACTCTGTCTCCTAGGGGACACAAAGTTCAAGGCTTTTTAGGCTTGGCAAGTTTTTGAGTTTGTTTGGTGGAGCTTGGATATTAAGTATAGGGTTGAGATACTCAGTGCGACTCAACTTACAATATCCTAGACTCAATGAAAAGTAAAAATACAGACTCAGAGTACAAGTAACACAGCACTGTCGAAGCAATCGTCGATGATGTCTGTCTTGAACTGATATGTGATAACGTTCTGTTTTGGAGCTTGATGTGTCAAGTTGGATTATAACAGATATCGTCTTATTAATTATCAAGATTAGGTTGACTGCGATCCAGTTTAGGTCAACAATGGGAAGATAGCGTGCATGAAAAGTTTAATTTTGAAGTTACGAAAATGATGTTAAAATCGCTCGATGACTTATGTTAGAAAAAGGACAATACGATTTGAAAAATTTTGCTCGATGACTTAAGATAGACAAATGAATATACGTGATTTTGAGTTTCAATGAATTGATCATGTAACTAGTTCGAGGGATAATGATCGAATTTGAACTTGAATGTCAGGAAGATTGTGGTATATCCAATTCGGACGATAGCATCAGTTGCACGACTCAGAATTTGTTGCAAATGAAGATCGCCAGGTTATGCATATCATCGATGGTATTGAGGCATATCAAAGATCGATGTACGATAGCTCGGGGGTACTCTGATTCGAGGAATGATGATCGTGTAAAATGTTATTGTTTTAATGGATGTTATGTTTGGAATGTTGATTGAAATGAATGTTTAGATGAAAACGGGAGTGTCTTGATTGTTTCGAGGATAACCACAATGTCGACGATCTTGTCTTGTGCGAGCGCAACTCCAGCCTTGTATATGCCTTACGCTGGATTAGGGCGATCATTCTGCTTGAGCGCTGGGATGGTAATTCATGTCCAGCGGGGATGATCAAACTTGTGGGAGATCAGGGCCTGGCAATTTGATTACTTTGACTTGTGGTTTGAGGCTAAGGTGAATTCGAGGATTGTTTGGATTTATGATTGACGATTAAATAAATTTGAGGATTGAGTAGATCCAATCTGTGTATCGAAAATGAATTAGTCTAGACTCAAAGCAAGAGTTATGCCCCGATGAGGATGATTATCCTGCGGGAGCGTTGACATGGTGATTTATGTCCAGCGTGGGTAATTGGACTTGCGGGAGATTAGGACATGACATATTGCTATGCTAGACGACATTGTGATCGAATACATGAATTGTGATAAATAACTTATGGAATATGGAATGAGAATTATGGTTTAGTGACTATTCGTCTCATGGTGTACTTGACTTGGATCGGATGGATCGATGGATTATATCAACCATGTTTGAAGAGATAGACTATGCGAATTGCTAGTTTGGACGTGCGATAACGATATGCCGAGGATTTGGGTTGAGCGAACTTACGGTAGGATGGCTTTGCTGAATGACTTGGACCCCTGGAATGAACTCTGAGAATGCGAATAGGAGGATTATATGCTCAAAGTTTAGAAATCAGAGTGATACAAGCTTGGGTAGAAAACCCCGTATTATCAACTTTGGTTTGACCTTAAGATTAGGGTTAGTGTTGATATTATTGTTTGGGAACGATGATTCCAATACTGATGTTGACTTTAGCCTAGAAAGATAGCCTAACGGTTAGGCAAGACGTCCATGCTCCGAGAGATAGCATCGGTATGATTGGTTTCATGATTGATAGAATGAATCAAATATGTTGAATTGGATTCACTATCACGAGGCTTGGCTGAAATACAAATATTTGGGAGACGCCTTAAATATGTGCATGATCCAACTAAGTGATACGTTGAATTCAAGTGAGACTAAAAGAATGGAAAGAAATCAAAGATTTTGAAGTCGTACGTTTCAAGGAAATTATTGATGGTAGTACGATCATTGGATTTGAAATGAACTTGAATGTTGATTGATCGGATGGTTTATCCTAGAACTAAGTTGTCCATATGCACGAGCGCGGCTCGAATTTAAGAAATGCATAGGAGAAGTGTGTACGAGAATCGTTGGATGTTGAGTCAAAGTGATAGGTCAATGAGTGTGTACTCAGTAAGTTTCGAGGATGAAACTTTTTCTGAGTGGTGTATATGGTAATGCCCCGTCCCGCTCAGTTCAACTGGAGGATTCAAAACGCCAACGACGTTTGGACTTAGCCATACGATGGCTCACTCGAAGTCCTGCTCGGTCAAGGCAACTCCTCGCTCAGGTGGATAACTTAGGTAAACTTGTCTCAGCTTGGCCTTCATACTAATAAAACGAAAGTTTTCAACTGCACAAGTAGGCTTGATAATAAAAGAGATGAATCTACATAGCTAAGAAAATAATTCCAAGTTGTGCCAGATTAAGTCAGAATATGGAAAGGTCCCACGGTCGGCTAAGATATGTGCACGACGTGCTTTCAAAATGACACTCGGTCCTTCGTCCCTTGGCTTGGGAGAAGGAAAGTTGGTCTTTGTTGCCACAAAGCTATGAACTTGGCATAAGTCATAGGCGTCGTACGTATAAATGCTTGATAAAGCTTGCACTGTCCCATGTTTGACTCAGCAAAAGTGTCCCACAAGTCTGAATGCATGTTTCTATGGTGCAAGTCTTGGCATAGCCTTTGCTCGCTCCACGGGTTAAGTTATTGCACGATTGAGTTAGGCAAAAGTTATGTCGGGCTATCGAAGTCATAGCAAGCAGTGTCCTACGATTTCTGCAGTTGTCATAGCCATATAGTCCCACGATCTCAAAGTTCGTCATATAGAGTATGACTTGGCAATAGTGTCCCACAGAACACAAGTTGGTTTAAGGCACGAGCTACGGTTGGTTCAAAGATAAGTATGCCGCGGTCTATGGCACGTATAGAACACGTTTTATTCAAAGTTATACTGGAAGGCTATAAATTAGTCATTCATAAGTTGAGTCAATAAGAGTATGAAAATACAAAAAAATATGTCGAGACTGTAGGTCAGTCGCCGAGGAAAAATATATCGGTAATGTAGGTCAGTCGCCGAGGCAACCCTGGTTTGGGCTCTACAAAAGAAGTATGAAAAGTAAAGAAGTGAAGCAAAGGAAGTAAGTTGTGATGGTTAGGCCATGCATTTACGCTGAGCCTAGAAGTTCTCGTAGGTGCGTGGTCATGGACAACTTGTGCACAATATTTTGTGCCCTCGATTCGGTAGCCTAGGGCCACAGGACCGTATCGGCCTAGGAGGGAAGCAAGGTAGTTAGGCAAGAACATGCCACAGTAATTCGAGGACTTGAGCAGGGCTAGCTACCCTTAGCTATAAGGGTCTCGTCTGCACCACCTACATGTCCAAGATGGCTTGAATTGCTAGTGACCTTTCATATAGACAAGTTGGCGTGCTGAGCGACAATCCGCATGCACGGTGTCGATCGAATCAAGGAAAGTGTAAGCACGGCACAAACTGAGACCAGGAAAGGTATGTACGGTTGCAACACCAGTATGAAACCTAAGAATTGGCTGTCACGATCCGCACCCTAGAATAAGGGCACGAGAAGTGGGTACGTCCAGCCTACGCTGCAGTATCGGCGGTAGAACGCTGTCCTAGGTCTCATGCATCTAACAGTATAAGGCTAAACAGTTTATACTCCCCGAATGGGGGTGACATAGCAGAATGTAAACTCAATCACATCTAAGGTAGAGCATATTGGAAAATAGACAAAACAAGAAATCCAAAAGAGATACAGCAGATAGAAGTCTAAGTGTCTAAGATACACAAATCCAGAAATATATCTCAAAGCTCAAATACAGTAATCCATAAATACAACTCAAGACAACTGAAAATAAACTATGAGCAAAACCCTAGCTATCTATGCAACCTCTACTGTGTCTCCTCTAGGCTAGCAGGCAACCTCCAGACTATCTGTAAAATTTATCAACAGGTCCAGTCAGGACAGGAGCGAGTACAGTACATCTCAACAAATCATAACAGACTAGAAAATATAAAGCATGCAAGAGAGTAAGATACAGGAAACTGAAGAACAACATGATGTAAAAGAGAGAGACTGTAAGTAAATAGCTATAATATATAGAGAACTATCAGTGACTAGTGATTCAGAGCACAAGATGGTTATGTAAACGGCACGATGTTGTACACGAGTAATCTATAGAGGTTGTACACGAGTAATCTATTGGATTGATTACATAACCACTTCTACTCTCCCGCCCCAATCAATACACAAGGATCTAGCTAAGTTATGTTATTGCACACGAAGTATAGTCGCACACGAGATCATATGAATACATAAATATACACGATTTCACACAATTTGTACACGAATGTCACGAATACAAGGAGTACACGATGCTCATGATAAAGTACACGAACACGAATACCCGATGTATCCGCTAAGGGGATAACATCGTACAATAAGATCCATATAGTACTAATCCGTGTTTCCAACGTGTCAGCATCATATAAAGTAATCTAAAGCAGGAAATATACTCCTAATGCAGGATATGAAATGATCAGAGAATGTACTCGCCTGGTGTCTGAATGTCCAAAGTAAATATACTGTCCGAGGAGAGGTGTCTGGCTCCTAATCAGAACAGCACAAGTCACAACAAGTCCAAAATGGCAATATAAAGTTCTACTATGCATTCTACATGATTCTAGGTCAATCTAGACCAAAGTCAACTCTTGGTCAACTTGGTCAACCGTGAAAGTCAAACCTAGGTCAACTATGGTCAAACTAGGTCTAACAAGTCTAAATTAGGTCAAACAAGTTATTCTAGGTCTAAACAAACTAAGTATATACAAATCAAGTATCCAAGATAGCTACTAACTCATAGCCTAAGTCACTTGCTAAACCAAGCACAAAACTAAACCATAAGCTAACAAGGCACACAAACTTAGTCATATAATGTATATATATTATTCACATTCACATATTCATATACATAGATATATATATAGGAAAGCTATATATATAGGCACATACATATATATAGAGAGAGAGAAAGAGAGGTAAAAGAGTAAGTGAGTATGTGTGTGTTTGGCATGTGTGTGAAAGGATATGTGTTAATGTTCTAAAATTTAGTGATAGGTAGGTGTATGTGACATGTGATACATGATGTCAAAGGATGTATGAATGCATGTGTGTAAAAAGTTATAGGTTAACTCAGTTTATAGAAATACATACATACATACTTACCTTGTATACATGCATACATATCATGTATATTATATTTACATGATACATACATATATATTTGTATTATATTATACTTATATTCATGCATATTAGATACTCGTATTTATATTAACATATTGCAAACATTTATTTCATTCATGCATCTATACATTACCTACATGTTTTATACATATGCATATATTGTATATTCATATCATTTCATACATTAACATAGAGACATACAAACATGCACACATCATATATTTCATACCTTGCATTACCCTACATATTATGTTATATATTATCATTCATTCCTTTCATATATTACATTATCTTTAAGTTGAATACATCATATATGGATACAATACATTATCTTGCATGCTTGCATTCATATATTACATTCTATATTACCTATATACATGTATTTTCTCCATTCATTCATGCTTGCATCATATACTCTACATTACCATACATGTTATCATTATATATTGCATTACAATATTTATATAATATGCATTCATATCTATCATTACATATATATCTTGCATTCATATCTAGCATTCATAATATACTTTCATGCATACATTGTATATCATTCTTTCATTCATGCATTGCTCATATGCATTATATTAATTGCATTCCTACATGCTTGCATTCAACCATATATATACATTAATGTAAAGAGACTATATATCATATATATATATTATTTCATTCATCTAACATATCATGCATTACATACACTATATTTATTTAATATCCATACTACATAGGCTCATAGGTTACACAAAATGCATATATCGTATAGTCACTCTTCTACTTAAAACCAATACTGTACCAATTGGGCATTCACTAAATTCTAGGATTAAAGTATGTTGTAGACCTTCGTGTTAGCTTTCCGAAACTTTAAACGGATCGTATTTTCGTGTCCGGAAGCTCCCGAAATCGCGAAAACACCGAAACGCGTTCGTCTTTCGTACAGCTGACACTCAAATAATTTTTCAGAAAGTTACAGAAAGAATTTGGCTTATTAAAATATATATTTGGAAAGCTAACTTCGATACGGTTCTTTAAAAAAATGGAAGATAAATCGGAGTTCTAAGTTAAAAGTTATGATATTTCTAAGTTGCTATTGCTACTAAAAATGTGGATAAATATTATGATGAATTTAGGTAGTTTGAGACAAAAGAAACACAAGTATATAACATAATATATCAAGAACTCACTCTATACACTAATATATATATATATATATATATATATAAAATATATATATATATATATATATATATATATATATATATATATATATATATATATGAGACAATATAAAATACATCTCCAATATAAAAATATGAGATTAAACATGTAATAATTTATTCATACATAACAACAACACATAGTGTGTCCAAATTTGGGGTTTTCCCACATGGACACAACCACAACACAAAGGACACTCCTATGACCTCCAAATGGACACGAAATGGACACAAATGGAGATACAACCATGGGGGTCATTCCTATGGATTCAAATTATTCTTATATGCATGTAGGGATGGATTAGATGAGAGATTATACCTTCCGGAAGAGAGATTCAAAGGAAAATCCTTCCGACACGACACCGACACGTAGAGATTCTAAAAGAACACGAACGAGCTCCGAATCCTCCCAACTTGGCTAGCACCCTCTAACCATGGAGTAGAGGAGAAATGAAAAAGATTTGGTGGAAGAAGAGGTTGATTTGGAGATGAAATCAATGGAGGTTCATCTCTAAATTAATTTAGGGAAGAACAAGAGAGAGAAAGTGGATGAAAACAAATGAATGAAGGAGTGACCCACTCCTTATCCCCCCCATAGGTGGCTGCCCAAAAAGGGTGAGGTGTCCCCTATTTGAATGTCCAAAATGCCCTCCACTAAACTATTTGATTTAAATTAGGAATGGGTTAAAGGTTGAGGTCAATTTAGTCTAGTTTTAAGTCTTTAATTAAACTAAACCTATCCATAAATAATTAGTCTAACTACTAACTAAAATTAATATCATGCGGACTAAAATTAATATCATGTGGGCCATGCCTAACTAGTGTGTGGGTCCCACTAGAGTCAAACTACCCCCCGGGTCCCCGTTTCAAGTCGGATTAAGTTGAAATTCGAAACCGACTCAAATAATCCCAAAAAAATATAATAAATAATAAAATAAATTTCAACCCCAAAATAATATCATAAATAATAAAATAAATTTTAAAAATATTCAAAAATATAAAATGACAAAAATACCCTTGTTTCTGAAAACTGGGGGTGACAAATCTATCCACCTTAAAAAAAATTTGTCCTCGAAATTAAAACAAAGCAATCACAGGAAACACATGCAGAAAACAATCTCATTCAAATACTTTTCCAAAAAAAATCAGCAATAAAAAAATTTCTTTGAGGCACATCAAACATTTGTAAATAAAAACTGATACGTGTCCGATACGGACACAAAACCATTACAAAATCATACCTATCAAAGGTCAAAATCAACAATCACCAACGTAATAAATATCAAAATAATTCAAGAGGTCAAATGCAAAATATCCTTAGGCCAGAAATGACATTAAAATATCCTAATCACATGGTTAGGGTCTAGGTCAAACAGTCTCTAGGGTTTCACTAGCAAAACATCAAAATCACAAGTCATGATTTTAAATAGTTTTAAAATGATTTAAAAATTACCAAAAATTATATCATGATTTAAATGTCAAATTAATAAATGATTAAAATTACAAAATTTTAAAATTACCCTTACATTTTAGAAAACTGGGTGTTACAAGTCTACCCACCTTAGAAAAATTTCGTCCTCGAAATTAAAATGTTCATACTCCTTCTAGGTCAAACCCCCACAATCAAAGTCCCATAACTTAAACAAATCATATGATTTAAAAGGACGACATACAGGGTCATGGCATACGGTGGTAGCGAAAGTCTCATCTAGGTATACTAGTCATGCTAAACCAAAACGGTCATAGGGTATCAAAACACACAAGCAATCTAAGGTGCTAAACTAGAAAAGTTACAGAAATAATAAATCATCAAAACTGTAAGACAGTCTACCATCCTATATGAAACTGGTACTTATCAAAAAATAAAATAAAGATAACTACTAATTATCTATAAAGGGGTACTATTCAAAGAAAAAAAATCACAATCAAAAGTTAAAGAATGAAAGTCAATTGCATTGAAATCCAATCACAATATATATATATATAGATAGAGAGCGCGTTAGAGAGGAAAAAGCTAACATTATGTAAAGTTGTGGTTTGTGTGTGTATGGGTGTATGTGGACATGTTCATATGGTTAGATAGTAGGCTTGTGTGTGTGTGAAATATACATGAAGAGTATAGGAGGATTTGGGTTTCGAAACAATAGCTATCCAGTTACACTACTCATGGCATATTGGTTAAACAATCTACAACACACAACCTATTTACTCATAACATGCATGGCTAACCATATATATATATATATATATATATATATAAAGAGGTAGAGATTTAGTTATGTATCTATATACATTATAACATATATGCATAAACTCTATATATATCGATATCGATATATAAACATAACATAGAGAGGAAGGGTTAGGTTTACATGGCAGTGTATACTAAGTTAGGGTGTGTGTGTCCTTGTACAGGGTTATAGCTTAGTATTAAAAGGTTAAATCCAGTTTTAGTTCAGCATTTACATACAAAATCAGAAAATAATCTAACATTTAAACCAGTGTAATATTAACATAATACAGTTTCAGATTTTGGGTTTGAAACATCACAACTAACTCAATGCTCCCAACACATCCTAACATGATAGAGATGAAACCCTAATACACTATCCATACATTTAGCTATGCGTACAGTTCAATATTACATATTAAATCTAAAATTGAACTAAACATTTGAAATCAATATAAAAATGTTAACATGTATTCAGTTTTAGGATTTGGAGAAATTTGAACATCAACCAACCCAATGTTTATCACTACCTAACATGTAAGAATATGAAACCTAAATTTATATTCCTACATACCACAATGTATACAGCTCAAAATATTATATTAAAAAAAATAGCAAATTTAACTAATCACTTAGAATCCAGTATTAAGGGTTAATATGCACACAGTCTCAGATTTGACAAATTCAAACATAACTCAACCAATTTTTTTTGAATTGAAACCCTATGTATAACATGCATGTGCAGTGATGTAAACATAACTAATAACATAAAATTTATATTTAAATTACGAGTTTAAGCTAGAAAAAGCAGAGAACCAGAAATATTGGGATTTTGGAAATTTAAACATCAACAACATATTAATATGTATTTAGATAGGTGGGAATCAAAGTGTAGCATGCATACGTGTCAGGCAAGTGTCCACTATATATATTTCATGTCCCATTATAAAAATCAAATTCTACGTCAAGACCAACATTTAGATTCCTACCAAGATTGTAAAGTAGGTGATTGATGTAATCAAGACAGTTTAATTATTATTATTATTTAATACAAGGATAGTAGCAAGAAGGAAATAATAATGAAATCTATTCTGCTTATCTGTTTAAAAGAAGGAACCATTTTGAAACCCAGAGCTAAAATATCAATCCAACATAAGGTCTAGCAAAATCATCAATTCATTGTATTATGAAGAAATTTATAGCAAGAAGTTACACAAAGGTTTATAAAAACAGCTAAACCTACTCCTAAGTTAAACAATGAGAAGTGAAATAAAATAAAACAACAATAATTCTTTTTTTTTGAATGACTGAAACAAAAGTAGAGAAAACATGTTCAAAAATATTTAAGGTACAATCTGATAATCATATGCGTCTATAAAAAATCATGGTACTCTAAATCCTCGTCATACTAGTAAACAAGGCTACGATAATCACAAAGTTCTCGACTTAGGCACATACCTCTAGAATCGTGGTATTTAACATTTTCGTGATGCCGCTAGCTTGGCTGCAAAAACCTTAAATTCCCACACTCGAGAAATATATCTAAAATCAGACTATATGTCCTCACCATGCTGGCTAATATGACTGTAGAAGACTAGATTCCATAACTTAGATGACCTAGCCCATATGATTTTATCTTGACAAAAATTAAATTAAATCAACAATGGATACCCAAAAATCAAATTTATCAACGAACATCAAGATTCAAAACTGAACAATAATCCATCAAATCATATAAATACAAACTCGGATGCAACAGCTAACATCAAGATTCAAAACTCCACAATCATCATCAAAATCAAGTTCAACAACAGAAAGTAAAGATAAATCAAATCAAGGGAAGAAGAGTTTTTCAAATCGAAGTTAAAATAAGATTCTCAAGGGTCGTCCCAGGAATCTCTCGAGAAATTCTAACTGTGATTGAGTACCTTCAAAAATATATCATAATCCTACTGCAGGTTGTAGTGGTACCCTAGTTCGAATACCACTACATAAACTCGACCTGCATGGGCCACCACTAAAAACATATCACGACCCGCACCCTAGAATAAGGGCACGAGAAGTGGGTACGTCCAGCCTACGCCGCAGTGTCGGCGGTAGAACGTTGTCCTAGGTCTCATGCATCTAACAGTATAAGGCTAAACAGTTTATACTCCCCGAATGGGGGTGACATAGCAGAATGTAAACTCAATCACATCTAAGGTAGAGCACAATGGAAAATAGACAAAACATGAAATCCAAAAGAGATACAGCAGATAGAAGTCTAAGTGTCTAAGATACACAAATCCAGAAATACATCTCAAAGCTCAAATACAGTAATCCATAAATACAACTCAAGACAACTAAAAATAAACTATGAGCAAAACCCTAGCTATCTATGCAACCTCTACTGTGTCTCCTCTAGGCTAGCAGGCAACCTCCAGACTATCTGTAAAATTTATCAACAGGTCCAGTCAGGGCAGGAGCGAGTACAGTACATCTCAACAAATCATAACAGGCTAGAAAATATAAAACATGCAAGAGAGTAAGATACAGGAAACTGAAGAACAACATGATGTAAAAGAAAAAGACTATAAGTAAATAGCTATAATACATAGAGAACTATCAGTGACTAGTGATTCAGAGCACAAGATGGTTATGTAAATGGCACGATGTTGTACACGAGTAATCTATAGAGGTTGTACACGAGTAATCTACTGGATTGATTACATAACCACTTCTACTCCCCCGCCCCAATCAATACACAAGGATCTAGCTAAGTTATGTTATTACACACGAAGTATAGTCGCACACGAGATCATATGAATACATGAATATACACGATTTCACACGATTTGTACATGAATGTCACGAATACAAGGAGTACACGATGCTCACGATAAAGTACACGAACACGAATACCCGAGGTATCCGCTAAGGGGATAACATCGCACAATAAGATCCATATAGTACTAATCCATGTTTCCAACGTGTCAGCATCATATAAAGTAATCTAAAGCAGGAAATATACTCCTAATGCAGGATATGAAATGATCAGAGAATGTACTCGCCTGGTGTCTGAATGTCCAAAGTAAATATACTGTCCGAGGAGAGGTGTCTGGATCCTAATCAGAACAGCACAAGTCACAACAAGTCCAAAATGGCAATATAAAGTTCTACTATGCATTCTACATGATTCTAGGTCAATCTAGACCAAAGTCAACTCTTGGTCAACTTGGTCAACCCTGAAAGTCAAACCTAGGTCAACTATGGTCAAACTAGGTCTAACAAGTCTAAATTAGGTCAAACAAGTTATTCTAGGTCTAAACAAACTAAGTATATGCAAATCAAGTATCCAAGATAGCTACTAACTCATAGCCTAAGTCACTTGCTAAACCAAGCACAAAACTAAACCATAAGCTAACAAGACACACAAACTTGGTCATATAATGTATATATATTATTCACATTCACATATTCATATACATAGATATATATATATATATTAAAGCTATATATATAGGCACATACATATATATAGAGAGAGAGAAAGAGAGGTAAAAGAGTAAGTGAGTATGTGTGTGTTTGGCATGTGTGTGAAAGAATATGTGTTAATGTTCTAAAATTTAGTGATAGGTAGGTGTATGTGACATGTGATACATGATGTCAAAGGGTGTATGAATGCATGTGTGTAAAAGGTTATAGGTTAACTCAGTTTATAGAAATACATACATACATACATACTTACCTTGTATACATGCATACATATCATGTATATTACATTTACATGATACATACATGTATACTTGTATTATATTATACTTACATTCATTCATATTAGATACTTGTATTTATATTAACATATTGCAAACATTTATTTCATTCATGCATCTATGCATTACCTACATGTTTTATACATATGCATATATTGTATATTCATATCATTTCATACATTAACATAGAGACATACAAATATGCACACATCATATATTTCATACCTTGCATTACCCTACATATTATGTTATATATTATCATTCATTCCTTTCATATATTACATTATCTTTAAGTTGAATACATCATATATAGATACAATACATTATCTTGCATGCTTGCATTCATATATTACATTCTATATTACATATATACATGTATTTCCTCCATTTATTCATGCTTGCATCATATACTCTACATTACCATACATGTTATCATTATATATTGTATTACAATATTTATACAATATGCATTCATATCTATCATTACATATATATCTTGTATTCATATCTAGCATTCATTATATACTTTCATGCATACATTGTATATCATTCTTTCATTCATGCATTGCTCATATGCATTATATTAATTGCATTCCTACATGCTTGCATTCAACCATATATATATATATTAATGTAAAGAGAATATATATTATATATATATTATTTCATTCATCTAACATATCATGCATTACATATTCTATATTCATTTAATATCCATACTACATAGGCTCATAGGTTACACAAAATGCATATATCGTATAGTCACTCTTCTACTTAAAACCAATACTGTACCAATTGGGCATTCACTAAATTCTAGGATTAAAGTATGTTGTAGACCTTCGTGTTAGCTTTCCGAAACTTTAAACGGATCGCATTTTCGTGTCCGGAAGCTCCCGGAATCGCGAAAACATCGAAACGCGTTCGTCTTTCGTACAGCTGACACTCAAATAATTTTACAGAAAGTTACAGAAAGAATTTGGCTTATTAAAATATATATTTGGAAAGCTAACTTCGATACGGTTCTTTAAAAAAAATGGGAGATAAATCGGAGTTCTAAGTTAAAAGTTATGATATTTCTAAGTTGCTATTGCTACTAAAAACGTGGATAAATATTATGACGAATTTAGGTAGTTTGAGACAAAAAAAACACAAGTATATAACATAATATATCAAGAACTCACTCTCTACACTAATATATATATATATGAGACAATATAGAATGCATCTCCAATACAAAAATATGAGATTAAACATGTAATAATTTATTCATAAATAACAACAACACATAGTGTGTCTAAATTTGGGGTTTTCCTACATGGACACAACCACAACACAAATGACACTCCTATGACCTCCAAATGGACACGAAATGGACACAAATAGAGATACAACCATGGGGGTCATTCCTATGGGTTCAAAATATTCTTATATGCATGTAGGGATGGATTAGAGGAGAGATTATACCTTCCGGGAGAGAGATTCAAAGGAAAATCCTTCCGATACGACACCGACACGTAGAGATTCTAAAAGGACACGAACGAGCTTCAAATCCTCCCAACTTGGCTAGCACCCTATAACCATGGAGTAGAGGAGAAATGAAAAAGATTTGGTGGAAGAAGGGGTTGATTTGGAGATGAAATCAATGGAGGTTCATCTCTAAATTAATTTGGGGAAGAACAAGAGAGAGAAAGTGGATGAAAATAAATGAATGAAGGAGTGACCCACTCCTTATCCCCCCATAGGTGGCTGCCCAAAAAGGGTGAGGTGTCCCCTATTTGAATGTCCAAAATGCCTTCCACTAAACTATTTAATTTAAATTAGGAATGGGTTAAAGGTTGAGGTCAATTTAGTCTAGTTTTAAGTCTCTAATTAAACTAAACCTATCCATAAATAATTAGTCTAACTACTAACTAAAATTAATATCATGTGGACTAAAATTAATATCATATGGGCCATGCCTAACTAGTGTGTGGGTCCCACTAGAGTCAAACTACCCCCCGGGTCCCCGTTTCAAGTCGGATTGAGTTGAAATTCGAACCCGACTCAAATAATCCCAAAAAAATATAATAAATAATAAAATAAATTTCAACCCCAAAATAATATCATAAATAATAAAATAAATTTTAAAAATATTCAAAAATATAAAATGACAAAAATACCCTTGTTTTTAAAAACTGGGGGTGACATTGGCTATAGCAAAGACACGCGCTTCGGCACGAGATGTGGCATCGAGTATTATATCGTTGGCATAGAGTTACATAAATCGGACTTGGTCGTTTTGAGTTAAGTCTAGAAGGGCCGTAAGGACAAGTTTGGTTAAGTCGTGTGTTAAGTTGGGTTAAGTTTTGTTAAGTCGTGATAAATCTATAACAATCTGCGTATCGAGAATGAATTAGTCTGGACTTATACGGGACATAATGTATGGACATTGCCTATTTGAAGCATATGTTGGCTCATCAAATTGTACTGAGAGATGAGAGAGAGCTGAGTGACTTATAATCAGAGAGAAAAGTGAGCTTGAGTGATTGTAATCTTGGCCTCGTGCCACATTTGTAATCCTTGTTCAAAATATCAATAAAGAGCACCTTTTATATAACTTGTGTTTGGTTTCAACTTTTCACTGGCAAAATACTACTTATTCAATATTTCTGCTTCAAGACTTATGTGCGATGACCCAGTCGTTTAGCCTGTAATCAGACGCTATGGAACCCGCTTTGTGTAAGTGCAACCTAGGCTAACGCGGCATCACGCCTTAGCGAGGACTATCGGTCCTACGGGACCGGGACGTGACATAATTGTATTAGAGCACAGCTTTACGACCTTGGACTTTCGATTGAATTCTTTAACTTCGATGATGTTCCGTAACTCTGATGTTCCGTAATCGATATTGTTGGTGCGCTCTCTCTCAAATGTCCCCCGAGTGCCCATACAATAAGTCTATATATTTTGAAAATCTTACGAAAGAAAATTTGGTTGAACAAAGTTAACTTCAAGTATGCACGGTTGGTTAAGTCGGACTGAGCATATACACCAAGAGTTGCAGCGACCTTAGCAAAGTCATGTGCGGAATTCAAATTATTTCGGATGAGAATGAGCTTGACTTGATTCATAGAATGTGAGATGACTATCGATAGGGGTGCCATCAGATGACATTATCGTTGATACGATATTTGATAGAACGTGCTTGAAAATATAGGAAATGTTCGAACGGAGATTTGAAGTAATCGATATTCAAAACTTGTTTCGAGGATATGTTGAATAACTTCATCCCTGAGTGGTGTATAGGATAGCCTCAGGGATGTCGATCGATTGATGGTGCGGGGTGCCAATGAGTCTATCAGCAAACGACGAGTATGCAAAGCCTTAGAAATAGTGTTTCAAGTAATTGTGATTTTCGATGGCTAGTAAGAGATAATTTGAACAAACAAAAAGACGACGCACATCGCAGGATTATGTCGCGTATGAAATACAAAATGATCGAGCAGGTAGATTGAATCGAGAAAAAGTTAAGGTATAACAAAAGATGGCTCGATCGAGAAAATCGATATGAATCGTGTACGAAAAGTTAGCACGATGGAAAAATAGCATTTATGAAAAAGTTTAATTTTGAAGTTACGAAGATGACTCTAAGGATTTGGCTAAAATTGCTCGATGACTTGTGTTAGAAAAAGGACAATGTGATTTGAAAAAATGTTGCTCGATGACATAAGATAAACAAATGAATATACGTGATTTTGAGTTTCAACGAATTGATCCTATAACTAGTTCGGAGGATAATGATCGAATTTGAACTTGAATGTGGAAAGATTGTGGTATATCCAATTCGGATGATAGCATAAGTTGTACGACTCAGAATTCGTTGCAAATGAAGATCGTCAGGTTATACATATCATCGATGGTATTGAGACGTATCAAAGATCGATGTACGATAACTCGAGGGTATTCTGATTCAAGAAATAATGATCGTGTAAAATGTTATTGCTTCGATGGATGTTATGCTTGGGATGTTGATTGAAATGAATGTTTGGATGAAAACGACAGTGTCTTGATTATTTTAAGGAGAACCACAACGTCGACGATCTTGTCTTGTGTGAGCACAACTCCAGCCTCACATATGCGTCACGTCGAATTTTGGTGATTATTTTGCATGAGCATTGGGATGTTAATTCATGTCCAACGGGGATGATCAAACTTACGGGAGATCAGGGCACGATAATTTGATTGCTTCGACTTGTGGTTTGAGGCGAAGGTGAATTCGAGGATTGGTCGAATTCGTGATTGACGATTAAGTAAATTTTTGGATTGAGTAGATCCAATCTATGTATCGAGAATAAATTAGTCTAGACTCAAAGTAAGAGTAACTCCCCGATGATGATGATTATCCTGCGGGAGTGTTGACATGGTGATTCATGTCCAGTGTGGGCAATCAAACTTACGGAAGATTGGGACGTGACATATTGCTATGCTAGACGACCTTATGATCGAATATGTGAATTGTGATAAGCAACTTATGGAATATGGAATAAAAATTATGGTTTAGTGATTATTCGTCTCATGGTGTACTTGACTTGGATAGGATGGATAGGTAGATTATATCAACCATGTTTGAAGAGATAGACTATGCGAGTTGCTAGTTTGGACGTGCGATAACGATATGCCGAGGATTTGGGTTGAGCGAACTTACGGTAGGATGGCTTTGCTGAATGACTCGGGCCCCTGGATTGAACTCTTAGAATGCAAATTGGAGGATTCTATGCTCGAAGTTTAGAAATCGGAGTGATGCAAGCTTGGATAGAAAACTGCATACTATCAACTTTGGTTTGACCTTAGGATTGGGATCAGTGTTGATATTATTGTTTGGGAACAGTGATTCCAATACTGACGTTGACTTTAGTCTAGAAAGATGGCCTAGCAGTTAGGCAAGACATCCCTGTTCCGAGAGGTAGCACCGGTACGATTGATTTCAGGATTGATAGAATGAATCAAATATGTTGAATTGGATTCACTATCACGAGGCTTGGCTAAAATGCATATATTTGGAGGACGCCTTAAATTTGTGCAGGATCTAACTAAGTGATACGTTGAATTCAAGTGAGACTAAAGGAATGGAAAGGTATCAAGAATTTTGAAGTCGTATGTTTCAAGAAAATTATTGATGGCAGTGCGATCATTGGATTTGAAATGAACTTGAATGTTGATTGATCGGATGGTTTGTCCTAGAACTAAGTTTTTCGTATGCACGAGTGCGGCTTAGATTTAAAAAATACATAGGAGAAGTGTGTGCGAGCATCGTTGGATGTTGAATTAAAGTGATAGGTCGATGAGTGTGTACTCAGTAAGTTTCAAGGACGAAACTGTTTCTAAGTGGTGTAATAATATAATGTACCATCCCGCTCAGTTCAACCAGAGGAATCAAAACCGCCAATGACATTTGGACTTTGCCATATAATGACTCGCTCGAAGTCCTGTTCGGTCAAGGCAACTCCTCGCTCAGGTGGGTGACTTCGATGAACTTGCCTCAACTTGGACTTCACACTAATAAAAAAGAAAGTTTTCAACTGCACAAGTAGGCTTGATAATAAAATAGACGAATCCACATAGCTAAGGAAATAATCCTAAGTTGGGCCAGATTGAGTTAGAATATGGAAAGGTCCCATGGTCGGCATAGAAATGTGCACGACGTACTTTCAAAATGACGCTCGGTCCTTCGTCCTTTGACTTGGAAGAAGGAAAGTTGGTCTATGTTGCCACAAAGCTATGAACTTAGCATAAGTCACAGGCGTTGCATGTATAAATGCTTGATAAAGCATGCATTGTCCCATGTTTAGCTTAGCAAAAGTGTCCCACAAGTCTGAATGCACGTTTCTACGATGCAAGGCTTGGCATATCCTTTGCTCGTCTCACGGGTTAATTTATTGCACGATTGAGTTAGGCAAAAGTTATGTCGGGCTATCAAAGTCAAAACAAGCACTGTTCTGTGATTTTTTCGGTTGTCATAGCCATATAGTCCCACGATCTCAACGCTTGTCATAAAGAGTATGAATTGGGCGATAGTGTCGCACAGAACACAAGTTGGTTTAAGGCACGAGCTACGGTTGGTCCAAAGATAAGTGTGCAATGGTCTATGGCACATATAGAACACGTTTTGATCACAGTTATGCTTATGAATTAGTCATTCATAAGTTGAGTCAATAAGATTATGGAAACACTGAAAAATATGTCGGGACTGTAGGTTAGTCGCCAAGAAGAAATATGTCGGGACTGTAGGTCAGTCGCCTAGGCAACACTGGTTTAGGCTCTGCAAAAGAAGTATAAAAAGTAAAAAAGTGAAGCAAAGAAAGTAAGTTGTGATGGTTAGGCCATGCATTTACGTAGAGTCTAGAAGTTCTCGTAGGTGTGTGGTCATGGACAACTTGTGCACAAGGTTTCGCACCCTCGATTCGGTAGCCTGGGGCCACAGGACCGTATCGGCCTAGGAGGTAAGCAAGGTAGTTAGGCAAGAACACATCGCGGTGATTCGAGGACTTGAGCAGGGCTAGCTACCCTTAGCTACAAGGGTCTCGTCTGCACCACCTACATGTCCAAGATGGCTTGAATTGCCAGTGACCTTTTATATAGACAAGTTGGCATGCTAAGCGGCAATCTGCATGCATGGTGTCGATCGAATCAAGGAAAGTGTAAGCACGGCACAAACTGAGTCCAGGAAAGGTATGTACGGTTGCAACACCAGTATGAAGCCTAAGAATTGGCTATAGCAAAGACACGTGCTTCGGCACGAGATGTGGCGTCGAGTATTATGTCGTTGGCATAGAGTTACATAAGTCGGACTTGGTCATTTCGAGTTAAGTCTGGAAGGGCCGTAAGGGCAAGTTTGGTTAAGTCGTGTTAAGTTGTGAGGCACGGCCTCGATGTTGAAGCACGCACCGAATTTATGGTATGACCAAGTTGTTGCGTTTCAAATATGGGCCGAAAGGCAAGCACGAGTTGATAAGTTGACGTTGTTGTCACGGTGATGGTCTAGAGACACAAATAGGCCAAGAGTCTATGACCTAAAATCGATCCTAAGACAAGAATAGAAAGATCACCAAATAGTTAACATGTTTTATAAAACTGCTTGAACAAATGAGAGCATGGGTTTTAATGAGCCACTCGCTAGTACATATGATCGTACTGACCCTCGCTCTCTATAGGTGGTATTAATCATGGGGGAAGTGCCAACTGAGCAAGGCGACGTTCATGCTTTTGAAACTTCGACCGCGCATCGAAGACCCCCGCAGCTCAACTTTTGAAGTCTCTCTGCAAGTCCAAGGAACATGTCTCGGCATCCCTCCAATCCAGGTGGCTGGAATACTTTTGTTGTAAATGAGGGATATATGTATGGAACGGTTATCACATCGGCACTCCTTTTGTAATCGAGTCATGTTATAAGCCCGCACGGCACAATTGTAATAGAGTTTGTAAATGATGTCTATTATCAATAAAATGCAATGTTTCTTTGTCTCAATGTGTTATTCAATTTATCTGCGCTCTTTCTCTTAGATGTTGTGTTTCGGATTACCTTATGATTTTGCTATGTGCGATCACAACCTAGGTTCACACGGCATCACGCCCGGGAGACGACTATCGATTCTACGAAATCGGAACGTGACAGCTTTCATACAATTCATTGAAGTTGCAACTGCAAAATTTAAGCCTGGTCTCTTAACATGCAGACAACTATGAGCATTTGGAGTTAAATGACCACAAGTCAAGGAGAATGTGTCGATGTCTCTTAAAATGAGATTACTATTGATATATCTAAGTCATGGTTTGTTGTATTCGATCTCACCTTCAATGTACTTGGTCAAAACTACTAATAATGTGATCAGTATATATTAGTATTGAAACAATTCTTATGTACATTAGTATGAGTATGCAATTGTGGTTAGAGAGTTCATAATTTATTGTACTACAAGTCTACAAATTATGCCCTAATTACTATAATATTAAATATTATTGGTTTGATCACCATGTTGTATTTTTCTCTAGTTCATCTGTCCCCATAGAAATTTTAGTACTATACCATGAAACGCAAACAAAGTTAAAATAATAGCGAAGGCCTAAAAACTATGAGATACCTTGTGTGCTTAGTCACATGATCTTTTCTTGGAGGTTAAATATGAACACAGGCATTCATATCTTCGATTCAAAATTAAAACATTAGAAATTGGTAGAATTAGGTTTCCTAAAACCAAAAAAATCTCGAACTTCACTACAAAAAAAGTGAGCTTTTGGGACGACATTATTGGACAACTATTTTGAAGAGTCCTAAAAGATTAATATTTGAGACGATTACTTATTTTGTTATAAAAAATAATATTATTTATGACAGATTTATAAATAGATTATAATAAGGTATATTATTTAAGACCTATAATCAGTTTCGTCCTTAGTTTTGTCCCCAAAAGTTTTTTTTTCATTGCAATGAACGGCAAAATTCCCGCTACAATTCACCACCTAATACTTTTTCACTTTGTCAAAATTGTAGCCAAACCCAAATTAAACCCTCTTTTATTCATCTTCTTCAACCTCCTCTCTCTCCATCTCCAAAAATTCCAATCCTAACCCTAACCTTCTTGCTTGAATCGTACATTACCCCGTTCTCCTCTAGATCCTCTTTTTTCGTCCTTCTCGTCAACGCTCAAACCTTCGAGCTTCCTCTTCCACTTATAGAAAACCACCATGTCATCAAGATCTTGTAGACAAGCAATATATCGACCGACTAGGAGCTCCTATAGCCGAGCACGGCAACTCTGACGTCATTGGCCGAGCCATGAGCCCCTTTAGACCTCTTTGCCGACTGCTTCCCCCTTCCGTCTTTGCCGAGCTAAATGGTATATAGATTTGTGTCAAGGTTGGTGTTCTATTTTTTAGATCTAGATGGTATGCAGGTTTATGTTAGGAGTTGAAATTGTTATTTTTTACTTTAGATCTATATATTTGTGTTGGCTTGTTCCGATAGAATCTCTTATCTCTATCAATGTTTATACACTCTACTACTTGCTAGGCACCTGTTCGTGAAATTTCCCCAATAAAAAAAATGCAATCTTGGATGTGGAACACATGAAATAATACACATGTTGAAAGCAATTCTCAATGCAGTTAAAATAGGATAGGAATTTGGAGCTATTAAGCATAATTCAAGGAATTGTATATTAGCAAGAAATGAACTGTTGCCATAGGATGTGCTTCACGTGCAGTTCCTTTGTTTACGACCATTTTACATTGGAAAATAGTTGTCCACTAGAAAATTCATTTTGAGGAACAATGTATTATCTAGTGATACGATCCTTCTCCAGGAAGCCAAGGGTAATGAAGGAAAAGTAGCACACCAGTTTAGCGACTTGGTTGCATTTATTTTTATATTGCTTGGTATACTGAAAAGGAATGAAGGATGTGAGTTAAAATATACAAACATTTTGGTTTATTAATGTAGGTTTTAGACTATAATTTCTGTTAGTGCCGAGGCACAATTTTCGATAGAAAATTCTGAAACTGAAACAATTGTACACACAACGTTTCAAATGCAGCACCTTAAAGAAGATGTGCAACAGAGATCCTGGAGGATTCTGAATTACGAGGATCTAAAAAGATTCTACGTAATACACAAAAAAATCTAAAAAGACTTTGTGCAAGCAACTATCGGCAGTAGAGCTTCTAAAAAGAAGTTACTGTAAAAGGCAGCAACTATCGGCAGTAGAGCTTCTAAAAAGAAGTTACTGTAAAAGGCAACAGCAGCGATGACAGGCGAGAATAAGATGCTGGGGTGAATGAACCACCGTTGCTCAAAGCTTTATTCGCCCCACACGAGCACGAACAGCTTCTAGGAACCAGCAAGTTCACGAAGAACTTCTGGAACGCTCGTAAGTCAATATTTGCGACTTGAACGGGCTTCCTGGACTTAACAGACTCCCTCAACTCTCTTCTTGGTGCATCTTTCAAAGGAGGCCAAGGGGCTCTATTTATAGAGTGGAGTTGAGACTTCACCTCTTCTCCTATCCGATGTGGGACTAAAAGACCAATACTCAAAAATAGAGTTTGATATTTTAGATCATCCCACAATCAGCATAGAAGTGTGCCAGTCCACGCCTACCCCCCGAACACTCTCGTGCATGCATGAGACATCCTGGAGTCCGTGTCCGAGTCCGAGTCCGCACAACAAAAATTAACTTGCATCCTTGTTGGATTTAATCCTTTTTCCTTCTAGGAAAATACTTCCACATGGCACAAACTTGTGCCCCACTACACCTCATGTGCACACCTCAACACAAGCAATGCATTATATTGAGATACTCACCATTTCGTGTAGCCGATGTGGGACTATATTTTCTAGTCCAAAGGCAAAAATACCAACAATCTCCCACATATCTCAATATATGGGTTGAGCGTTCCCCACAGTGACTGCCCATCATGTATTAGGAGAGATGTCGCTACGATTTGAATCTTTCCGCATAGGTTAAATAACAGCATGATACAAGAATGGACTACGCCTTGAATTCTGCATCATAACTGCAATTCTTCCTACTCACATAATGACATCAACTGTGCTTCTGGCTGCACATTGAAGGCCTTGTGCCAACCTGGTTTCAGTGTATAATTTTTGGGCGTCTACAAGTTTACCCTCAAGAGATGGCCTGATATCTCTGTCCATATACTATAGGTGAGTTCTTTATAAAGAGTCATGGCATGAAGCATTGCGCTTCTTTGCGGTGCTACGCCGCTATGACATGGCTTAAAGCCGAGGCTTTACCCCACTTGGTTACCTCATCGTAGTGTCATACTACTGTAGCATGAGGTCACAGGCCTCTTTGTAGTGCCAAACTACCCAGCATGAAGCCTTGCGCTTCCGTACGGTATTACGCCGCTATGACATGGCTCGTAAAGCCGAGGCTTTACCCTACCTGGTACCTCTTCGTGGTGTCATACCACTGTAACATGAGGACATCGTCCTCTTTGTAGTGCTGTCTACTTCTCTTTATTACGATTATCATACAGCATTAGGCTACCTGCCTATTTGCGGTGCTACTCTGCTGTGACTTGGCTTGCAAAGCCGAGGCATTACCACTACCTGGGAACCTCATGGTGGAGTCACCTCACTGTAGCATGGAGTTACACTCCTTGTAGTGCTGCACTACCGTGCTTCCTGTAAAGCACTCCAGGCATTCACTCTGCCTGAGAACTCATTAAGGCATTTAAGCCAACCTTCCCACAGGATCCGTTTTCCGCAGAAAACAACAGTAGACAACAGTGGTTGTAGGTCCGTAACCTCTCCATGTCACATAGGACAAGTACCCACCGTTCCTGATATTCTTCTGGTTAATAGTCCTCCCTTGAACCAAAAGCTAGATGCATAGTAGATTTCTCTTTGAACTAATAGCATAAAACTTTATGGTAGGAATGTAATTACACAATATCAGAATGCCTTCAAGCCTATTTTACAAGCTGTGTCATCGACCAGCTGGCGCTTGAGGCCCTTGGTGAACGGATCCGCCAGGTTCTCCTGACTCCGAACATCAATCACTGCAATAACACCTCTCTTGATAAGATCGTGTACTGCTCTGTGCTTCAACCGCACCGTTCTCTTCTTTCCGTTGAAGAGTTCATTTGATGCCATTGCTGCTGCCGCCTGGTTGTCACAGTATATCGGTATTACCGGTATCTGAGCCCCAACCACCGGAAGATCATACATGAGCTCCCGAAGCCACTCTGCTTTATCTGCAGTAACATCCAATGCAAAGAATTCAGATTCCATGGAAGAGCGAGATAACATAGTTTGTTTCTTCGACTTCCACGATATAGTAGCTCCGCCCATGGCGAATACGAATCCACCTGTAGAATACTCGCTCTCTATATCTGAACACCAGCTAGTATCACTGAAGCCTTCCACTACTGACGGATCTCCGCTGTAGAAAAGTGCATATGTCTGAGTTTTCTTGAGATATCTCATAACACGTTTCACAGCTTTCCAGTGCTCAACGCCTGGATTGCTAGTGAACCGACTCAGCATTCCCACTGCAAAAGCTATGTCAGGCCTTGTGGCAGTAGTAGCGTACATCAAGCTTTCGATGACGCTAGCGTACTCCAATTGCCTGATGCTTTCCCTCGAATTTGGCTCCAGCTTCTGATCACTCCGGTACGGTGTATCAATAAAAGGAAGATCTTGATACCCGTAGCGAGTGAGCATCTTCTCAATATAATGAGATTGTGACAGCGCTATTCCAGTGCCTGTCCGGATGATCTTGAGCCACAAGATTACGTCGACATCCCCCAAGTCCTTCATACTGAACTTGGTCGAGAGGAATTTCTTTGTCTCTGTGACGCAGCTTAAATCCGTACCTAGGATTAGCATGTCATCCACGTAAAGACATACGATTACTCCTCTTCCGTCAGCAAACTTCGTATAGACACACTTGTCTGTTTCACTGACCCTTTAGCCATTTGACCTTATCACCTTGTCAAACTTCTCATGCCATATTTTGGGAGCTTGTTTCAAACCATACAGAGACTTCATCAACTTGCAAACTTTGTCTTCCAGACCTCTGACGACAAAACCTTCTGGTTGTTGCATGTAGATCTCTTCGGTCAGCTCGCCATTAAGGAATGCCGTTTTCACATCCATCTGATGTATCACCAGCTTGTGTATTATTGCTAGAGCAATTAACAATCTGATGGTTATCATCCGAGCTATTGGAGCATAAGTGTCAAAGTAGTTGATCCCCTGCTTCTAAGCAAACCCCTTGGCCACTAGCCTGGCCTTGAACTTGTCAATGGTTCCATCTGCTTTCATCTTCTTCTTGAAGATCCATTTGCATCTGATGGGTCTTGCTCCTTCTGGCAGGTCAACCAATACCCATGTGTTGTTGGAGGTGATTGAGTCATTCTCGTTGTCTATCGTCTCCTTCCATAATACAGCATCTCTGGTCTTCATCGTCTCATCATAGGTAAGCAGATCTGCTTCCACATGATAGGTGACGAAGTCATCTCCGAAGTCTTTCGGCCTCCTCGTTCACTTAGTTGACGGCTCAGCGAGTTCTGGTTCAGCTGGTGTCTTCTTGATGACAGCTTCATCTTGGACTACTGGTTCATTAAAGACTTCTGTCTGCTTTGTACCCTCATCATTCTCTGGAAGATCCGCGAGGACAATATTTTTGTGTTTTGCAAACTTGTCTTCAAAGTATTCAGCATCGCGAGATTCAATGATATGGTTTGACTCGATATCAAGGAATCTCCGAGCATCACTCTTCTCGGCATACCCCAAGAAGATCGCCTTCGTAGTCCTTATCCCCAGCTTCTGAATCTTCAGATCTGGGAGCTTCACATAAGCCAGACACCCCCACACTCGAATGACATTCAAGTTAGGTCTGACTTTGAACCAGAGTTCATGAGGAGTTATGTCGGAAGTTGTATATGGCACTCTGTTCAGAATGAACGTTGCCGTTAGTGCAGCTTCTCCCCAGTAACACTTTGGAAGACCCGTACTCAACAGCATGGAGTTCATCATCTCTGTCAACGTTCTGTTCTTCCTTTCTGCTACTCCATTGGATTGAGGAGTGTACGGAGCCGTTGTCTCATTGATGATTCTATGTTCTTTGTAGAATGATAAGAATTCATGAGACCGATACTCCCCGCCTCGATCACTCCTTAACCTCTTGAGTTGTTGTCCAGTTTGCCGCTCAGCCTCGGCCCTGAACTCCTTGAACTTCTCGAATGCTTCGTCTTTAGACTTGAGCAAGTAGACGAAAGCATACTTTGAGAAGTCATCGATGAAAGTAATAAAATACTTCATCCCGACCTTTGTAGAGAATTGTTTAAAGTCACAGATATCTGAGTGAACCAACTCCAGAAGATCTGTGCTTCGATGGACCCTGTGAAAGGGTTTCCTTGTGATCTTCGTCTGAGCACATACTTCGTATTTCTCTACCTTACCTCCACACTTGGAGATAAATCCTAGACTAGACATTCTGTGAATCTTTTTACAATGAACATGTCCTAGCCTATTATGCCACAACTCAAGAGAATAATCAAAAAAAGTGATTGTATTTATATTATCATGCTGGGTTACAACAAGCTGAATCTTGTATATTCCTTCAGTTTGGAAAGCTTTCCCGAAGAATGTACCCTTCTTGGACATCACCAACTGGCCAGCATTGATGTCCATCCTCAAGCCTGCGTTGCAGAGCAGACTTCCAGAGATCAGGTTCTTAGCAATTACTGGAACATGTTTCACACCTTGAAGCGTCAGAGTGTTCTCCGATGTGAGTTTCAGCTCCACCATCCCAATCCCCAGTACTTCAACTTGTGCCTGGTTTGCCATTATGACCTTCTCTGAAGTTGGCTCATAAGAGATGAACTAGTCTTTGTCTGAACAGACATGGCAGGTCGTACCAGTGTCTATCCACCAATCCAATTCAGCCCCCACAGTTGCAACCTGTGCTATCATGGCAACTAGATTAGTAATCATAGAAACCTTACTAGGCTCACCTTGTTCTTTGGGCTTGGACTTGCATTCGGATTTGTAGTGGCCCTTCTTGCAACAATTGAAGCAAGTCACATGGGACTTGGACTTCTGCTGCTTGAAAGCAGGACCCTTCACTTTCAGATTCGTGAAGTCCTTCTTTTTGCGATGAGAAGCAACCTGCTTCCCCTGGTACTCTCTGGTTTGGACCAGATTTGCCTTCGCCAGTTGTTTGGACAGAATATCCATCTTCTGTTGAGAGCGCATCTCGTCTTCAATATGGATCTCTTGCAAGAAATCTTCTAAGCTAATTTCCATCTTCTTTCGATGCATCCTTGCATAGAAGTTGCTCCATTCTGTAGGAAGTTTTGAGACGATCCCTCCAACGACAAACTTGTCGACGAGGGGCATGATCTCGTCTTCTAGTTTCTGACACAACTTCAGAAACTCCTTCACTTGGGGCAGCATCGCCTTCTCGTCTTCGAAGGTCCACTTGTTATATTTTTCTACCATGAAGATCTTGGACCGGTTCTCGTCATCTTCATAGAGCTTTTCCAAGGAGTCCCATATCTCTTTAGCCGATGTCTTCTTGGAGTAGGACTCTGCTAGAGAGTCTTCCATGGAATTGAGTATCAGTAGTTTGCATATACTGTTTTCTCTCTTCCACTTCGCTTGCTTGGTCGTAGCAGCGGCCACAGCCGCAGCAGATCCAGTGGTTGGAACGATCGGTTCTTCTTCTGACAGCACGTGATCAACATTCACGAGTTGAAGATTTAAAGTGACCTTTCGTCTTCATATCTGGAAGTGTTCGTCATCGAATTTCTCCAACTTGTTAAAGCCGGTATCGATGAGCGAAGCACGAGAATTATCCATCTTCTCAATAAAGCTTTGAGATTGTTAGTGCCGAGGCACAATTTTCGATGGAAAATTCTAAAACTGAAACAATTGTACACATAACGTTTCAAATGCAGCACCTTAAAGAAGATTTACAACAGAGATCCTGGAGGATTCTGAATTACGAGGATCTAAAAAGATTCTACGTAATACACAAAAAATCTAAAGAGACTTTGTGCAAGCAACTATCGGTAGTAGAGCTTCTAAAAAGAAGTTACTGTAAAAGGCAGCAACTATCGGCAGTAGAGCTTCTAAAAAGAAGTTACTGTAAAAGGCAACAGCAGCGATGACAAGCGAGAATGAGATGCTGGGGTGAATGAACCACCGTTGCTCAAAGCTTTATTCGCCCCACACGAGCACGAACAGCTTCCAGGAACCAGCAAGTTCACGAAGAACTTCTGGGACACTCGTAAGTCAATATTTGCGACTTAAACGGGCTTCCTGGACTTAACAGACTCCCTCAACTCTCTTCTTGGTGCATCTTTCAAAGGAGGCCAAGGGGCTCTATATATAGAGTGGAGTTGAGACTTCACCTCTTCTCCTATCCGATGTTGGACTAAAATACCAATACTCAAAAATAGAGTTTGATATTTTAGATCATCCCACAATCAGCATAGAAGTGTGCCAGTCCACGCCTATCCCCCGAACACTCCCGTGCATGCACAAGACATCCTGGAGTCCGTGTTCGAGTCCGAGTCCGCACAACAAAAATTAACTTGCATTCTTGTTGGATTTAATCCTTTTTCCTTCTAGGAAAATACTTCCACATGGCACAAACTTGTGCCCCACTACACCTCATGTGCACACCTCAACACAAGCAATGCATTATATTGAGATACTCACCATTTGGTGTAGCCGATGTGGGACTATCTTTTCTAGTCCAAAGGCAAAAACACCAACAATTTCACCCCCACTACCTTATTTTTGGTTAATTTTGTTCATAACTTTAAAATGTTATGTCATTAACATAGTTGTTTTCCTACGAACCATTGATTAATTCAGCCTATTTATATTTATTACTATTTTATAGTCTAATACATGAATGGAGTTCTTGATGCTGATATCTAAGTGGATCAGTTGATACATAGGCAAAGAGGCCCTTTAGCTAGTGCATGATTTAGTAATACAATATTAGTTATGTTCTGGAATGGATTATAATAAAGTACTTGTTTTATTTGGATAACTATTGTATTATGTCTGATGAGTATCATATTATGCTCAACTCTGACATGTTGGGCTAATAATAATTTAAGAAATGATTTATGGTATTGCTAAATTTTATACCCTTCGTGCTTTACTGACAAATCATTTAAGTCCTATATTCATTTCTTTGCTTTACTAAGCCCTGCCTTAGCTTGTAATGAGATAGGGTGTCGAATTTATTGTTAACACCATTATAGGCAGTGGTAAAATGCCTACGAATTACGGTAACCTTAGCTAACGTGCTTAAGTCAGTTCTTTCAACCATGGATGTTGGCTAGTAGTAGAGGGAACCATAACTTGCCATCTCATCCTCTCTTTATCATTGTCTTACCATTCCCACATCTCCCTGTCCCTCTATTCCCCTGATCTTTCCATTGGATGCATATAAATGCAACTAGGGGCAATTATTCTGGCATCATGACTAGGTGATGCTGATCAGCATGTTGCTATCTGTAAGAAGCTGTAGCAGGTTAGAGAGATAGAGATAGCAAAAACATGGAACAGAAAAAAGTGTTGCAACTAGTCCTAGATGTTGCTCGAGTTGATAAATTGGTAGTTAGTGAGTTATTGCTGGGTAGGAAGAAGGGAGTCTATTAAGACTCAATTTAGGGGAGTGATTAACTTTTCAATATTTAAATTTAACTTCTCAAATTTATAGGAGGAGGAATTTAAAAGTCACCTAAAGTTAATGTAATAAGGTTAATAAAATAATTGTGCAAGGGCATCTAAGAAAAGAAGTACATGCACCGACTTATCCGGGCAAGGTACAAAGCTGGGAACTTAAAATCTGCTATCAGTTGTGATTATGTTAAGGACTGTAAATTTGTTGCAATCTTTGATGCAGACTTTCAGCCCGAACTAAATTTCTTTAAAAGAATCATTCCACATATTAAGGTATCTTCTGTACTTTTCACATCTTTTCCCCTGTAGAGGGAAAACCCCAAAAATGAAACGGTAAACACGCCGAAAGTTTTTAATATGTAATTTATTAATAGAACCAACTGCACAGTACAAAATTATGGCCTGGAAATTTCTTTTAAATAATCTCAAAAGGACTTATATACTCTCCATCTTTGAAAATTGTACTGGTTGGATATATGCTACAAAAAAGCTCTACATGTGTCAACTAGTTACCTGGCACCTTTTTTAATGTTCATATTTTCTTATAGATAAGTTCATTTTTAGTAAAAATGTTTCATTGTCATATATGAAATATATGTTAGTCTAAGGAGAGTTGTTCCGTGGTAACACGAGCTTAAGTTGCATAAATAATGCAGTAAAGGAATATAACTTCAAACATTCTCTTAGGGTGTTTCCTCCAAGCATTTTCTTGTCTGTAATTAGATGGCTAGGAAGTTATATCATCTTATTGGAGGTTGTAATAGGCTGATAGTTGTTTGGAAAAGTCTTCAAGGATATGTTTATGTTTAGAAAGTTTATATGCAGCCAAGTCCATATCATGTATTTTGACCTTGTTAATGATGATACATTGATAATGGAAGAAAATGCTTGTATAAAATTTGTTCCACTAGAAGTATTGGCTAATAAAAGCTTCATGACCGAAGACTATTGGCTTATTATAAGTTAGAATTATTTATAAGATGCTACCTTTATTCTTGTAGTCAGCCACATTGTCGTTACATGGTTAACTTACAAGTACTATGACCCTCCAATCACTTATGGATGGGATAATGATTATTTTTCATACTTAGCATCGAAAACCAAGATTTGTTTAACCCAAAAAAGTCTCTTTCCTAGCTAGCAGCTAGTAATATAATGTACATTTTTATTTAGTTGTAATTTGCCTAAGCTTCATTTGTAATTTGCCTAAGCTTCATTTGTTGCTAGTAGGATAATGTAATTAACCCAAAAAAGAATATGTGTATCCTACATCTCATTAAAGAACATGGTTATGGTAAGAACTTTCGACAGTTTCCTAGTTTTTTTGTTATTAATTGGATGTTCGATTTTTAAAAGTGAATGTCTGCTTTCTCAAAAAGAAAAAGAAAAAGAGAGTTGCTTACATGGGTGCTAACCATATTAGTGTCTAATGCAGGAAAGTTGCTAGTACATATTATGAACAAGCTCAACTGGATTTGGCTATACTTTATTACAACTCTCACTTGTGACCTAGGATTTGTTGAGGCATATAATAATCTGGTTGAATTTTATTTTCTTATAGAAAAAAGTTTAATCAGGTGGTGACATGAACATTTGGAAGAAGGAAATTTTTAAACAAAATGATGCACACCTTCGTATTTGAACACAAGCGTAACTTCCATAGCGGATAGGTACCTCATGTATAACACATAAACAGATCGAAAAAAACTCAACACGATGAAAAATAGCACCTGTCTACTACTACTTCTGATCTAGGAAGCCCAAAATATGTAATATGTCCTTGTAATAACTGAAACTAAAATGTCTTTATCAAATTTCCCTAAATATTGTCATTGGATAAAAATAAGAACGACATAGATGTATTATCTCTAATATTGACTCCGACACCATTGATGATTAAATTTAGTGTGATGTAGTTATCCATGTTCACTATTTATGACAATAACTGATATTCTTTAGTCTTTATGTTACTATCATAAGTTAGCAAAGCCAACATAATGTTTAGTAGATATTATTCACTATGTTAAGCCCAGATAGATGTTATACCATGAAGAAAAATACTGGCCATACCCACGTAATCTATCATTATTCATACCATACCATTTCCACTGACATATTGGCCAGGAGAAAGAAGCTAGCACACATATCACTAGAAGCATATGAAAAGGGTTAGGTTTTCCATCCAAAGTTCATTTTTTATTAACACCTGTGAGGTCTTTATGTTGGAGGACACAGGTGCGACACTGTACGGTATGGATAATCGTCAAACACGGATTCAACACCAATTTTTGGTACGACATAACCTATTTTGGGAGTATTGGTGCTTCCTAGGTGTACATTCTGGAAAGAATTTTTTCACTCGGAAAACAAGTCTTTGTTCTTCTTTATTTTATGGACTTTACTCGATTTTTTCAACCCCCGTACTCATATTATTTTACTGCTTATGCTTTTATTGTAGTCGTTGAGTAAGTTGACTGTAAAAGAAACTATCTTGAACGAAGAAGAATATGACATATCATTGGAGAGTCCTAGTATACATGGAGTGTCTTTGTTGTGTCTCGTACGTGCCGATTGTTTTTGGACTCTCTGTGTTTCCTACCTAAATGTGCTCAGCTAGCTCAATTTGAGGAAGAGCGCTACAAGATATACATTCTTGCTTTTGTATTGATTGATAGTTTTGCTCTTTTTTGATGAGACTCGTAATGTTTTCTCTCCTCAAGTTTCTTCTCTTAAGATTATTGTACAGCAAACTCTGAAGAAATTAATAAAAATGTTTTATCACTGATTTTCTTTATTCCTTTGATTAATTCGGTGTATCTCTTCTTCTTAATTCTCAGCTTAATTTGGGCCCTCAAAGTCGACCAAAAGGGTTGATAACACATTGACTTTTCCAACATTCATTTCAAGTTTCAGTCTTCTTGTATTTCATAATGGTTTCTCCCAGATGGCAGTTCATCGATAAATCCTACCTTTTGATATCATGTAGGAAAATGGTGAGCAGACTTTGTTGGATGGTGAGACTATCGTGTCCCATTTCGAAGTACTAATGTTTGAAGATAAAGAATTGGTATTCTCATATACTCACAGGTTCATGGTATTCTCATATACTTTGCATAAATTCTTGATGTATATATGGTCTTTTGTTAACTAGTTTTTTTTTTTTATTTGCAGGTCCTTCAAAAGAGTTTAGGCTGATTTTACAAATGATGGAAGATTTGCTTAATGAAAAAGTATTTTGGGTTCATTTTTTAAATGATGGCAAATGATGCTTAATAATGTAAACAATTTTAGATTTATTTTGTAAATGATGGTAGATGAACACTTAATAATGTAAAGCATTTTGAGTTCATTTTTGTAAATGATGGGAAGACGTCCAATGATGTAAAGCGCTTTGAGTTCATTTTGTAAACGATGGGATATAACATTTAATGAAATTAATCTTTGTTGATGTACTTTAGAGTTTACAATATTTTTTTGAACTTAAATAGTTAGTTATATATTGTTTTTGTTATATATGTCTTTTAATTGTACATTCTATATGCAGAACAAGGAAACAATAATTTTAAAATAATTGGGACTGTTGTTATAAGTTTTTGGGACGATTTTGTAACTGTCCTAAAAGTAAATTATATTCTTTTGTGACTATTATCCTAAATTATTATGATGGTTCCAATCCGTCATTTAACAATAATTAGGACGACAAAATTCGTCCCATAAGCTTTTGCCACGCCACCCTAATAGCATCGTTTGAATCTGTCCCAACTGCCGTCCCAAATAATATTTAGGACGGTAAAAGTTCTTTTAAGAATGGTTTTTGGTTGTTCCAAAAGGCCACTTTTTTGTAGTGTCTTGTTGGGATTAAACTCTAAGATATGCTCAAACCTGGAGAAGGAGGAGGAGGAGTACGAGGAGGGGCTAGGAGGAGGAGGAGTGTCGGTGACAGATCCACGCGAGGGAGTCCAACGTCAACGTCGAGAAGCGGGACGAGGAGCAGTGTCGTTGTCGATAGGCTGGAGGAGGGAGTAGGGGTTTGGGGAAGAGGAATAGGAGGAGTAGGGGCTGGGAGGAGGAAATCGAAAAGGAGAGAGAAAAAAAAGAAATGAGATGAGCAGGAGACGAAATTTTTATTTCGATCGACCGCCTTTTTTTATAACTAGGGCACAGCTCTGGGCAGCGGACATGCGATGTCTATGTCCGTCGTCAAATGAAATATAATAGCAACAAGGCGTCGCTTTACCGTCGCATAATTTTTTTGCGTTGTTCTCTCGGTTAGCCGTGTAAAGTGGTGACGTCTAGACGATAACCCGATGATGCCTCTTTGGTTAAAATCGAAAATACCAACTGTTAATCGTTTAGTCGACGCATAACCATCACTATATGGCGACGAATGTCATCCGTCGCTAACATGCCGTCGCTAATTTGTTATATTTTAGTAGTGGCTGACGGCGTTTGATAGAGAATTGTCGAAGTATGTTGGTGATAGAAGGTTGTTGCAGGTAATTCGAAGGATGAGGAGAATGACGAGCTCGAGTGAGGAACTATATTCTTCATGATGAGAAGGGAGGGGAGGTGAGTAAAGTAGAGGGAACTACGAGTGAGTTATAGGAGAGGTGAGAGGGGGTGTAATTGAAATTACAGGAGGGATGGGAGGATGTACATGAATAAGGAACGGAGGAGAGTGGGTTGAATATGTGTGGAGAGTTGAGCATTAAAGTGAGCTGGAGATCAAGGTGTTCGTGGGCCGGGCCGGGCCGGCCCGCGGTCCGAAAACCGGCGGTTCAGACCGGGCTCGGGCCGGGCCCGCACCGGACCGAGCAAGCAAGCGGGTCAGGCCTGGCCCGGCCCGGTTTGACATGGATGGGCCTAGCCCGGCCCAGTGAACCGGACCAGAGGGTGGTCGGGCCGGGCCGGAGTGGTCCACGGGCCGGGCCGGGCTCCGGTTTAGTGCGGGCCGGTTCAGCCCGGCTGAACCGGGCTGGTTCATTTTTTTTTTTTTTTGGAATTTCTATTGTTTTTGTTTATTTTTTTTGGTTAAATTATTTTGAAAAAATGTTTGTAATGTAATTTTAAAAGAAACATTTGTAAGAGTTGAAAAAAAAAAAACATTTCTCCCTCTTCTTTTATCCGGGCTTGGGACCGGCAATGCTTGCTTGGCATAGGCATAGTTAAAAAAAAAATTAATTTAAAAGTAAAAAATAGTTTTTGAAATTTAAAATTTTGAAAGTATAAGTTAAAATTTTGAAATTTTGTAAGTTATAATTTAAAATTGTAATTTTGAAAGTATAAGTTAAAAATTTAAAAGTATAAGTTAAAATTTTGAAATTTTGTAAGTTATAATTTAAATTTTAAATTTTAAAAGTATAAGTTAAAAATTAAAAAGTATAAGTTAAAATTTTGAAATTTGTAAAAAAATTGTAAAAAAATTTGTAAAAAATTATAAAAAATTAAATGTACATACCTTGCACCGTAGCCTCATTCTTGTTCGCCTTCATGCACCGAAAGCGATTCCGAGTCCAGCTCGTTGACATCAAGATCTTCATCTATCTGGTTTTGGATTATTCTCTCGGCTTTAATCCAATCTTGTACGCACACTATTGCTTCCAAGATATCGGGCTTCAAGCGGCCCCTCTTTCTGCTCAACATCCTTGATCCTGCACTAAAACAGGACTCCGATGCTACCGTAGACACCGGGACCATTAGTAGATCACGTGCTATGGTAGAAAGAACAGGAAATCTCTTGCCGTGTCTCTTCCACCATTCTAAAACGGCGAAGTGATCTGGAGTCTCTTCTTCGTCTTCATAAGAACTAAGGTACAGAGACAACTCTTGAGTAGGTTGGGAAGATTGCTTTTGTTTCTTCCTTTAGAGTATACGACCGGTTGTTGATAGCTTAGACGCCAAGCCGGAGCTACTACTAGCCCCCCCTGAGTTGGTCGGGTCGATGCTGCTCTTTCTTCGTACAGTATAACTAACCTGTCTAACGCAAGTTTAACTTCTACTTTCATGTCAGTAACATCTATATCCATATATTCTCCAAATCCATCTAATAAAGCCTCTACGCCATCCAATTTGATTGTAGGATCAAATATGGAAGCCAAACAATATAAAAGAGGTACTTCACCCCAATATTTCTTGACTTTGGCTTCCATATTTATCACCACATATTCCAAATTTGGAAGATCTCTATATCTAGAAAATAAATAAGAAATGTTACAAAGTTCACGTAAAGATAAGCAAGATGTGGGATAATAAACACCAGAAAGAATACATGTAGCATTGTAAAAAAATTTTAAAAATTCACAAATACTTTCAGCTACTACCAAATCATCAGCAGTAACTTGAAAGTCAAAGGTGAGATCCGCATTACAATAATACGTAATAACATCCTTAAAAAAATTGCAGATTTCAACATCAAGTAGGTGGAGTTCCACCTATATGGTATATGCTTCACAAATCTTCTAAAAGTAATACCAAAATGTGCGCATGTGCATGCAAAACTTTGTTGTCTACTTGGAGACGTGTTCAAAGTGTGCAAGCATTGTCGCAGAGTGTCTAAATAGCGACTAAAATATTCTAAAAATTCTTTAACAACTAAGTTAATAATATAGCAAGCACACCTAATATGCAAAAGTCTACCTTCTAAAATAGGCTAAAAAAATCAATGACAAAGAATTTTTTAGGAATTTTTTTGCCTATTTATAGGATTTTTTTTGTCTATTTATAGGAATTTTTTAGGGTTATTTTGGTTATTTTGGTCCAAAAATGACCAAAATGCCCCTCCCAACGTTATAATAACGGTTACATTTGGGGGCATTTTGGTAAACCCCCCCCCCCCCTAACGGTCAGATTTAAAAAAATAATAATAAAATAAAAAGTTGAACCGGCCGGTTTCGGGCCGGTCCAACCGGGTCGGGCCACGGGCCGGGCCAGTGGGCCGATAAAAAATTAAAAAAAATTCACCGGGCCGGACCGAGCCGGTCTCGGGCTGGGCGGGAGAGGCCCGATCCGAACCTTGTGGGGTGGGAGGCCGGGCCGGTCCGGGCTTCCTGTGACCGGGCTTCCGTGCGGGCCGGACCGGGCTTCGGGCCACCCGGCCCACAATGCACCTTGAGCTGGAGAGGAGGAATACGAGTGTGAGCTGAAACAGTGAGCTGAAACAGTGAGCAAGTAGCATTCATTAGGATTTATAGGTTTAATTAGAACTAAGAATTAAGGCTGGATTAATAAATGAAACTTCAAATTTAATACAAAAGATATTAAATATACATATACGTAATAATTCAATTAAAATAAATATCAATTATTTACTAAGTACTTATATAATTTACAATTCTAAATAATAATTATTTAGTTTAAAAGAAAACAGGGTTATTATACATAATCCATGTATATACTCCACATCTTGTTTTTTATGTTTGTTTCTTTATAAGCACCACGACAAGCGGTCATCATTGGTGTTGTAGGCCTTGTCATGGAGTGTGATATCTTGCAAAATAGTAATTCAATATGACCTGAACCTCAAGGTGTTTTCGGTCCGGTCCGGGCCGGCCCACGGTCCAGGGGCGGCGGGCCTGACCGGGTTCGGGCCGGTCCAGGACCGGCCCACGCTAAAATTCGGTCCGGGCTAAGTCCGGCCCGGTTTTCATCTTTTGGGCCCAGCCCGGCCCATTGAACCGGGCACTTGTGGGGTCGGTCCGGGCTGAACCGGACCACGGGCCGGTCCGGGCCTAGGGCGGTTCGGGCCGGTTCAGGCCGGGTTAACCGGACCGGCCCGGTTTGTTGGTTATTTTTTTTTTTTTTTTTTTTTACAGTTTTTTGTTTAATTTAGTTTTTTAATCATTTTTTTTGTATTTTAATTTTAAAATTTTGTAACTTAAATGTTTATAAAAAAAATATTTATAAAATGTTTATACAAAATATGTTTAAAAAATATTTATAAAATGTTTATAATTTTATGTTTATACAAATGTTTATACAAAATATGTTTATAAAATGTTTATAAAATGTTTTCTTTTTAACACAAATGTTTATAAAATGTTTTTACAAAATATGTATTTTCTTTTTAAAACCATTTTAAAAACCATGTAAAAGTAATCATTTTATTTTGTATTTTAATTTTAAAAATTTGTAACTTAAATGTTTATAAAATGTTTATACAAAATATTTATAAAAGTAATGTTTATACAAATATATACAAATATTACAAATGTTTATAAAAATTTATAAAAATTTAAAAAAAACATTTCTCCCTCTTCCTTTATCTGGGCTTGGGACCGGCAAATGCTTGTTTGGCATAGGCGGAGTTAAAAAATGTTTTTTTTTAAAGTAAAAAATAGTTTTTGAAAGTATAAGTTAAAAAATTTGAATAGTATAAGTTAAAATTAAAAATTTGAATAGTATAAGTAAAAAAAAAAAAATAGTTTTTGAAAGTATAAGTTAAAATTTAAAATTGAAATGTATAAGTTTAAACGTACATACCTGATACCTTGCACCGTAGCCTCATTGTTGTTCGCCTTCATGCAATGAAAGCGATTCCAAATCCAGCTCGTGGATGTCATGATCTTCTTCATCTTTCTGGTTTTGTGTTCTTTTATCGGCAGCCATCCAATCTTGTACGCACACGATTGCTTCCAAAATATCGGACTTCAAGCGGCTCCTCCTATCGCTCAACATCCTCGAACTTGCACTAAAACAGGACTCCGATGCTACCGTCGACACCGGAACCATCAGTAGATCACGTGCTATGTTAGAAAGCACAGGAAATCTCTTGTCGTGTCTCTTCCACCATTCTAGAACGGCGAAGTGATCTGGAGTCTCATCTTCGTCTTGATAAGAGTTAAGGTAAGCAGACAACTCTTGAGTAGGTTGGGAAGATTGCTTTTGTTTCTTCCTTTGTAGTATGCGACCGGCTGCTGATAGCTTAGACGCCAAGCCGGAGCTACTACTAGCCCCCCCCTGAGTTGGTCGGGTCGACGTTGCTCCTTCTTCGTACAGTATAACTAACCTTTCCAAAGCCACTTTAACTTCTGCCTTCATGTCAGAAACGTCTATACCCATATATTCTCCATATCCTTCTAATAAAACCTCTACGCCATCCAATTTGATTGTAGGATCAAATATGGAAGCCAAACAATATAAAAGAGGTACTTCACCCCAATATTTCCTGAATTTGACTTCCATATTTCTCACCGCAATTTCAAAATTTGGATAATCTCTATATTTAGAAAATAAATAAGACATGTTACAAAGTTCACGTAAAGCTAAGCAAGATGTGGGATAATAAACACCAGAAAGAGTTAATGTAGCATTGTAAAAAACTTCTAAAAATTCATAAACACTTTCAGTTGCTACCCAATCATCATCAGTAACCTGATAGTCAAAGGTGGCATCCGAAGTACAATAATATGTAATAGCAGTCTTAAAAGGAATTGCAGATTTCAACATCAAGTAGGTGGAGTTCCACCTAGTTGGTATATCCTTCACAAATCTTCTAAAAGTCATACCAAAATGTGCGCAAGTGCATGCAAAACTTTGTTGTCTACTTGGAGACGAGTTTAGGTGGAGCAAGCATTGTCGCAGAGTGTCTAAATGGGGTTCAAAAAATTTTAAACATTCTTTAACAACTAAGTTAATTATATGGCAAGCACACCTAACATGCATAAGTCTACCTTCTAAAATAGGCTTAAAAATTACTGACAAAGAAGACATAGCAGCATTGTTGTTTGATGCATTGTCCAAAGAGAGAAAAAAATTTAGCGTGAATATCATATTCACGCACGTGTCTTGAAATCTCACTTGAAATTACAGCGCCCGTGTGTGGACATTCTATAAGTTTAAGAGAGATGATGCATTTTTGCAACATCCATTGTGCATCTATATAGTGTGCAGTAATACAAATATAAGCATAACTCCATTTAGTAGTCCAAATATCAGAAGTAATAGCTAACTTACTAATATTTTCAAAATCCGCTTTCATAGCGGCTTTCTGCTCGTTGAAGAGACGAATGGCCTCCTTTCGAGCTTGTTGCCTACTCACTTTAGTAAAGGAGGGGTTTAGAGAAAGTGATATATAATCTCGTAAAGATTCGCTTTCACCCGTCGTGAAAGGAAGTTCGTCACGAATAATATGTTTTGTTAATTCGGTTTTATGCCTAGCAGCTGAATAAGTAAAGTTACCAATTGAAGAACCGGTGGCGCCGAAGCTTATTTGGGTTTGGGACGCTTGAAGTGTGTCCTTCACGTAGCAAGTGTCGTAGTGTCTGGATATAGTTCCGGTGCCACCGCCCTTCTTCCATGCGTACTGGTTGCAACACTTCTTGCATTGCGCCTTGTACGGTTTCGGTTCCCCCTTGGCATCTAAAACAAACGAACCATCAGGATTAGTTTCAAAAATTAAAGTAAAATAATCCCAATACTTAGACCTTTTTTTTCTTTTCAGGACGTTGGGTGGTACTAGCTACTTCCGGAGGAGATGGTTGGCACCCCTCCGGAATCGGATGGGTGGCTACTTGCTCAGGTGAAATTTCATTACCGTCAAAAAAATTACTAAAATAATGGTAAGTCTGTCCAGCAAGATCAGGTGGGTTTGAACCTTCACCAGCCATATATAAAATAAAATAAAGTAAACTACGCTAGAAGAAAGTAAGGGGTTGAGAGGAAGATCGGGAAGCCGTAGAGCCGAAATGGAGTTGGGAGGGAGATCGGGAAGCCGTTGAGCACCGGGGAAGGAAAGCAGTAGAGCACCAGAGCACCGGGGAAGGAAAGCAGTAGAGCACCAGAGCACCGTAGAGAAATGTAGAGAATTTGTGAGGAATGAGTTGTGTTTGAAAAATGGGATTTTTGGGCTATTTATAGAAATTTTTTGGGGTTATTTTGGTAATTTTAGGCCAAAAAAGACCAAAATACCCCTCCCAACGTTTTAATAACGGCTATATGGGAGGGGTATTTTGGTAAAAGAACCCCCCCCAAACGGTCAAAACTTTGGAAAAAAAAAACAACCCCTCTAACGGTCGGCTGCAGCTGGACCGGTCCCAGCGGGCCGGGCCGGGCCGGTCCAACCGGGCCGGGCCTATTTACTAAAAAAAAAAAAAAAAAAAAATTTACGACCGGTCCGGGCCGGGCCGGGCTCGGGCTGTTGGGGGGGGGGGGGGGGGGGGGGGGGGGCCGACCCGAACCGAATGCACGTGGGGGGCCGGGCCGGTTCGGGCCCACGGCGGGCCGGTCCAGGCTTATAGGGGGACGGGCCGGTGCGGTCCACGGGCGGGCCCGGGCCGAACCGGCCCAGTGAACACCATGACCTGAACCTAATACCATAGTGTGTAGAGTCCAATGGAGGTCACAAACAGTAGGTTGTCTTCGACTAAAAGGGATCAAGTTTTGGTTTATGTTTAATTGGATCAAATAGGATTTGGGTCCAAACTTAATCAAACTGAGTCAAAGTCAATTGGGTGCGCTAGCATGTGCACACAATTATATTTAGGTTTTTGTTGACAAAAATGCTATTTATTTATAAAAAAAAGGGGTCATATCATCAATGTCCTACTTTAGATTTTGAGATATAAAACGAACTCTAGAAGTTGTGCCCTCAAAACTTAATATTCATATAATATTATTTTTTATCAATAATGATAATAGTATTTTCATCCCCAAATGATACAATAATATATTTTTTTCAAGTTCTTGCTTCCATAAAACCAAATAATATTAAAAAATATTTAATACATTTAGACATAAATTTATATATCATTTGTTGTTTTTTTATTAATTTTGAGATAAATTTTTTGTTCTTATTGTTGCTATTTCTTAGGAAAAATGAAATTGATTACTACAATATATCACATGACATTTCAAATGAATAATGTGGATACGAATACTATGCAATCAAATAACATTATCATAATTTTTCAAGAAATAATAATAATTAACAACAAATAACAATAAAAAAACAAATATAAAAATATTTTCTTTCTTTTTTAGAATATTTTCTAATTCAATATATTCTCTCTCTTTTTATCAGTTTTATCAGATAGTATAGGAAGATTTTTTTTATTTACGTTGATATTGTCATTTTTACTAATATTTGTATTTCCATAAAAATAAAAAATAAATAATTTGATTTTCTATTGTTTGATTTCAATCTCAATAGGAATATTGGAATAACTATGCAATCGAATGCAAAAATATTTTTTTTTTCAATGAATTAGCCAACCACAAATAAAGATAATCAACAACAACTTAACAAAAAAGTATTAATAAATTATAAAACTCATCTATTGGAAAGGGATCGATTTTGATATGTCTTTTAGGAACAAAATCCATCTTAGGTGTCGAGTTCAGCCGCTAGATCGACTCGGCATGAACTATAAGCATTAGCAAGAACGTATTTTTTCAATAAATTATAAGTCAACCATCAATAAGTCAATAATTAGAGTATCGAAACAATTATACGACTTAACTTATTACAATTTATGCACTTGTCATGTCATATAAAAAAAAAAATTCTATGAGGAAATTCAAAAAAAAAAAATTCAAATATAATGTAAAAATGTATTCAACAATAATTTATATTATAAAAAAACCCCACCTGTGCAAATAAAATGCTTCAAAACTCACCCTTGCCATGTCAAGTTCTAAAAGCTCTCGTGTATACATGGTCAGCCACAAACAATTTTTTTAGAACTCTCTGTCGCCGGCCATAGGAGAGATGAGATTCTCTCTTTAAAAAAACCTAAAAAGATTTTTCTCCGTTACTAATTCAGCGGCACAGGCGGTGGGGCCCATGGTTCTAATTAATTCCTTACCGATTCAGCAGCACAGGATGTGGGTCCATGCTTCTCCTTACCAATTTCAGCCTGACCATGGCTTAATTGTTGGCAAATGTTAAAGGCATCCCCTTTCTACTAAGGGTAGCCCATCTACTAAGGACAATCATGCTTTTATATTTTTTTTACTAAGAGCAACCTAAAGTTCACAAGTTTACTAAGGACTATCAAGAGGAGGAGCTCGAGAAGGCGGAGGAGAAGGAGCTCGACGGACGGGGAGGAGCTCGACGAACTTGTGAACTTTGCAGACGGGGAGGAGCTCGAGGAGGCGGAGGAGGAGCTCAATAAATCCATCAATTTAATCCGTGAAAAGGAGGAGATCTGGTATAATCGGAGAATCGAGTAGAGGCTGGAGATCAAGAGATTACATTGGAGGATTTCGATCGGATGATGAAAAATCGAGAAAAGCGAAGCCTTTTGCTTCTTCTTCCTCTTCTCTGGATTGTTTTGGTGCTGTGGCTGTGGATTTGTGAGTAGCGAGGGGAGGGGAGTGAAGCAAGAAAGGACGAAGGTGGAGGGAAGGCGGCCCTTAGGTGGATTTCTTTTTCTTCTTCTTTTTTGCTTCAATTCCCTTTTTCTTCTTCCTCTTCCTCTTCCTTTTTTTTGCTTCACTTCTCCTTGAGGTGGAGGGGAAGGTGGACTGCAGGCCTTGCCTGCAGTCCTGTCTTCACTTTGGACTGCAGGCAAGTCCTGCAGTCCTCGATTGACAAAAGCGGGGTGGTCCTTAGTGTTTTCAAAATGGCAAACTTGTAAATTTTTTTAAAGTTTTAAGTTGGTGGCCCTTAGTAAAAAAAGGGTGGCCTTTAACATTTGCCTAATTGTTTGGATGGTACTTCAAGTTAGGACCTAATAATAATAAAGTACTCTATCTATTATTTTTTACATTAAAATAACATACGTTTAATTAATGAACATTACAGTACCTGTGATAACATTCCGTCCAAATGCTTGGGGGGTACTGTAGAACCCTAGAGGGGGGGGGGGTGAATAGAGAAATAAAATAAAACTAAATACAAGAAGCTATATTACTAAAATAAAATGAGAGAGTGAGAAAATCAAACACGCGATGTATCATGCTCTCCTCCCTAGAGGCAATCCAGTTCCGGAACTCTCTCCAGCTTAAATCCACTATTGAGTAAATAGTACACACGAGTTTGGATCCGAAGAACTCGCCAACTTCTTACACACGAGTTTTCTTACGAAGGCTCCCCAACTTCAAAAAGGAAAGGAAGAGAACTGTTGATCTTCTAACACTTGAAGATCGAAAAGTACAACTCTTGAATACTCTAGCACTTTTGGATTGGATGACAATTAAAAGCTTGGGTAGAGTAGTAATGGTGGAGCTCTTGGTTGTTGAAAAATTTATGGCTTGAGTGGATAACCTTCAAGAGAGAGAAGGAATCCATTTATATAAAAAACCAAGAGTAGGTAGCATTTAATGCTCCTGAATATAACCCAGACGGCATACCGTCGGTATGGACCGGCATACCGTCGGTATGGACCGGCATACCGTCGGTATTTCGTCTGGAACAGTAACGGTAATAATTATATCCGTTGGGGAGCATTTAATGCTAGCATTTGTTCATTCAAAAATCAAATCAGATAAATCGGTATACCGTCGGTATGCAGCGGTATACCGTCGGTATACCGATGTTCGTCACAGAACATTTTGTGGCTAACAAAACGGTATACCGGTATACTATTGTATGCCGTCGGTATGCCGAAGTTCGTCACAGAACATTTTTGTGGCTAACAAAACGGTATACCGTCGGTATACTGTTGTATGCCGTCGGTATGCCGAAGTTCGTCACAGAACATTTTTGTGGCTAACAAAACGGTGTACTGTCGGTATGCCGTAGTATAATGTCGGTACGCCGATGTTTGTCACAGAACATTCTTGTGGCTCGGAAACGGTATACCATTGGTATATAGCGGTATACCGTTCTTTTAGACATTGATTTTTGACTGAGAAAATAGAAGAGCTTTACGTTTTGTCATCCAACCTTAGGTATTTACAGAAAGACTTAGACCTTGTGCAGACTCGATATCTTGAATTTGTTGAGAGCCATCTTTAAAGATCGCTGGTCTTTTCTTCAGTCTTCTTTTAGGAATTTCCATAAGGTTTTGATGACTCGGCTTGAATGGACAGAACTTATGTAGTAGAGATTTTGAAAGAATATCTATCTGAAATACAGAGAAAACTAGACTACGAAGATGCTGTTAATGTTATCAAAATAAACTGTGCCAACAATTTCCTCTATTTTGATAATTGACAAAACAGAGAGATAGCATCTTCAAGGAGTGACTCCCCCATAGGTAGACAACTCCCCCTCAATATATTTTCTCCCCCTTTGTCACCTAGTCAAAGATGGAAAATAAGTATAAAAAAAAATCAGCGATAAATAGAGAAAGCAATATGGTGGACAAAAGCATGCATATATTAGATATGGAAATAGGGTTCATGCTTGAGACTACATAAAAAAAATAAAACTCTCCTCCACGAGAGTGAGCAAGACAATATCAAAACATGAGAAACAGTCCCCGTAGGACCACACACAACATAAAAACAAACTACTGGTCCCCGGAGGACCTCAAAGGACACACACTAAAACGACACCAATTTATTCTGCACCATCAACAGGAGCCCGCAACTACTTATCCGCCGGATCATCGTCCTTCCCACCCTGAGCACCGTAAAAAGTACCGAAAGGATCCACACCGTTCGGGTACATGAAGTCGTAGGCATTGGGGTCAGAGAAGCGGAAGCCTTGGTACTGGGGATCTTGAAGGTTGAGATCCAGATAGGCATTCCGGTCCTGGAGAGTTCGCTGGATGAAATAGGCCTGATCATGGAAGCAACTCTGGATAAGATTCCCGAGGCTGCGGGTGTTTGCCCTCATATGCTCCTCCGCCTGAGCCATGTGCATGTCAAAATGCTGTTGGGTCAGCGGCATGAAACGTCCGGACGGAGGAGGCATAGAAGATGGCGCAGCAGGAGAAGCGGCTGGCGGGTCATGGGAGGAAGACGCATGAGACGCGGATGCACCAAGGGTAGAACGTGAAATAGCAAGAAACGAGGGTACGCCTTCCGAATGACAGAGGAAGAGATCCACGTTCTTCGTTTCAAGGATAAGAGTGATGAAGGTGTCATAATTGAGGGACTGCTTTCCGACGGACAGGACAAAAAAGAAAGCATTGATAAGGGTCTTGGGAAACGACCAAGTCTTCTTGGAGTAGAGGTAGTACATGCAGACGAGTGCGTCATTGGTGATCGCATCGTAGTTGCCGGCCTTGGGGTAGATGGTGTGGCAGATGATTCGATGGAGCTCGTAGTAGAACGGCTCCAACTGCTTAGAAAGGGCCGGAATGGCCGGAGGATTGGGTCCCTTGCAAATGATGGCGCAGAACTCGTCAAAAGAGACTTCGACAGAAGGATAAAGACCGGCCAAGGTCGGCAAAGCATCTCCTTTGTTAGGGACTTCGAGAATCTCGATAATGTCTCGAGCCGTCAGGCGAAAGTGGCGATCATTCACCATGGTCTCGATGGCATTGTTCTGGAGATCAGGAATGAGATTGCAGTAGAATAGGCGCACCGCTGCCGGGTAGACGAGCACCTGACGTCGCAGAAAAGATGAGAGGCCAACTGACTCAAAGAGGAAGAGATGGTCGGAGAAAAGATTCCAGTTAATGGCCTTGTCTTTGAAGACATTGTGGTTGGCAAAATATTGGAACCAAGCGTCGGCAGCTAGGGCGGAGGTGAAAGTTTTCGGATCATAGCCATGAGGAAGAGGCACAGGAGTGAACGAATTTGCAGCAGTGGAGGAGGAGCGAGGACGTTCGTGGGTATCCATGGGTTGATGGAGAGGTATGAAGGAGAAGAGATGAAGAATGAAGAAGAGGAAGAAGAAAAAAGGTTGGATTTTTAAAGTAAGAAAGGGAATTTGAAGGGTTGTGAGAGTATTGAAAATATAAGTGAATTAAAGAAGAAAATAAATAGGGGGGAGTTTTGAAAAGGGTGATGATAAAAGTAATTAATGAAAGGAGTGGAAGGGTTGGGATGGGATGGGAAGTTATGAGGGAGAGGATGTGATTTGATTGGAAGTTAATGAGATAGTGGGGAAAAGAGAGTGGAAGATTTGGTAGGGGCCGAGGCAGATTGGATAGTCAGTGTTCGCTTCAAACGGCATGCATTCGGTATACCGGCGTATGCCGGTGGTATACCGATTTTGTGTACAGAACGTAGTTCTGAACGCAAATCGGTCTACCGTCGGTATGCCGCCGTATACCGTCGGAGTGCCGTTGGAGGGGAGTTAAGTGTCAAAATGGTTGATGCCTAATTCTTGGCAGAAAAAAAATGAAACGATCCTCCGGGAGTGGTTTGGTGAAAATGTCGGCCAATTGATAAGTAGAGTCAATGAAATCAAGGCGGATATCCCCTTTTTGTTGATGGTCATGAAGAAAATGGTGTCTAATCTCAATGTGCTTCGTGCGGGAGTGACAAATCGGGATTTTTGTGAGATTTATCGTGCTAGTATTATCACATTTAATAGAAGTACAAGTAAAAAAAATGCCATAGTCTACAAGTGTTTGTGACATCCAAAGAATTTGTGCACAACAGCATTCGGCCGCTATATGTCACGCCCCGCTCCCGAAGGAGCGATCGTCCTCGCTAAGGCGTGATGCCGCATGAGCCTAGATTGCGCTCGTGCAAGGCGGGTTCCATAACGGTCGATTTCAGCGGCTGCGACGGGGTCGTCGCACAGAAGTCCCAAGCAGAGACATTGAATAATAGCAGCGGAATTTAGAAAGCAAACACAAGTCATTGCAAAACACTCTTTTATTGATATTGAAACAAAGGTTACAATAGGGCGCAAGGCCAAGATTACAAGTCTTTCGAGCTCACTCATCTCACATTACAACTCACTCAGCTCTCTCTCATCTATCGATTACAATGCTTGAGCCAGCGAAAGTTTCGGAAGGCGATGTCTATACATTATGTCCCGTATAAGTCTTGACTCCATGCGGCCATACGCTTCGAACTGCCAAGGAACTCCGTACCTCAACGCATCCAAGCGAGCTCCATGCCACGAGCTTCTACATGTACCAGTACATGGAAACTATGTGGGTGTCAGTACTCAACTGTACTGGTGGAATGAGCTCATCACCCACCCATACAAAACCAACACGTTCGATTTAATTTGTGCAACATAGTCCATTCTTATCAATTTTCTTTCTAGTCTTGTCTTAGGATCAGTTTTATGACAGACACCTTGGCATACTTGTGTCTAAGGACCATCTCGTGCTTGCAACAACGACGTTAACTCATACCTTCCTCTAAACCTTTCTCGTGCCAACAACGTTAACCTATCAAGTCGTGTTTGCCTTACGGCCATAATCAGGGATGCAACTACGCGATAAGACTCAATTTCTCGTGTAACCGTGCTATAAGTCCTTGTTGAGGCCGTGCCTCGCAACTCAATGAGACTCAATCATATCGCCGCCTCGCGACCCTTTTTGCTGCTAAATCATCAACTGACCTATCCAACTTGTCAACTAAGTGTCACTTGACCAACTTTGCCTTGCGACATTTCCTGAATTAAACTCAAGACAACTCAAAACCAACTTATGCAACTTATATGCCGACAACTTAAGACTCGACGCCACCTCTCGTGTTGAAGCACGTCGCCTATGTTGTAGCCATTCTTAGGCCCAAACACTCGTGTTCCAACAATACACATATTCAACTAGACTAAATCCAAAGGTACACATACGGATTGCCGCTCGTATCGACCTATCTATATGAATTGGTCACTAACACCACAAGCTATCCTGGATTTATAGCCTTGTTATTCGAAGACCCTTTCATCGCAAGTAGCTAGCCCTATCACGACCCGCACCCGCTTTTTGGATACGAAGCGTGTCCAAGCCCAGCTACGCATCGAGCGGACTCCAGCCCGACTCGAGTACGTATAAGCTGTCATGATCATGGTATCATATCTAGTCTAAACTATATCTCAATCCACATGAGTCATGTAAACAAGAATGAACAAGTATGTGTCGTGGTCTGCAGCCCATTAGCATGCATGTCCGATAAGACTCTAAAGAAAAATAACAAGAGTCTAAACTGAATCAAGAAACAGGGTATCTCATGATAATGAAGAAAAGCACGAGAGGATAATAAACACAATAACGATACCTGAATCCCGCAACGTATCATCACGTCTGCCATCCAGAGCTGCTAACTAACTCCACGCAATAACTAACCTGAAGAGATCATCAGGTCCTCAGGGGACATAGCAAGATACATAAAAACATGCCTATCTAGCAGTTTATCATGCAATAAAGAAAATACAGGAAATAAACGAGAAAGACCAATCCGTACGAAAATACGACTATACACGACTGGAAGAACCACTACGCCTAAGCGAACTGCTGGAGAAGAACAAGAGAACACGATATCATGATATCAATGGACAACCACTCGAATACTCAAACCCTCGCCCCTAGTGTGGACTCGCAGATTTGAACAACTACTAGCCCTCGCCTCTAGTGTGGACTCGCAGACTAGCATCACCCTCGTCCCTAGTGTAGACTCGCAGGTGTGAACCATATACTACTAACCCTCGTCCCTGGTGTGGACTCACAGGTAGCATCACCCTCATCCCTGGTGTGGACTCGCAGGTGTGAACCATATACTACTAACCCTCGTCCCTGGTGTGGACTCGCAGGCTAGCTTACTAACTCTCGCCCCTGGTGTGGACTCGCAAGTTAGCTTAACTACTAACCCTCGCCCCTAATTTAGGCTCGCAGATTAGCTTACTAACTCTTGCCCCTGGTATGGGCTCACAAGTTAGCTTAACTACCAACCCTCGTCCCTAATGTGGACGTGCAGGTTAGCTTCAAGATTTTAAGACAAGGAGGTAAAGCAGTTCCGATATGACTTATTCAATCCTATGACACGATGCGACCCAGTCCAAGTACAAGTGATGACACGGCACGACCAAATCACGATATACGAGAAAACCAATCCAAAATGAACTACGAAATTAACAAGAACTATATATATACAAATATCCAATATGAACTACAAAGATAACTATAAACAAGGCCTATATATATACTAGAAAGCACAATGTACAAATCATATATAAATAATCAACTAATAAAACTGTATAATAATATAAATATGTATGTAAATAAACTGTAGAGGAAGGCAAGGTATCTTGTCTGGTGGCAGCACGAAGAACCAATAATGTATCGCCAAATCACAAGTCAGAAAGTCCAAGTCATCACAACTGTCCCCAAAATCTGAAACAGACAATGCCAATAGTCTCAGAATAGTCAAATTAGCTAGAATTGCCTGTCCTTAAGTCCAGTTCTGGACACAGGGGCAAAACGGTAATTTCGGACAAAAACGATGTCCGCCGTTGGACCCGATTTGCATCGAAAAATGTGCCAGAGTCAATGATCTCTAAAGTCGTCAAACTATATGTCTATGGATCCGGTTTTCTGATACAAATCCAACCGTATGTCCAAAGTTGGATTCCGGCGGGCCGTGCACAAAATCGCCCGTTGAGTCGGACCGTGGGGCCCGCAAAACGGTAATTTTCTCAACTGTCTCAGAATTTGACCAAACTTGGCATACAGGACCAGAAAAACGATATGGTCCTGTTGGCACAAGTTTCGTCTTGATCTAATAAGCGTGCACAAAATAATTAGAGAATTTGAAAAGTGCACGATACGGTGAATTTCGACGGATACGCATCAAATTCGTCGCGCACACGCGACCAATTTGAATTCTGTCAAAGCCCACACGACCACGAAGCCGTTACGCAGCTTTCGATGCTTTCGGTTCGCGACCATGTCGCCCTGAATAGCGGGACGCACGTCATCTCGGACAAATTTTCCTATTTTTTATATTTTTGAAAACAAATTTTTGTTAAACTTCATCAGCGATTTAATTAATGCTCACATATCGAAAAATAGAACTACCAGTTGCGTTTTGATCTTGGTTATGTTAACTATAATTCTGCTCAATTAGTTTCTGAAAACTAGTAAAGCATAGATCGAAATTCGGCTTCCAAGTATGGGATTTGGACGATCCTATACCCTGTTTTCGAACAAGTATCGGTCGATTTTTGGATCGATTTTCTGGGAATCCTAGCAAGCGGCGATCAAAAGTATTTGAAGGGAAATAATGTCGTATAGGTTAGGAACATACCCTAAAAGACGAATTGCAAAACCATTGCTCGTGCGCGACGACATGTCGCTGCGAACTTGCTCCCCGCGCGGCCTGTGCTGCTGCTGTGGGTTCTCTGTTATGCGTGGACAGCCCGTTGTCGGCCTGCTGCCGGCTGGCGGCGGCGCACAGTCGCGCGGAGGTGGCGCGTGCGTGCGGGGCAGGGTCGCCAGGGGGCGCGTGTGGGTTGTGGCGGTCTTAGGGTTTTCTCAGTTTACTCTCGAACTCGTATTTATACAGTCGAGGGAAGTCAGCTGTGCGCTCGAGTTTGCTCGACTGCTATGGGATCAGTCTCGGTTTCAGTTGGTTGCACACATGAACTCGTGGGCCTGGCCCGACTAGGCTCAGTTGGCCTATGGGGGGGAAAGGGTCTGGCCGGGCCTGGCTTAGGTGGGCTGGGCCCAAGGGAAAACTTTGGGTTTTTTGTTTATTTCTTATATATAACTACACATTTCCATATATACATATGTATATATATGTATATATATATACGTATATACATATATAAAATTGTATCTATACATATATACCTATATACACTCATATAATATGCATATATATATATATATATATATATATATATATATATATATATATATATATATATATATATATATATATATATTTTTATTCACACACAAGTACATATATTTTTATATATATATTCATATATATATACACATATAATATTTATTTCACAAATACTTTAGAATACTAAATAATATATTTTTATTATAATAAATCTAATAACAATAATAATGATACTAATAAGAAAATTTATACTAAGTGTACAGACAAAATATGTAGTCTAAATATTCCAAAAATACACCAGGATAAATAAGAAAATTATTTAAAATACTTTTAGATACCTTATGAACATTAAATACTTATATATGTATAAAATAACCGTAATAATATTAATAATAATTACTTACAAAATATAGGTGATGTAGCATTTACAAAAATACGTACACACAAAATATATCGACACTAACAACTTGGTCACACTTCCTGCCTACACGGCTTGGATTTGGTTCGGCCCAGTTCGGACTAACTTGGTTCAACCGGGTTCCTGCAAAGTCAATAAATCTAATAATATTTAATAAAACTTATTTATAATGGTCATGCTATAACTTGGCCTGGTTTTTCTAGTTAGGACACTCCTATGGCTTGGCGTTCTCCTACCATGGCTAAACACTAGTCAAAGCACGATACTGCACAATCCGTGCCATGATTCCTAGTTGTCTTGTATTTCAAAACTCAACCATGGCTAAAATCATCTACCGTAATAATTAACTAAATAATTATTTACAAAATCTATAAATCACCAATTAAATCAAATAATAAAAAAACTATTTCAAAACTTTTCGGGAAGGGAGGCTACAAGCCCCGAAGAAAGTTTTCGAATAACCCGAGCGGTTCGTCCAGCTACGGCTATACCGTGTTTCCCTCCGGAATGATGCGGTCCCTCGGCGCCCAGGGTTGCCGCTCCTGGAAACTTTTCCTTGTCGACAAGTTGTCCAATGACCATGCAAGACTCGACATAAACAGACGTCTCACACAGTCATTCCTCTTCCAATGTTACTATCTCTTTCAAACTAATATCAAGACTTCTATTCTTGAGTTCCCTCGACGACCCACGGTCGCGAGCCTTCTCCCTTGATACTCCTAGAGATCCCTCGACGACCCACGGACAAGAGCCTTCTTCCTTGATGCTCCTTGAGATCCCTCGACGACCCACGGTCGCGAGCCTTCTCCCTGTTACCATATCATTTTATTGAACTCAATGCATATTCGATAGTCCTTCCTCCAAAACTCATTAAATCAACCGTGGTTCATGCCTTAAATACTAAGTCCGTGCATCGTGCTTTAAGCCAATCGTGCTCTATGCGACACTCATGTCCAAGTTGACGGGCCTTGAGACCGTATGACTATGTGGTTATACCCAACCGTAGAACTTGTAGGACCGTACTTGCTACCACTCTGATAGCCTAACATAACTTGCCCGACTTAAACGCACAATGACTTGATGAGCAAAGACTACGTCAAGCCTCGCATTGTGAAAACGTGCCGCGCATGCGTTCGACTTCTGAATGACCAAGTCATTTGGGCGCCTAAACTTACGCCAGCAGCCGTGCGACGCAACTTAACTCATAGGGCGGGTCAAGGCTATGCCAAGCCTTGGACGATGGGACCGTGCATGCTTTATGAAGCATTTATGCGGGCGATGCCTATGACTTAGTCTACGTTCATAACTTTGCCTACTCAACCAACTTTTCTTCTCCCAAGCCACGGGACGAAGGATCGAGTGTCATTTTCAAAGCACGCCGTGTACCAACTCTAAGCCGACCGTTGGACCTTTCCATGTTCTAACTCAATTCGATCCGTCGGGATTATTCCCTTTAGCTATGTGAATTCGTCTCTATTATTATCAAGCATACTTGTGCAAGTTGAAAACATGTGATTTATTATGTGAAGGCTAAGATGAGGCAAGTTCACCGAAACTACCCTACCTGAGCGAGCGGTCGTCTCGACCGAGCGATGTCTTCGAGCAGCCGTTGTAAGGCTAAGTCCGAACGTCGTCGGCGTTTCGATTCCTCCGATTAACTAAGTGGGACGGGGCACTACCTCATACACCACTCAGAAAAAGTTTCGTCCTCGAAACTAACTTAGTACACTTAACGACTTATCACTTATTCAACATCCTATGTTTCTCGCACACATTTCTCCTATGCATTTGTCAAATTCGAGCCACGCTCGTGCTACTCTCAATCTTTCCTTCAACAAGATTCCAAAATCCTCGACACTTTTCTATTCCTCGAATCTCACTTGATTCGACATATCACTTAGTTGGATCGTGCACATATTCTAGGCGTCCCCAAAATATATGCATTTCAGCCAAGCCTCGTGATAGAGAATCGACCATCACCACTCGAGTCGAATCGTGCACATATTCGGGCGTCCCTGATATACATGCATGTCAACCGATACTCTCGAGTGGTGCCTCCACAATTCCTATCGCTTAGCACCGGAACGTCTGCCTAATCGCTAGGCTATGTCTTTCCGTCAGTATTCGAATCATTGTTTCCAAACAACAATATCAACACTGACCCCATCCTAAGGTCAAACCAAAATGATAGTACAGAGTTTTATACCCAAGCTTGCGTCACTCCGAATTCTAAACTTCGAGCATAGATTTTCTACACACATCCCAACATTCGTCACACAGGGTCTGAGTCATTCAGCAAAGCCATCCTATGACAACTTATGTTTCAACCAATTCCTTAACATATCAATCTCACTCGTTCAACAAACCATTTTGTATAGTCAATCTCTTCGAACATGTTCGACATAATCCTCCTATCATCCCTTCCAAGTCATTCACGCTACGACACAATCCATCGCTAAACCATAATTCACATTTCATATTCCCTAAGTCATTCATCCCAATTCACGTATTCGATCATGAGGTCGTCTAGCTTAACAATATCTTGCGTTCCGATCTCACGCGATTCAGATTATCCACGGTGGGCATGAATCACCATGCACGCTCCCGCAGGATAGTCATCCTCATCGGGACGTAACTCTTGTTTTGTGTCTAGACTAATTCATTCTCGATGCGCGGATTGGACCTACTCAATCCTCAAGTTTATTTTATTCATCAATCGTAAGTCTTAACATCCTCGAATTTTCCTTCGCATCAAACCAACAAGTCGAGACAATCAAAGTTGTCGCATCCTGATTTTTTCGAGTTTGATCATTCCCGCGACATGAATCACCATGTCAGCGCTCACGCGGAACGATCGTCCCAAATCTGACGCAATGCATGTGCGAGGCTAGAGTTACACTCGCGCAAGACAAGATCGTCGACGTTGTGATTATCAACGTAACCATCAAGGCACGATCATTTTCATCTTACATTCATCTCAATCAAATTCTAAGTATAGCATCCAACCGAACAATAATACTTGCACGATCGTCTTTCGCCGAATTATAGTACCCCCGAGTTATCGCATATCGATCTTTGATACGCCTCAATACCATCGACGATATGCATAACCTGACGATCTTTCTTTGCAACCAATTTCGAATCGTGCGAATGATGCTATCATTCGACTGGATAATCTTCTCGACATTCAATCTAAGTTCGATCATTATCCCTCGAATCATTCATAACATCAATTTTCTCAATAAATCGATCGACATCCCTGAGGCTATCGCATACACCACTCAGGGATGAAGTCATTCAACAAATCCTCAACTTATCATTCGAATCAAAATCCACTTCTTCAAATTTTTCGTTCGAACCATTCCTCAATTTCCAAGCACGCTCATCTATATCGCACCGACGATATCGCCGTTTGATAGCACCCCTATCGATAGTCATCTCAATTTTCTCAATCGAGTTCAACTCATTCTTGCTCGATACTATTCAATTCCCGTACTCGAGTTTTCTAAGGTCGACGCAACTTGGTGTATATGCCCAGCCCGACTTAGCCAACCGTGCTTACGTAAACCATCTTTTTGTTTCTTTTCAAAAACTATTTTCCTACATTTTACAAAATAGATAGACTTATTGTATGGACATCCCGTGGGACATTTGAGAGAGAGCGCACCAATGATTTCAACTATGCGGAAGCAATATTTCAGAGTTTGCAGAAACAACGAAGTTAAAGAATTCAATCGATAGTCCAAGGACGTAAAGACGTGCTCTGATACCATTATGTCACGCCCCGCTCCCGTAGGAGCGATCGTCCTCGCTAAGGCGTGATGCCGCACGAGCCTAGATTACGCTCGTGCAAGACGGGTTCCATAACGGCCGATTTCAGCGGCTGCGACGGGGTCGTCGCATAGAAGTCCTAAGCAGAGACATTGAATAATAGCAACAGAATTTAGAAAGCAAACACAAGTCATTGCAAAACACTCTTTTATTGATATTGAAACAAAGGTTACAATAGGGCGCAAGGTCAAGATTACAAGTCTCTCGAGCTCACTCACCTCACATTACAAGTCACTCAGCTCTCTCTCATCTCTCGATTATAATGCTTGAGCCAGCGGAAGCTTCGGAAGGCGATGTCCATACATTATTTCTCGTATAAGTCTTGACTCCATGCGACCGCACACTTCGAATTGCCAAGGAACTCCGTGCCTCGATACATCCAAGCGAGCTCCTCGCCATGAGCTTCTACCTGTGCCTGCACATGAAAACTATGTGGGTGTCAGTACTCAACTGTACTGGTGGAATGAGCTCCTCGCCCACCCATACAAAACCAACACGTTTGATTTACTTTGAGCAACATAGTCCATTCTTATCAATTATCTTTCTAGTCTTGTCTTAGGATCAGTTTTATGACAGACGCCTTGGCATACTTGTGTCTGAGGACCATCTCGTGCTTGCAACAACGACGTTAACTCATACCTTGCCTCTAGACCTTTCTTGTGCCAACAACGTTAACCTATCAAGTCGTGTTTGCCTTACGGCCATAATCAAGGATGCAACTATGCGATAAGACTCCATTTCTCGTGTGACCGTGCTATAAGTCCTTGTTGAGGCCGTGCCTCGCAACTCAATGAGACTCAATCATATCGCCGCCTCGCGGCCCTTGCCGCCTCGCAGCCCTTTTTGCTGCTAAATCATCAACTGACCCATCCAACTTGTGAACTAAGTGTCACTTGACCAACTTTGCCTTGCGGCATTTCCTGAATTAAACTCAAGATAACTCAAAACCAACTTATGCAACTTATATGCCGACAACTTAAGACTCGGCGCCACCTCTCGTACCGAAGCACGTCGCCTATGTTGTAGCCATTCTTAGGCCCAAACACTTGTGTTCCAACCATACACACATTCAACTAGACTAAATCCAAAGACACACACGTGGATTGTCGCTCGTGCCGACCCATCTATATGAATTGGTCACTAACACCACAAGCTATCGTGGACTTATAGTCTTGTTATTCGAAGACCCTTTCATCGCAAGTAGCTAGCCTCGAAGAAAGTTCTCAAATAACCCGAGCCGTTCGTCCAGCTACGGCTATACCGTTTTTCCCTCCGGAACGACGCGGTCCCTCGGCGCCCAGGGTTGCCGCTCGTGGAAACTTTTCCTTGTCGATAAGTTGTCCAATGACCATGCAAGACTCGACACAAACTGACGTCTCACACAGTCATTCCTCTTCTAATGTTACTATCTCTTTCAAACCAATATCAAGACTTCTATTCTTGAGATCCCTTTACGACCCACGGTCGCGAGCCTTCTCCCTTGATGCTCCTTGAGATCCCTCGACGACCCACGGCCGCGAGCCTTCTCCCTTGATGCTCCTTGAGATCCCTCGATGACCCACGGCCACGAGCCTTCTCCCTATTACCATATCATTTCATTCAACTCAATGCCTATTTGATAGTCCTTCCTCCAAAACTCATTAAATCACCCGTGGATCATGCCTTAAATACTAAGTCCGTACATCGTGCCTTAAGCCAATCGTGCTCTACGCGACACTCCTGCCCAAGTTGACAGGCCTTGAGACCGTAAGACTATGTGGTTATACCCAACCGTAGAACTTGTAGGACCGTGCTTGCTACCACTCTGATAGCCTAACATAACTTGCCTGACTTAAACGCACAACGACTCGACGAGCAAAGGCTACGTCAAGCCTCGCATTGCGGAAACGTGTCGCACATGCGTTCGACTTCTGAACGACCAAGTCATTTGGGTGCCTAGACTTACACCAGCAGCCGTACGACGCAACTTAACTCATAGGACGGGTCAAGGCTATGCCAAGCCTTGGACGATGGGACCGTGCATGCTTTATGAAGCATTTATGCGGGCGACGCCTATGACTTAGTCTACGTTCATAACTTTGCCTACTCAACCAACTTTCCTTCTCCCAAGTCACGGGACGAAGGATCGAGTGTCATTTTCAAAGCACGTCGTGCACTAACTCTAAGCCGACCGTTGGACCTTTCCATGTTCTAACTCAATTCGACCCATCGGAATTATTCCCTTTAGCTATGTGAATTTATCTCTTTTATTGTCAAGACTACTTGTGCAAGTTGAAAACATGTGATTTATTATGTGAAGGCTAAGATGAGGCAAGTTTACCGAAACTACTCCACCTGAGCGAACGGTCGTCTCGATCGAGCGATATCTTCGAGCAGCCGTTGCAAGGCTAAGTTCGAACGCCGTCGGCGTTTCGATTCCTCCTTTTGACTGAGCGGGACGGGGCACTACACTATATACTCGGCCTCAGTGGTTGAAAGAGCAACAGAGTTTTGTTTTTTACTAAACCATGATACCAAGGATTTCCAAAGGAATTGACATGTGCCGCTAGTGCTTTTTTGGTCAATTTTATATCTGGCAAAATCTGTATCCGAGAAGCCGTGAAGCTCAAAGGATGAAGATTTCAGATACCAAAGTCCCATATTAATGGTGCCTTTGAGATATCGAAAAATACGTTTTACAGTACATAAGTGAGACTCCTTTGGATTTGCTTGGTATCGTGCACAAAGACATATACTAAACATGATATCAGGTCGGCTAGCAGTTAGATAGAGTAAGCTACCGATCATACCTCGATACTTACGAATGTCGACCGAAGTACCATCTTCATCATTATCAAGTTTTGTAGTTGTTGCCATAGGAGTCCTCATTGATTTGGATGAGTCATGTTCGAAGCGTTTGAGGAGATCCTTTGTATATTTGGCTTGATTGATGAAGGTTCCTTTGGGTCCTTGTTTGATTTGCAAGCCAAAAAAGAATGATAGTTCGCCCATCATGCTCATTTTAAATTCATCCTGCATTACTTTAGCAAATTCTACACAAAGTGCATTGTTAGTAGAACCAAAGATAATGTTATCGACATAAATTTGTACTAATAAAAGAGTGCCATTAAGGGATTTGATAAAAAGTATGGTGTCGACTTTGCCCTTAGAAAAATTGTGAGAAATAAGGAAGGAACTAAGGCGCTCATACCAAGCACGAGGAGCTTGTTTGAGGCCATAAAGGACTTTGTGTAGTTTGAAGACGTGATGAGGAAATTAAAAATCTTCAAAGCCAGGAGGTTGCTTAACATAAACTTCCTCTTTAATAATGCCATTAAGAAAAGTACTTTTAACATCCATTTGAAAAAGTTTGAAATCATTAAAGCAAGCAAAACCACATAGCATGCGAATGGATTCAAGACGAGCAACCGGAGCACAGGTTTCATCGTAGTCAATGCCTTTCTCTTGGTTATAGCCTTGAGCAACCAATCGGGCTTTGTTACGAGTCACTAACCCATCTTCATTAAGTTTATTGCGAAACACCCGTTTAGTTCCAATAATGGGGTGGTTGTTAGGTTTCGGGACAAGTTCTCAAACCATTTTTCGCTCAAATTGATTTAGCTCTTCTTGCATTGCTATCATCCAAAATTCATCATGAGAAGCATCATTAATATTTTTAGGCTCTATTTGAGAAATAAAAGCCACGTTTGCACAAAGATCACGAGTGGAGGATCTAGTACTTACACGGGATGAAGGATCACCAATGATGAGTTCCATAGGATGATTAGGGACAAATATACATTCCTTTAGGAGATCCTCTTGAGGAGGCTCGAGTGGTGGAGAATCTTTTGTTGGAGGGGTTACAATTTTATTGTTAGATAAAGAAGGACGAGGATCTCCAATAGAAGAGTTCTTCAAACCAAAAGAGATGTCATCAATATCATCGGATGAGGAGGATGTAGAAGAGTTAAGTTCATCAAAAGAGACATTAATTGACTCTTCGATAATGAGACTTCTTTTATTAAAGACACGAAAACCTTTATTATGTATTGAGTAGCCAAGGAAAATACCTTCATAAGTTTTTTCTTCAAACTTGCCTAGGTAGTCCTTGGTATTCAAAATAAAATATTTGCATCCAAAAACTTTAAAATACTCAATAGAGGGAATTTTGTCAAACCAAAGCTCATAAGGAGTCTTTTTTTAGAAATATGTTTAATCAAGACCCTATTTATAACATGACATGCCGTGTTTACGGCTTCCGTCCAAAAGTATTGGGGGAGCTTATATTGGTTTAACATAACCCGGGCCATATCGCCAAGGGTTCTATTCTTTCTCTCCATAACACCATTTTGTTGAGGAGTTCGTGGGCAAGCAAAATCATGACCAAAACCATTCTTTTCACAAAATCTTTTAAAATCGGTATTGTCAAATTCTCCTCCATGATCACTTCCAATCTTGTTAATAGAAATGCCTTTCTCATTTTGAACACATTTACAAAAAGCAACAAATTCACGAAAAGTATCACTTTTACTAGCAAGAAAAATAACCCAAGTAAATCTCAAAAAATCATCAACCAAAACAAAAGCATAAAGTTTGCCTCCAAGACTAGCTATTCTACTAGGACCAAATAAATCCATATTAATAAGTTGAAGTGGTCTAGTGGTACTCACAGAGTTGATGGATTTGAAGGATGACTTGGTCAACTTACTTTTCTCACATTCTTCACACACCATATCCTTTTTGAAGCAGATACTTGGAAGTCCTCGTTAAGCTTCTTGGTTGCAAGACGAAAAATGGTATCCATGTTGGCATGTCCGAGCCTCATGTGCCAAAGTCAACTTTTATCGTTCTTTGCAACTAAGCACCTGTCATTGTTAGTACCTTCAACAAGATAGAGAACATAGATGTTGTTTTTTCTAATGCCTTCATATATTGTAGATCCACTAGAGCTATCGGTAATGAAGCATTTGAGTTTAACAAACTTAATATCATAACCATTATCCGTAAGATGACTGATACTGAGAAGATTGTGTTTAAGATTTGTAACAAGACAAACATTCTTAATACAAGGATAAGGAGGGGAACCGATATTACTATTTTCTATGATGTGGCCTTTTAGATTATTACCAAAGGATACATGTCCTTCTTTCTTCATCGATAGCGTTGTAAAAAGTGAAGCATCACCGGTCATGTGCCGTAAGAAACCGCTATCGAGGATCCACTTGCTTCTAGTATGAGAAGGATTCTTCACCTACAACATAAGTTGAAGATGAATATTTTGGTACCCATGATTGTTTGGGTCCTTGATTGTTAGTCTTAGGAACCCATTTATAAACCTTCATATCAACTTATTTCCTAGTTAGACAGTAATTAGAAGTATGTCCAAGTAAGCCACAATAGTTGTACATTATGGAAGATTTAGAAGAGAATGTGTGAGTGTTATGCACATGTGAAGCTTTAGTACAAGGAGTTCTATCATAAGTGTTATGATGGTGATAGTAGAAGGCATGATGTGAGGTGTTCTTCTAAAGGGTCCTTTCCTTGTGTTAGGATAGGACCTGTGTGTAGTGTTCTTGTTCATGTAAGAATTGTGACTAGTATTGTGATGAGTGAAGGCGTGTCTTGGAGCATGTGTGCGAGTAGTGTTCTTATCAACTAGTTTCTTATCCTGCACAAGAAGATCATTATACTTAGTAGAAGTATCATATTCTCTTCTATTTGCAGCTTGAACTTTATACATAGCAAAATCATAAGCCCTTCTGAGGGATTGAATCTCATTATCCTTTTTCTCAATAATAGAGATTCTTGTAACTTGAGTCGCAAAGACTCTATCTCATCCGTGTCGGAGGCAGAAGATTTTTTTTACATCAATAATGATGTTGGAGAGTCTTTCTACTTCAAGTTTGAGTACATCAACATCTTTTAGAGATTTATTGTACTTGTTTCTAACACCTTTGTGTTCCTCGTGTAGTTCAAGAATAGCATTTTCCAAGTCATCATAAGTGAGAGTATTCAAAGAGAGATCATTGAGTACCTCACGATGACCTCATCGGTTGCCATGAGACAAATATTTGCATTGTGTTTGCATTCTTTGTCGTTGTCTGAATCGCTAGCATCACTTTCACACCAGATGCTGGTGTTTGCATATTTTCTGGAGGAGGAGCTTTCTTTGGTAGGCTTCTCGTACTTATTGGAGTCTTTTCTTCTCATAAGGCAATCTCTCTTAATGTGACCGATTCTCCTGTATTGGTAGCAAGCAGGGTCTTCATCGTTGTCCCGTCTAAAGCGGTTGGCTTTGTTGAACATGAAGAACTTTCGGAAATGCTTTGCTGTGAGAGCTATCTCTTCATCATCATCAGACTCGTTGTCGTCGGAGCTATCCTTTGAGTAGGATTTTGTAACTTTGAGAGCCAAAGACTTCTCCTTTTCTTTGGCCTTCTCTTGCATGGATGATTCCTCTTGATCTTTCATGTCAAGTTCATGAGTCATAAGCTTCCCCATGAGGGTCTCAAGGTTCATGGTGTCAAGTTATTCCCTTCAATGATGGTGGTAGCTTTAGGACTCCATCCTTTAGTCAATCCTCTGAGAATTTTCCTGATCTTTTCATGAGCAAGATATTCCTTACCAAGAGAAGAAAGAGGGTTAATGATATCACCAAAACGAGTAAACATGCAAGTAATAGACTCATATTATTTCATCTTAAAGGATTCATATTCTTGTGTGAGTCTACTAATCTTTGATTCTTTTACTTGTGATGTTTCCTCGTGTGTGACTTCTAGCAACTTCCAATTCTTATTAGAAGTCTTTCAAGTAGAGATCCTATTGAATTCACTGCTATCGAGAGCATAGTAAAGAGCGTTCATAGCCTTAGCATCTCGACTAGCAAGCTTCTTGTGAAACCCATTTCCTGTGAATAATTATAGTTAGTATTTCTAATATTATTATTATCAGTATTTCTATTATTATTATTATTGTTATTATGATTTTTGGGTGTTAAAATTATTTCAAAATTAATAATAGGGATTTTTGGATTCAAACCCAGACCCAAGTCCGAACCCAGACCCGAACCTGAGCCCGAACCCAATTCTTTTTTTAAAATCCTAATTTGGTTTAATTATTAAAAAAAAAAAAAGTACTTTTGAGGAGCTGATCCACGAGGGACCAGCATAACTCCCTACTTTTTCGTTCAACCCACTCCCCTCTTGCACGTTCAATCCCCCTCAAACTTCTCCACACCACATTTCCCCTCTCTCTCACGAGAAGGACCAGCACACTTCTCATTTATTCCTTCACTCTCTCTTTTCCTCCTCACAGATCTCTCTCTTTCTCACTCTCTGTGTTTTCTCCACCCTTGGAGAAAACTCCCACGCCATTCTCCTCCCGAACCCTAACCCCCAATTCCGAGCTCGCGACCACCTTCCTCGGCGAAGACTCCCGCCGACCGCGCTCACTGGTGGTCGACCCCCGCGCGGCTCCCTCGCCGTTCGTCGGCCAACAGCGCCCCGTCCCGCGCGGCTCCCCGCGCTCCGCCCCGCCGCGAGCCTCCCCCGCCGGCTGCCCTCCGCCGGCCCGCAACCCCGGCGCCAAGCCCCGCACCCCGGCGCCCTCGGTTTCCCGCCGAGCACCGCCCGCTCGCCGCGCCCTCGGCCTCCCCGCGCCACCCGTGGCCAGATCCGCCCCAGCGGAGCCCGCGCCCGACCCTGTCCCAGCGCGCCCCTCTCCCTCCGGCCAGTGAAGACCGACCGCCCCGTGGCCGGCTCCCCGCGCATCCCCGCGCGTCCGTTTCCCCTCTCCGGCCAAACCCCGTCCGGCCCCCTCGGCCTCCGTCCGTCACCGACCCCGCTGGACGCCTCCCCGCGGCTCCCCGCAAGCCGCCGCCAGCGCCCCGCGCTGTCCCGGCTGACGCCGCCCCGCCGACCTCCGGTGCGCTGCCCCTAGCCGCGTTTCCCCTCTCCGCGCCGCCGCCTCCCGCGCGCGACGCTGCCGGCGAGCTCCTGTCCGGCCAGATCCCGGCCATTCGTCGCTGTCCAGCGCTGTTCTGTGGACTTCTTGCTGTTCCCGTGGATTTTCCCGCGGATCGGGACTTCTACCTGCTGCCGACTTTGTTCGGATTATTTCCCGAGTTTTTCCCGCGGCTCCCCGCCAACGGAAATAGGTAATTTCGGATAATCAGAGTAGTTCGTCCCCCGTAGAGTCGATGATGATAGATCGGTCCCCCGGTTCCCTCCTGGGAATCCGGATAGCTGCGTTTTATATTTCGATTAGCTGCGTTAGTTTGATTACCTGTGTTTTATTTGCTGGGTTGGCGTGAATTGGATGGATTATGGATTCCCAGACTTTTCGGGAACTATTCTGTGGGTTGGAAATTATGTTGTGGTGTTGGAATTATTTGGTGGTTATTTCGGTGGATTATTTGGGTTGGAAACTATTTGCAGGTATTTATCGGCGCGCTTTCCCAGTTTTGGGTTTATCCCGGAATAGAGGAAGTGCTGCCCAAATTTTTACGAAAATTATATTTTGTTTGATTTCAAACCGGCTTTCGAAAATGATTTCTAAAATCGATTTTTGGGCGACGACCGTACCGGTCTGTGGGCCCCGGTGAAATGCAAACGCACCGGTCCGACCGGACGTTGAGGCATAAACCGAAATTTGAGGAATGGACCGAGTCTGAGACTCCTAGTTTCCTTATTTTAATTATTTTATTTTTAGGCTAATTATTATAGTCTTTTTCCCGCATTTTATTATTTAAATTCAGTCATTTCTTATTTAATGTAAAAGAAAAATGTATCGGGCATAAGCCCATCCTAGGACCAGTAGCTGTGCCAATGTATTTGTGTAGCGTAGCTATTTTCCTTTCTTTTCTGGTGGTTGTGATTTGGGTGGATTTGATTTAGCTGTATTTTTTCATTTAAATTGCGATTTACGGCTTATTTACGAGTTTAGTTTTAAAAAGAATAAAATAATATCTACTCATGATTGATCACTAAAGAAAAACCATATTTTATATATATATTACAAAACACAAAGTTTTCCAAATAATATCGATTCTCGTGATTTTCCAATAAACCAATTAACCGGTTAACCAACGCACGTAGTTGCGACGTAATCGTTAGTGTAAATCAATACAACTTAAAATCTGACTAGGATTGTCTACTAGAGATTGCAACTAGCACACCTAGTCTGGTTATTCAGGATTCTAAACCGAGTTCTCAACTGTAGGAACTCGAAGTCGTGCTTGACGTCACCCTCGGTACCGAACAGTCTTCCAGTCAACTTTAATACAAGGCAAGTATAGTTTGTGTTAGTTTACAGTTATTTATTTAATCGTTTTACTGCATGTCTAAACCACGTCTCAAACACGAAACTCTCACCGAGAGTACTGTACTGTAACTACTGTAACTATTGGGGACTGGGGAATAGCGTAATGATTATGACCATACTGTAACAAAACCCCATATCCATTACTGTAACAAACCCAAGCCGGTCATATGTCATTACCTATTCAAATCACTGTTTTCTACTGTAACAAACATGTTTTAAAACTGTTTAGAACTGCATGATTCTATTTCTTATTTAACTGTTTAATTAGCATGAATTGTACTTTGCTCCCTCCTGACTGGAGACAACATTTTAGGTAACACCGATGAGGACGAGCTATGTTTTAATAGCTACTATGATCCGGTCCTATACCCTGTGACCGTACCGGAGCCGTCTCCGGAGGACGCTGATCCTGAAGCGACGGAACCAGATAGCTAGTTTCCTTTTTTCAGCATTTTCCTTTATTTTGGAGTTGTATTTATTTCTGTATTTTCAATTCCTGATGTACTCAGAATATTTCATTTAACTGATTTTCAATTCCGAATAAAGTTGTGACAAATTTAGATCTGTGTTGTTGTGTGGTTCCTGCTACTGAACAGCTTACTGTCGCCGTCTCATCAACGGCGCAGGCTGGGCATGATCCGACTAGACCCAAATAGTTGGGATCGGGTCGTGACACTTCTTGACATTCTCAGTGAGTTTGTCACTAAGGTTGTCAGATACAACATCCTCAATAACTCTGGAATGAGTAGGGAGACTATTTATCACACAATCCCATAAATCAAAATCTATGGACTTCAGATAAATGCTCATCCAAATCTTTCAGTAGTCATAGTTGGTTCCATCAAATAGAAGAGGTCTATTTATGGAGTGTCCCTCATTATGGAATGTGTTAATACTAGAGTTAGTGGCTATGGATCACTCTAATGGTGTAAATCCAAATCAAGAGAACAAAGTTCTGATACCAATTGTAGAACCCTAGAGGGGGGGTGAATAGGGAAATAAAATAAAACTAAACACAAGAAGCTATATTACTGAAATAAAAAGAGTGAGAGTGAGAAAATTAAACACGTGATGTATCCTGGTCTCCTCCCTAGAGGCAATCCAGTCCCGGAACTCTCTCCGGCTTAAATCTACTATTGAGTAAATAGTACACACAAGTTTGGATCCGAAGAACTCGTCAACTTCAACACGAGTTTGGATCCGAAGAACTCGCCAACTTTTTACACACGAGTTTTCTTACGAAGGCTCGCCAACTTCAAAAAGGAAAGGAAGAGAACTGTTGATCTTCTAACACTTGAAGATCGAAAAGTACAACTCTTGAATACTCTAGCACTTTTGGATTGGATGACAATTAAAAGCTTGGGTAGAGTAGTAATGGTGGAGCTCTTAGTTGTTGAGAAATTTATGGCTTGATGGATAACCTTCAAGAGAGAGAAGGAATCCATTTATATAGAAAACCAAGAGTAGGTAGCATTTAATGCTCCTAAATATAACCCAAACGACATATCGTCGGTATGGACCGGCATACCGTAGGTATTCCGTCTGGAACAGTAACGGTAATAATTATATCCGTCGGGGAGCATGTAATGCTAGTATTTGTTTATTCAAAAATCAAATCAGATAAACCAGGTCGACGAGCTGGAGGACAAGGGCTTTATTCGATCTAGCTCTTCACCTTGGGGTGTGCCAGTTCTTTTCGTCCCCAAGAAGGATGGTACGGTATGTCTGTGTATTGATTACAGGGCGCTCAACAACCTTACCATCAAGAACAAGTATCCTTTGCCGAGGATTGATGACTTGTTCGACCAGTTGAGCGGCGCGAGGGTGTTCTCGAAGATCGACTTGCATACCGGGTACCATCAGCTGAAGGTGAAGCAGGATGACATTCCGAAGACTGCCTTTCGGACTCGCTATGGCCAGTATGAGTATACCGTCATGCCGTTTGGGTTGACCAACGCCCCGACGGTATTCATGAACTTGATGAACAAGGTATTTCATCAGTACCTTGGAAAGTTCATGGTGGTCTTCATTGATGACATTCTCATCTATTCGAAGACGCCAGAGGAGCACGAGGAGCACCTGAGGATTGTGTTGGACACTCTCAGGAGGGAGCAGTTGTATGGGAAGTTGTCCAAGTGCGAGTTCTTCTTGGATCGCGTAGAGTTCCTAGGCCATGTTGTCTCTGGCGAGGGGATTTCAGTGAATCCGAAGAAGATTTCTGCGGTGGAGTCCTGGTCTACGCCGAGCTCAGTAGCAGAGGTTCGGAGTTTTCTGGGTCTGGCAGGTTACTACCGGAGGTTCGTGCAGGACTTTTCCAGGATTGCCCAGCCAATGACCCGCCTTACCAGGAAGAACGAGGAGTTTGTTTGGTCCGATGAGTGCCAGGCCGCCTTCGAGGAGCTGAAGACGAGGTTGACTACGACTCCTATCTTGACGCTGCCATCTGGATCTGGTGGTTATACGATCTACAGTGATGCTTCAGGACGGGGTTTGGGTTGTGTGCTTCAGCAGCACGGGAAGGTAATTGCCTATGCATCAAGGCAGTTACGTCCTCATGAGAGGAATTACCCTACCCACGATCTTGAGCTGACAGCGGTCATCTTTGCTTTGAAGCTGTGGAAACACTATCTGTACGGAGAGTGTGTGGAGATCTATACTGACCACAAGAGCTTGAAGTACGTGTTTACCCAGAAGGAGCTGAATATGAGGCAGAGGCGATGGTTAGAGCTGATGAAGGATTTTGATATATCCTTATAGTACCATCCGGAGAAGGCCAACGTGGTCGCGGATGCTTTGAGCAGGTATCCCGTGGCCATGTGTTTGACGATGGATCGTTACCTTCTGGCTGATCTAGAGAGCTTGGGCATTGAGGTGATAGTTCCTGGGTTCGAGGCGCAGATGTGGGGTCTGCAGGTGCAGTCAGAGCTGATGGACAGAGTCAGGGCAGCTCAGTTTGAGGATGAGGCTCTGAGGGTCATCAGGGAGCAGGTCCAGACAGGACTGTTGGATGAGTTCTCTATAGCAGGGGATGGGTCGTTGCGGCATGGTACCAGATTGTGCGTGCCGAGCGGAGGACTTCGGGAGGAGGTTCTTCAGGAGGTACACCGTTCTCAGTACTCTATGCATCCTGGAGCCAACAAAATGTATAGAGACTTGAGACAGCATGTTTGGTGGTATGGCATGAAACGTGAGGTGGCTCAGTTCGTGTTGAGGTGCTTGGTGTGCCAGCAGGTGAAGGCCGGGAGGCAGAGACCCGGTGGATTGCTTCAGCCACTACCCATTCCTGAGTGGAAGTGGGAGCATATCACTATGGACTTTGTATCTGGGCTTCCGCGCTCTCCAGGAGGGAAGGATACGATTTGGGTCATTGTTGATCGATTGACCAAATCGGTCCACTTTTTGCCTTTCAAAGTGGGTTTGTCTACGGAGAGGTTGGCCGAGATGTACGTGCGGCAGATAGTCCGATTACACGGGATTCCAGTGAGTATAGTCTCGGATCGGGACAGTCGATTCACTTCCCACTTCTGGCAGAGTTTGCAGCTTAGCTTGGGCACATCGCTCAAGTTCAGTACCGCATACCACCCCCAGACAGACGGGCAGTCAGAGAGGACGATTCAGACCCTCGAGGATATGCTGTGTACCTGTGTTTTAGACTTCGAGAGATCTTGGGAGGACCACCTTCACTTGGTAGAGTTTGCTTACAACAACAGCTACCAAGCCAGTATAGAGATGTCACCTTTCGAGGCTCTATACGGACGGAGGTGCCGTACTCCCTTGTCTTAGGATGATGTCGGCGAGTGGGTTTTGCTTGGCCCTGAGATGGTGGTGGATGCTGCAAAGAAGGTCAGGGTTATCGGAGATCGACTTCGGGTGGCGCAGGATAGGCAGCGGCATTGGGCCGATAGCCACCGGAGGCCGTTGGAGTTTGAGGTATAGTTTAGATTTTTTCTAGTATTTGAGTCTGATTGTGATTGTTTTAGATCAAGCTTTAAGTCTTGTATTTTTGTTCTAGGTTGGTGATCTTGTGTTTCTGCGGATTTCTCCGACGCGTGGCACGATTCGTTTTGGTGGCGGTGGGAAGCTTAGCCCACGATACATCGGACCATTCCGTATCTTGGACAGGGTCGGTGCAGTGGCTTACCGACTGGAGTTACCGCCCGCACTAGAGGGAGTGCACAGTGTGTTCTACGTGTCACAGCTGAGACGGTACGTGGCAGATCCTAGTCACGTCTTGGACCACTCAGAGATCGTAGTGGGACCGACACTCAGCTATCCAGAGAAGCCGGTTGAGATCTTGGACCGAAGAGAGAAGGTGCTCCGGAACCAGGTCATTCCCTTGGTTCGCGTTGCATGGAGACACCACTCTCCAGGTGAGTCCACCTGGGATAGAGAGGACGACATGCGGGAGCGATTCCCATATCTCTTCGAGCCTTGAGGTAAAATTCTATCTTTTTCTTTCCTTGTTCTATTCATGATTGCTGTTTTAGTTCTCATTCAATTTCGAGGATAAAATTTTTTTAAGGAGGGTAGATTTGTCACCCCCAGTTTTCAAATTAGGGGTATTTTTGCCATTTTTCAAGTTTTGTAATTTTTAGGAATTTTTATTTATTTTATGTGATTTTTTTTGGGATTTATTTGGTTTGGTTTGGATTTTATCCAATTCGGACTCAAATTGGAGACCCGGGTAGCCTGGACCCTAGTGGGACCCACATACTAGCTGGGCTTGGCCCACATGCCATCATAATTAGGCTAGAAATCATTAACCCAACTTCCATGGCTTAATTAGTCATTATAGAGGCTAATTTAGTTAGTTAGGGTTAAACCGAACCAAACCGAAACAAACCGAACCCAACTTGAACCAAGTCTATTGGGTTGGAGGGTTATTGGATCCACCCAAAACCCAATAAAAACCCCCCTTGGCCGGCCACAAGAGAGAGCCCCCCCCCCCCCCTCTTTCTTCTACACTAAGTAGCATTCACTCTCTTTCTCTCCAAATTTCCATTCTCTCCAAACTCTTTCTTCCCTACAAGAAACCACAATTAGGTATGTCTTTAATTCTACATTTATTACTCTTCTCCATTTAATTCCTTCACATTAATTGTAGGGAATGAGATTCTCCACCATTTGCCCATGAATTTGTAGGTTTTCCCTAGAAAATCTAGGTTAAGAAATATTTGGGGGTTTATATATATATATATATATATATATATATATATATATATATATATATATATATATGTAGTATTTGTATATATGTATTTGTGTGTGTGTAGAGAATTGGTGGTGGTGGTGTTTGTGTCATGAGAATGGTGGTGAGAGTGTGAGTGAGCTTGTGTGAGTGTGTGAGTGTGTGAGAGTGTGAGTGTGTGTATGTGTTTGTGAGAGTGTGTGTGTCTATATATATATATATATATATATATATATATATATATATATATATATATATATATATATATATATATATATATATTTTTTTTTTTTTTTTTTTATATTGTCCGGGCATCCGCGCACTAGCCCGTGGCAACGCCACCCAGCCGGCTAGTGCGGGAGGGGGGGCTCGATCCCGGGTCTCCCCGCCGAGAGCCCCCCCTCGTGCCACTTGCGCTATATATATATATATATATATATATATATATATATATATATATATATATATATATATATATATATATATATATATAAATGTGTGTGTGTGTATTTATATATATATGTGTGTGTGTGTGTGTCTATGTATATATATGTATACCTATATGTGTGTGTGTATATATATGTATATATATAGATAGAGGGATGGATTAGATAATATAAATGTGCATATATATATATATATATATATATATATATATATATATATATATATATATATATATATATATATATATATAGATATAGATATATAGAGAGAGAGAGAGTAGAGGAGAGGAAGTGAGGAGTAGAAGAAGAATAGAAGGCAGCAGCAGCAGCATGTGCAGCAGCAGGAGCAGCAGCAAGCAGTAGCAGTAGCAGCAGCCACAGCAGCTGCTGTGGCTTAACCCTCCCCCCCCCCCCCCCCCCCTCCTTTTCCTTTTACCCCTAAACCCCCCCCATATATATATATATATATATATATATATATATATATATATATATATATATATATATATATATATATGTGTGTGTGTGTGTGTGTGTATATATATAGATAATTAGATATTAGATAGTTAGAATTAGAGAGAATAGAAGGGAGAATTAGAAGAAAGTTTAGGAAGAATTAGAAGAAGGAAAGTTAAGAGGAAAGAAGAAGATTAGAAGAATTTGAAGAGAATTAGAAGGAGGAACTAGAAGAAAAGTTAGGAGAATGAGAAGAAGATTAGAAGCGAAGAGGAAAGGAGAATAGGAAGTAGTAAGGAGGAGAAGAATTAGAATGGGAGGAAGAAGTTAGAAGAGGAAATTAGAAGAGGAATTAGAGTGAGGGATAGAAGGAGTTTTTAGGAGAAATCGAGTTAGAGAGCGAATTTGAGCCCGGAGTATCGGAACGCGATGAAACTTGGCGTGGAGTTAGAATACGTGATTTAGATTTTGCGGGTAGGCTCCCGAGTGGAAATCGGGGTCGTAGGGCGCCGGTATCACGCCGTATCAGTGTGTATCTTGAAATATTCAAGATTTTGGCAACGGGCCGTATCATGGACCGGATGTCCACGTTACCTACGTATTTTGGTAGGTAATATATGTATAGGCTAGTATCATACTATCCTGGAGAGATCGAGTCAAGATATCAAGCGTAGGTAGGCTAACTAGATAATCGCCGAAGGTAGAATTTTGCCCTTTTTAAGGGTAAAATAGGTAATTGGCCTATGGCCAAGATATGAGTATCGAAGTCCAAGATGGACTTGGATATGGGTTGTAGAGGTTGGTAATGGGTAGAAATAGCCGTCTAGACTTAGTCTTGACCCCGGTTGACCACAGTTGACTTTTTAGACCAAAAGTCAACTATGGGTCAACACTTTGCCCAATTTAGTTCCAAATTCTATTAGACTTGTGCAGTTGACCAAAAGTCAACTGTTAGTCATCAGTGACCTAGAGTTGACCTAGGGTTGACCAGAGTTGACCACGGTTGACCAAAGTTGACCAGTTGACCAAAAGTCAACTGTAAGTCAACCGTTGACTCAAATCGACCTAGATTAATTTCGTTTGACTTGCATTGACCCAGTATGACCTAGCTAGACCTAATATGACTTAGGTTGACCTCGTACAGTCTAGTTTGACGTGTCTTGACCTAGAATGACTTAAATAGGGTTTAAATTAATTTGACTTTACTTCCTAAACATAGTATTGATACGTCTTGTTCTCTATAGGTCCTTGAGACGCTGCATTTGCTCTGGTTGACGTACTATATCATATTTCAGGCGAGTACATTCTCTGACACTTTTTCAATTTATGATGATTTTATAATTCATGTAATTAGTGTAGATATGCTTGTTCTCGACACATTGGTCACACGGATTGGTATTCATTGATCCCGACATGAGATATTATTCCTCGTTATCTTGGTATATCTTGTGCAAGCCCCTTGTAGTTCTTGTGCAGTATATGGACACCGATTCTTGAGGAGACTTGCTCCCTTCTCGTAGAATCCCGTGTCATAACGTGTCTTGCTTGGATCCACTCTACCAGTCGGGGGCGGGGAGTACTAGTGTAGATGTGTGGCCATTATCCGCCTTGTTTATTCTTGTAGACCTTGAATGCTACCAATCCTACACTCCACGTAAGATTGGCTGATCAGTAGACCTTGTGCAGACCCAAGTCGGCCACATATTGTAGCTAGTACTCACACACCTAGAGATATGATTCTTGAGTCTTGTACATGCCATGATCAGTTTACTTGCCTTGTTCTAGCTCTAGATTTACAGCTTACCTTGCCATGATATTCACATGTACATTCTATGATTTCTTTGTATATACTATCTATTTACAGTCTTGTAGCTTTTATCATATCTTTTGAACTGCTGTTAGTAGATTGTACTCGTTCCATCCTGACAGGATATGTTAAAAATATTACAGATACAGATGAGGGAGACTACTGCACCTACTACGGTCCGGATGACGTAGTAGGTATAGAGTTGGAGACTTTGGTCCAGCAGGGCTTAGCTCCGCCTGATGAGACCCTACCTATTGCTTAGTTAGAGTAGGTCTTTTGTACTGGACATTGTCTCCAGCCACTTTTGAGACTGTCATTATTATGGACTGTATTAGAGACTTGGACTTGTATATATTCTTGTGTTGGACTTGACAGGTTATTATTTTATTATCGTCTTGTTGTCTTTATCTTTCAGTCTTTACTTTGTTATCTTAGAGTCGTGATTGAGTACTCATATATATATATATATATATTCATTGCTTGTCCTCCGTTCGGAGTTGACCATATTCTCGACAGGTTTTTGTTATATATATAAACTATTTAGAGTAGAAAAATCTAGAGCGTTCCACGCCGATTTTTCGGCGAGGGCTGGGCGTTGTCGCGTCACGTGCCCTTTTAGCGGGTGCGGGTCGTGACACTTACATTAAGGTAAAGTAGTAGGTGCACCTTGAATTAGGGTAAAGTAAGTGGGGTGCGACTCAAATTTTCTCAATTATTTTTCGTGACAGAAGGTGGGATGCAAGTCTAATTATAAAGCCCCTAAAAGTTTACTATATTTTTTTATATATATTTGTTTTATGATGGTATTTGTACGCCGAATGCGAATATGAATATGCGCGATATTTATTTATTTTTACATAAAATTTTTACTATAGGTTTGGTAACTATAAAAACAAACATTTTTGTTTCGAGATACATATATATATAGTAAATGTTTTGTATATAATAATGTTTCGAGATACATTTTTGTTTCAAACATTTTTATTGTTTCATTGATCCTTATTATTATAAAGAAAATATAATAATGTTTTAAAACTGTCTCTACATCTTTTAATTATTTATTGGAATGCTGGATTGGATATATGTGTATCTTGCTCCTCTCCTGACGGAAGACCAACATTTTTAGGTGATTACGATGACGAGGAGGTGCCCTTTAGTACCTATTACGAATTCGATTTGAGTTTCGGGGAGAATGCTGAACCCAATCAGGAAGGTCATGATTTCTAGTAGCACTTGTGTCACGCCCCAGTACCGGAATACTGAGACGGACTAGGCCAGCTACACCGTATGAGGTATATAAACGTCATACGGCGATCGTGGCTGTCAAGAGACTAGGGGTGCATGCTACAATCAGGTCTCCTATGGTCCCACAGAGCATCTATGTCTCAATCAATCAAAACAAGAAGCAGTAAATAATGATCATATAAGACAAAGCAGTAAGGCGTCCCCGACGCTTCATCAGAATGATTCATGAGTCTAGCTATGCAAAATGATGAGCTAGTTCCGAGAGTCAATAGTACATAACTATAGTCAGCTGCAGTCTGATTTAATTACAATTATACAAAGGAAACTAGTGTCCAGAACTGCCGGCTAAACAAGTGCCGGTGGCTAAACGCCAATTACAAAATAGAAGATATCAGAGCGGTGAAGAAGAAACCCACTCATGGTCCCTGGCGCCCATACTCCTGGTGTGCACCATTGTTCGGGTGGAAAGCTGGATCCTCTGGAGCTGCTACGAAATCTGGCCAAACAAAACCAGCGGGGTCAGGCCCCGAATAGCAAGTACCACAAGGGAGCACAAAATAGTGAGATAAATCCAATGAGTTAAATAAGACCTGATTCACGAGTTATAGGCTTATACCATATCATCGAGACAATACGACACCCTTACAACAAAACAAGGACAAATGGTGCCAATATCGTGCCGAGATAAGATATATCCTATAACCATGGGCAGGTAAAAGGGCTTCTGATCGCGACTTCGGACCATAGCCTATCGCAGCACAATAGACCAACCCAACAACCAAACAAGGACATAGGTTGGACCACGCACCATGATAGTCCATGTTCCTCAGTTGCTAACAGAAGAAAACATATCACAAACAAGTCAGCTTACAAGCGACCAATCAATCCTACGGCTTTCTATGATTTGTCTGGATTATCCCAGTAATGCAATATAGGAATCCTCAGATCGTGTCAACCCAGCAGGGCTAGCCAATGCCGTATCATATACATATACATATAGCACTCTGATTATGCACCGGTCCCCCGTAAGGCCACCGTGCTAAAACAAATAACACATAGCACGTAGGAGTCGGATATAGTCATCCACTATAGGCGGATGAAACTGTATCCGTGGCGGCCAACCCGACACGTCAGGACAGGACCTGGGGTGGCCAGTATGGCACGATCTCGGGATTCTTTCCACCCAATGCATCTACCAATTTGAGTTTCTTAGATTAACCCTATCTTGATATGGAATTACATGTCGTGGTCACATGGTCATCCTCCTATATATCGTACCATAGTACGCGTACCCTAAGTATGAATCCACATTGGCTCAATCTAGATCCATGCTTAGTGTAATGCATCAAACAACAATCATTTTACCACGATACTATTACTGACCAATTACCATGACTGTGCTAGAAGGTACACATGTATTGACATATAACACGAATGATCACTTAGCACGTAGAGTCACACCTCGGTGCACTCATTAAATAGCACTGCAGTGCATATTAATATTGCATCTCAATGCATACTTAGAATAGGTACCAGCACGTATACAGGTAATCAGGTCAGGAACACGGTCAAGTTAGGAAGTCACGTGGACCTCTCGTGACATAAAAGTCATATATGAATTCAGGTTAAAGTGAGACATAAAGGTCCTTGTAGCCAAGACAAAGATCTACAACTTTTATGTTGGGAGTTGGGAGAAATTCTGGCCAAATAGGACATAAAACATACAAAAAACAGCCAAAATAGGCACTATGAGCGGCAGTAGATGGGTACTCATCTATGCGGCTGGGTAAGTGGGTACCCATCTATGCGGCTGGGTTAATAAGTCTCATGCGGCTGAGTTAACAAAATCTCATGCGGCTGGGTAAGTGGGTACCCATCTATGCAGCTGGGTAAGTGGGTACCCATCTATGCGGCTGGGTTAATAAGTCTCATGCGGCTGAGTTAACAAAATCTCATGCGGCTGGGTAAGTGGGTACCCATCTATGCGGCTGGGTAAGTGGGTACCCATCTATGCGGCTGGGTTAATAAGTCTCATGCGGCTGAGTTAACAAAATCTCATACGGCTGGGTAAGTGGGTACCCATCTACGCGGCTGGGTTAGTAAGTCTCATGCGACTGAGTTAACAAAATCTCATGCGGCTGGGTAAGTGGGTACCCATCTATGCGGCTGGGTAAGTGGGTACCCATCTTCTCCGAAAATCTGAGAAGGATGGCCATTGAACCCACAGCTTCCAAGCTCCATAAAACCTTCACTCTAAGTCCAAATTTGGACTTCCATAGGTCAAAATGGGGTAGAACGAAATTCTCTACAACATAGAACAACTAGATTTTGAAAATAAAAAAGTTTGATAGATCAAAATCCAAGAAAATCAAAAATGGCACAAACTTAGATCTACACTAAACTAGCCATTAAAATCAAAAACTCCAAGAACTAAACTTGTAGAGGATGATGAGAAGAACAATATAGACAAATCATATCAAAGAAAAATTAAGAAATGAAAAATGTAAGAATCTCTCCATTTGGTGCAAGATGTACTTGCCTAAACGTTGGGAGGAAAAGAAATGAAAAAGAGTGAATGAAGAGAGAGAGTGAGGAAGAGAATATATATAGGGGTTGGCTTAAGAAAACCCTAAGTCCTAAACATGCTCTAACCATGTGACTAATGACATGTTAATTGCTACATGATACAACTAATTAAATTAATTAAATAAAATCCTAACCACAACACGGTTCAGAAATCATATCATCGAAATAGTGAACCACACCTACAACCAAACAAGAACAAGGGGTGGCACACTAATCTGCGATGAGATACTGTCCCATGCCATGGCTAGTTACAAATACATGATACATGCAATAAAGATACAGGTGCCAGATACCATATACATGAAAAAAAATCAAACATTTACGTATTCCGGGAATGGGGAGTGACATCTCTACCCTCCTTAGAAAAATTCCGTCCTCGAAATTTTGATAAGGCTATTCGAGCGCGCTCTCAGATCACGAAATACACTCATGACATATAGCAAGAACAATTATCAAACAACATATGGTACATGAACAGTTTAAGAAAGTAAGAATAATTAAGTAAGAGCACAAACAATAATCATACCCTAGAAGGAAATGATCGGAGACATACGAATAAAATATGCCTCTCAAGTCAAGTAGGAATTCGTCCTCGAGGTCCTACACTGACTCCCAAAGTGGACAAGGATCAACGCTTGAGATAAGTCGGTACCAATGACTAAATCAAGAACGAGACTCTGCCCAGGACGTACTCTCGTAATCAAGACACATGATGAATATCACGTATCACATGATACGAGAGCAGATGAGTGAGACGAGAAAGTCGCCTTCACTCTTCGAATATAAAACTCAAAGAATTATAAATAATACTCAAAACTTACCCAAAATCTGACCGCCTTCAGCCAACCTCTGCTCTAATACTCCAAATTCTTCTTGCCTTTGTCCCTGCCTTCCCTGGCCCTGTTGTCCAACCTGATGCTGCGCTTGTCGATACATCTGAGCTTACGTCAGTAATGGGTGCTGGGCTAGTGGCCTCACTGCTAGTGATGGCCCTTGATACGGTGCTACCTCTGGAGCTGGCAACGCTGAAAATCGTTGAGCTGGCCCTTCTGGCCTCTGTATCACAGAACAATTGGCAATCCTATGGTCTAGACTGCCACACCTTAAGCATAATCCATTAGCTGAACGACACACATCCCTAGTATGCCCTCCCTTACCACAGTAAGTGTAACCCACTGGTGCTTCCTGACGCTGCTGCTGGTTCCTCTGTTGCTGCTAACGACTGGTGCATTCATAATTGTTGTGACTGGTGCTGCATCACGAATACGGATGCCCGGTGCTGGTGCTGACATCCGAGGTACTGCTCCTCCCCCAGCACTCTGCGTATGAGACCTCTTCTGGCCCCAGTCCTTGCTGATAACCTTTGAATAGTGTGCCTCCGACCCGCCGTCAATACTGCATCGAATGTCTGGTAGTCGTACCCCTCGACCAGCTGCAAAATCTCTAGGTGAAGTCCCTGCTGGAACCTCATTGCTCTCTCTGGCTCTGTCGCCACCATCATCCGAGCAAACCTACTTAACCTGCAGAACTCCGCTGTATAGCCATCCACCGTCTTACCAGCCTGCTTGAGACTGATAAATCTCTGTTGTAGCTCATACCGCACTACCACGCCAAAGTACTTGGCCTTGAATCTGGTACTGAAGCTATCCCAGGGAACAGGACGCCTCATTCCAATCTCTTTCGATGCCCACCAATCGCGGGCGAGATCCTGAAGTAAAAGTCTGACCTGGTCAACCTTCTCTTCTGCTGGAACCTTTGCTGCGGTCAATATGGCCTCTGTATCCTGAAGACAAGCATCCGCCGTGATGGCATCCTCCGTACCGTTAAAATATTTCGGGTTAAGTCGATAAAACCTTCCGGACGCTCCTGAATCATTCCTGACACTTCTCTCAAGGGCTAATTGCAACCCCTGATTCTGTAGCACATTTTGTTCTTGCTGTCGGGTTTGTTGTTGTTGTTGGGCTGCCGTCTGGCGTTGCTGGATCTCCAATAACCCTCTAATAATCTGCAATAGTGCTGGCGCATCTAATGCTACTGGTACTACTGGCATCACTGGAGGTACGGGATCCTCTGGCCTCTGTAGCTCAACTGGCTCATGCTCGGTAACGTTCTCGATGTGAATCTGTCCAGGTGGAGGGGCTACCCCTTGATGATCTCCAACTGGTCCCTGATCTACTGGATTCTCTTCCCTGTCGGCTCCTCCAATAGCCGAGAATGATGTGACCCTAAAGGAAAGGATACAAGGTATCAAAAGACAGGACGGGAAGGAATCGAGGATGACAATCAAGTTAGCAATCAAGATGGAAGAAAGAGAAAACGAATTAGGAGATCAAGGGGAACATGTTTTGATTGAGACTCCTATAATCGCAACACCCTACAAGTCTGAAAAATAGACCTGCATGGGCCACCACTAAAACCTTGTCACGCCCCAGTACCGGAATACTGAGACGGACTAGGCCAGCTACACCGTATGAGGTATATAAACGTCATACGGCGATCGTGGCTGTCAAGAGACTAGGGGGTACATGCTACAATCAGGTCTCCTATGGTCCCACAGAGCATCTATGTCTCAATCAATCAAAACAAGAAGCAGTAAATAATGATCATATAAGACAAAGCAGTAAGGCGTCCCCGACGCTTCATCAGAATGATACATGAGTCTAGCTATGCAAAATGATGAGATAGTTCTGAGAGTCAATAGTACATAACTATAGTCAGCTGCAGTCTGATTTAATTACAATTATGCAAAGGAAACTAGTGTCCAGAACTGCCGGCTAAACAAGTGCCGGTGGCTAAGCACCAAGTACAAAATAGAAGATATCAGAGCGGTGAAGAAGAAACCCACTCATGGTCCCTGGCGCCCATACTCCTGGTGTGTACCATTGTTCAGATGGAAAGCTGGATCCTCTGGAGCTGCTACGAAATCTGGCCAAACAAAACCAGCGGGGTCAGGCCCCGAATAGCAAGTACCACAAGGGAGCACAAAATAGTGAGATAAATCCAATGAGTTAAATAAGACCTGATTCACGAGTTATAGGCTTATACCATATCATCGAGACAATATAATACCCTTACAACCAAACAAGGACAAACGGTGCCAATATCGTGCCGAGATAAGATATATCTTACAGCCATGGGCAGGTAAAAGGGCTTCTGATCGTGACTTCGGACCATAGCCTATCGCAGCACAATAGCCCAACCCAACAACCAAACAAGGACATGGGTTGGACCACGCACCACGATAGTCCATGTTTCTCAGTTGCTAACAGAAGAAAACATATCACAAACAAGTCAGCTTACAAGCGGCCAATCAATCCTACGGCTTTCTATGATTTGTCTGGATTATCCCAGTAATACAATATAGGAATCCTTAGATCGTGTCAACCCAGCAGGACTAGCCAATGCCGTATCATATACATATAGCACTCTGATTATGCACCGGTCCCCCGTAAGGCCACCGTACTAAAACATATAACACATAGCACGTAGGAGTCGGATATAGTAATCCACTATAGGCGGATGAAACTGTATCCGTGGCGGCCAACCCGACACGTCAGGACAGGACCTGGGGTGGCCAGTATGGCACGATCTCAGGATTCTTCCCACCCAATGCATCTACCAATTTGAGTTTCTTAGATTAACCCTATCTTGATATGGAATTACATGTCGTGGTCACATGGTCATCCTCCTATATGTCGTACCATAGTATGAGTACCCTAAGTATGAATCCACATCGGCTCAATCTAGATCTATGCTTAGTGTAATGCATCAAACAACAATCATTTTACCACGATACTATTACTGACCAATTACCATGACTATGCTGGAAGGTACACATGTATTGACAAATAACACGAATGATCACTTAGCACGTAGAGTCACACCTCGGTGCACTCATTAAATAGCACCGCAGTGCATACTAATATTGCATCTCAATACACACTTAGAATAGGTACCAGGACGTATACAGGTAATCAGGTCAAGAACACGGTCAAGTCAGAAAGTCACGTAGACCTCTCGTGACATAAAAGTCATATATGAATTCAGGTTAAAGTGAGACATAAAGGTCCTTGAAGCCAAGACAAAGATCTACAACTTTTATGTTGGGAGTTGGAAGAAATTCTAGCCAAATAGGACATAAAACATACAAAAAACAGCCAAAATAGGCACTATGAGCGGCAGTAGATGGGTACTCATCTATGCGGCTGGGTAAGTGGGTACCCATCTATGCGGCTGGGTTAATAAGTCTCATGCGGCTGAGTTAACAAAATCTCATGCGGCTGGGTAAGTGGGTACCCATCTATGCGGCTGGGTAAGTGGGTACCCATCTATGCGGCTGGGTTAATAAGTCTCATGCGGCTGAGTTAACAAAATCTCATGCGGCTGGGTAAGTGGGTACCCATCTATGCGACTGGGTAAGTGGGTACCCATCTATGCGGCTGGGTTAATAAGTCTCATGCGGCTGAGTTAACAAAATCTCATACGGCTGGGTAAGTGGGTACCCATCTATGCGGTTGGGTTAATAAGTCTCATGCGGCTGAGTTAACAAAATCTCATGCGGCTGGGTAAGTGGGTACCCATCTATGCGGCTGGGTAAGTGGGTACCCATCTTCTCCGAAAATCTGAGAAGGATGGTCATGGAACCCACAGCTTCCAAGCTCTATAAAACCTTCACTCTAAGTCCAAATTTGGACTTCCATAGGTCAAAATGGGGTAGAACGAAATTCTCTACAACATAGAACAACTAGATTTTGAAAATAAAGAAGTTTGATAGATCAAAACCCAAGAAAACCAAAAATGGCACAAACTTAAGTCTATACCAAACTAGCCATTAAAATCAAAAACTCAAAGAACTAAACTTGTAGAGGATGATGAGAAGAACAATATAGACAAATCATATCAAAGAAAAATTAAGAAATGAAAAATGTAAGAATCTCTCCATTTGGTGCAAGATGTACTTGCCTAAACGTTGGGAGGAAAAGAAATGAAAAAGAGTGAATGAAGAGAGAGAGTGAGGAAGAGAATATATATAGGGGTTGGCTTAAGAAAACCCTAAGCCCTAAATATGCTCTAACCATGTGACTAATGACATGTTAATTGCTACATGATACAACTAATTAAATTAATTAAATAAAATCCTAACCACAACACGGTTCAGAAATCATATCATCGAAATAGTGAACCACACCTACAACCAAACAAGGACAAGGGGTGGCACACTAATCCGCGACGAGATACTGTCCCATGCCATGGCTAGTTACAAATACAGGATACATGCAATAAAGATACAGGTGCCAGATAGCATATACAAGAAAAAAATCAAAAATTTACGTATTCCGGGAACGGGGAGTGACAACTTGCAGTTTAGTTTCTTTGTTTTTTTAGTTGTAATAAAAGACTGGTTGTAATATTATTGCGTTTGTATGTTTTATTTCTTAGATAGACATTAGTTCTGGACTTTGATGTTTTAAATAAAAAAATTTTTATTCCCGCATTTTAGAATGTTGTGTGAGTTACTACTGATTGATACAACTTACTGCCGATGTCTCACTACGGCGCAGGCAGAGCATGATCCGACTGGACCCAGAATCTTGGGATCGAGTCGTGACACATACACATCTATATATCTTCGTTCCAGCTAAGTAATGTATTCACAAAATGACCTATTTGTAATATTTAAATCTTATGGAGTAAATTTGACATGAAAAAAATATATATCCCTTATTTCTAAGCAGGACATTTATAAGAATACAAAGTCAAAAAGAAAGTTGAAGACTACATCTTAATTACGACTTCGGCCTCGTTTGGTTACCGGAATTTGAGCTTGGGAAAGGAAAGTGATTCCTTTCCTATGTCTGGGAGCCAAAGGAAAGTTGTTGGAAAGGAAAAATGATTCCCAAGAGGTAGAAAAATAGGGGGAAAAGTGGTTCCTCCCATTTATCTAAGGAATCACTTTCCCTCCAGCTTTCCCGCATTTATTACAAAAAGTTTTGACCAAAATATCCATGTTCATAATATTATTTACCATTTTTATCCATAATATCTTTTAGACAAAAATATTTCTGAGTAATAATTATTTTTATTAGCATGAGGGTATTTTTGGAAAATTGACTTGATTTTGTTTCCTTTCCTTACAAACACCAAACAATATAATGGAAATTAAAGATATATTCCGGCTATAATCCCGATCTTTCCAAACACCGAAAAGAAAAGTTTATAGGAATTATAATTTCCTAAAGGAAAGGAAATACCAAGGAATCAGTTTCCTTTCCTTTCCATTCCGTGAACCAAACGAGGCCTTCTTATTGACTGAAATTCCGACCACAATTGGTGTAAGATTCTACAAATATATGATATTTTGTGGGGGTGAACATCGGTTAAGTTGTGTTCAAATTGGACCGATTTTAAGAAAATTGAATATTAAACCGAAATTTGCAATTTTAAAACCGAAAATTGGATAGTTTTAATGAAAACCGAAAAAATCGAATCGAATTAGACGGTTCGATTTTCGGTCGGTTTGATTTCATGGACCGGATCGGACCTTAACATTTTAGCAAATTGGACCAATTTAAATAATAAATCTTAAACAGAAAAAATCTCAAATAACTTTGACATAATTCTCAAATGACAAATAGGGTCAGACCTATTTAATTTTTCTTTTGATATATATATATATATATATATATATATATATATATATATATATATATATATATATATATATATATATATATATATATTTTCAAGCAATGGATAATTGTGGCAAAAGCTCCCACCGGGAATCGATCTCCTGACTACTCGGGCCGCATGCATCTCTCTTAACCACTAGGCTAGAGGTCATATATATATATATATATATATATATATATATATATATATATATATATATATATATATATATATATATATATATATATATATATATATATATATATATTAAGAAACCCCCTCTTTTTATTAATCAAGGCTCAAAATGCCGAAGCCTGACACGTATACAAGGCAAAAGCCGAAATAAGTATACCACCAAAAGGAAAGACAGGGGAGAGGGGAGAGGGGCAACCGCGGCCGCCAAAACTAAGAGATGAACGGTTGCCAGAATGCCAGAGAGCTGTGGAAGCAAAGGGAACTCCTTTTGCGACATTGCCGGTGAATTTTCCGGATTAGCTGTTCGGCAGAGTATTGGTGTCCCTTGTATCTCGCTTTGTTGCGATTTTTCCAAATTGCCCAGGTTGCGGCTGCTGCAACGATCTGGTGGCCGTGGGACGCGACTCCCCAGTGGGCCAGAAGATCATTAAAGCGCCCGTCTCCTGGGGCGGTGTTGTAGTAGTGATTGAGGGTGCTCCAGAATTTGTCAGGGAGGCTTCCTTCCCGGAAGATGTGGTCAATAGTCTCCGTCTGACGCTCGATGCAGCAATTACAAGCAGATGCCAGGCTAATGCCGATGGAGTTAAGGATATCATCGGTTGGCAGTTTCTTTCTCATGACTCTCCACAGAAGGAAGGACCATTTCTTTGGGATGCAAGAATGCCAGTATCGCGCAATGAAGTGTTCTTGTCCGTTCTCATGGATCGCGAATCTCGCCGATCGCACTGAGAATGCTCCAGAAGCTTCCAGCGACCACCTCAGCTTGTCAGCGTCGGGCCCAAGGATAAGTTCGTGCTGACGAATGTTGCCAACCGTTTCGTTGCCGGACCATTCGCGGATCTTGTCCCAATTCCAATTGTTATTGGTGGGGTTCCACAGGTCTATGATCTTGCTATTTCTGGGGGAATCGGTAATGTTCAGGATGAGGCACTCTCCGATCCATCTCTCCAGGAAGGGATTAGCCTCGCCTGTACCCAGATGAAGTCTGATCGCTGGCTCAGCCAATTCTCGGCCTCGTAAAATACGACGTCAAGCCGCTGAGGATCTGCTGTTAGCTGTGGCCATTGCCGGGTGGATATGTTTGAAGTACCTGGCCTTCATAAACTTGGTCCACAGGTTTTGGCTTGTGCGTAATTTCCACCACAGTTTCGCGATCGGGGAAGCCATGGTATCCTAGCTGGCCCAGTGGTGTTTGTCTTGTCCCTTGTTGTGCCTCCAGAAGAAATTGCAAAAGATCTGCTCAATCGACGCGATAACCTTCCTGGTCGGGGAGCAAGCCGCTAAGGTGTGGATGGGGACGGAGTTGAGCACATGTTTGATGAGAATAATTTTGCCTCCTGGGGATAGGGTGGCGTTATGCCATCCTTCGATCTTGTTCCTGATTTTGGAGATCAAGTTCTCGAAGATGGTAGCGTTAGATTTCCCGTACACCAGGGGGCAGCCTAGGTAGTTGAAAGGAGGATGTGCCACCGTGAAGGAAGTTAGGTTGGTGAGTCTGGTTGCGTTCTCGATTTTGATGCTGTGGTGGGCGTAGATGACACTCTTGGATATATATATATATATATATATATATATATATATATATATATATATATATATATATATATATATATATATATATAAAATTTGCTTTTCGGTTCAGTTCATATTCAAAATTCCAAATCCAAAATTTGAATAGTAAAAATTTAAAATTTAAAAACCAAGTACTGAACTGTAATATTTAAAATAAAATCGAACAAGTAGTTCGATTCGGTTTCAATTTTGATAAAAAAAATCACCCCTAACATTTTGTGATCTTATAATTAATTTTGTGATCTTATAATTGGATTTTTTATAAGGGCACATCAAAACTTGATCATGGCTAGCCAGGATTGGGGCTAGCCCATGTTTGAGAAAAAATTACTGGGACTATCCTATTTTTTTACTCATGGGGCTGTCCCAACCCACCCCCCCCCCCCCCCCCCCCCCCCCCCCCCCCCCCCCCCCCCCCCAAATCCCAAATTTTACGCTCATTTGCAAATTTTACTCTCTTCCAAAACCCTAACTTTCTTCCTTCTCTTATTCTTCTTCTTCATCATCATCTTCTTCTTTTTCTTCTTCACCATTTCCCACTTCCCAAACTATATATCTTCTTCTTCATATTCTTCTCCACAATTTTTTTATTCTAAACCCTAGTTTTTTTTTCTCCATCATTTCCATAACCCTAGTTTTCCTCTCCACAATTTTCATTATCATCATTTTGATTCCTCACAAATAATGAATGAAAATAAATCCTAACATGCTTATTTCATTTTTCTCACAAAAAAATGCATGAAAATAAACCTTAAAATGTATATTTCACTATATTATCAAGATGGAAATAAATCCTAACATATGTTTTTCATTCGGCCATTTCAATTTTAGGACTGTCAGGAATTGTAGTAGTCATAAAATATACTTGTTGTACAATAAGTCCTTTTTAGGACTGCCACAATTCCTAACAGTTCTCAATACTTCTAGGACTGCAAGAAATTGTGGCAGTCCTGTTGTATAGGAAGGTCAGTAAGGTCCTTTCAGGACTGCTACAGTTCCTGAGAGTCCTCAATAGGACTGCCAGAAATTATTACAGTCTTGATGTACAGCAAGTTCCTTTCAGGACTGCCACAATTTCTGGCAGTCTGTGGCAGTACTCAATATTTCTAGGACTGCCAGAAGTTGTGGCAGTTCTGGTATAAACTTGCTCAACAAATCGATTTCTTCTAGAAATATGATTTCATCCATAATTTCTTCTATTAATAAAGAAAAATTAATTAATAGATTAATGGATTAGTAGATTTGATAGATTTGGTAATCCAATTTCTTCTATAACTAGGTTTCATCCATAAACTTGGGTTTAGAGAAAAAAGAGAAATTAGAAAAGAGAAAAAAAACTGGAATTTGGAGAAAGAGGTATTCTTTTTGTTTTCTTTCTTCTTTCTTCTTTCTTCTCGTTCTTCATCTTTTTTCTTCTTGTGAAGAAGGAGAAGGGAGAAAAAAAATAAAAAGAGTTGTCTTTTATACCTAAAAATTGAATAGTCTTGAGAAATTTTTTTTTAATGGTAAACTTATAAATAAATAAAAGTAAAAAATGAGACAGTCCTGATCAATTTTTAACATGTCCTTATAAAAAATCTATAATTGGAAGATTACACTCTCCAACGGCTATAATTTAATAAGTTTCCAAAATCGGAGGCACTTCTCACCCATCAATAACACATAAATATACTGACGTTACTCTCCCTCCCTCCCTCCCTCCCTCTCTCTCTCTGTCCCTCTTCCTTCTCTGCTACTACTGCTACTAACATCATTAATTTGGTATAACTCGACTTCTGAGAGTAGTTTTCCATGGAATCGGGATCCATGTCATCGTCAGCTTCCTCCATGGCTGGTGGTGGGAAGAGAGCCTGCAGATCAAGATCGAACAATGCTCTTCTTCGTCAAGAAGCTGCCGGCGGCGGCTCGAGGAGGAAGAACGCGTGCTTCGTCCCTTCTCTCCGTTCCTCCTCTCCGAGGAACCCTCGCTCTCGACACTATGTAACGCTCTTCTTCCTTCTGTAATTATATTTTGTAGATTATTGTTGTTTCAAAAAACAACCCTTTTGATCACTCTAGTTTTCTCGATATGGGTCTGTTTGTTCTTTGGGTTTCATGGCGGGCGGGAAGGGGGCGGGTCTCTTCTTGGAATTCCGAGGGTTTCGTCTGTTCTTGATTTCGTAATCTCCATCAAGAAGCTGCCGGCGGCGGCTCGAGGGGGAAGAACGCGTGCTTCGTCCCTTCTCTCCGTTACTCCTCTCCGAGGAACCCTCGCTCTCGACACTATGTAACGCTTTTTCTTCCTTCTGTAGCTATATTTTGATCTATTTTGTAGATTATTGTTGTTTCAAGAAACAATCCTTTTGATCACTCTAGGTCTCTTTGGGTTGTCTCTTCTTGGAATTCCTCATTTCTTGACTTTGTTCTCTCTCTTTTCTTTTGGAATATGCTGTTCATTGTTTGTTCTAATATCTTTTGTGTATTTTTCCGCTTCTTTCGGTTCATCGAGTTATGATGTCATATCTATTCCCAATTTCCTCGGTGAATTTTTTTTTTTCGGGGATTGGTACCGTGTCCGTGGCGTATCGTGTTGGGAAGGCATGACGTAGACACTCAAAAATACACTAGGACACGCCAAAAATATGGAACATGTCCGTGTCGTATCGTGTAATGTAGGTTTTGGGGATTTAGGTACTCTTATAATTTTTTTGGGGCTTGGAGATTTAGCAAAATCTCTGTTCATTGACTGGTAGATACAACTTTCGCTTATTTTTCCAGTTGGGTTATCCGAGTTTTATTGGGGATTTCAGTATTTGGTTTAATTAAATTTCTGGTGTAATTTGCAGGGTGACAGATTCATCCCAAACAGGTCAGCGATGGACTTGGACATGGCACAGTCCCTCCTCAGCGAGCCGAGAAAGGAGAAGGGGAAGGAGAACACAGTGGTAATGTCATCACCAGAAAAAGTGACATACCAAAAGCTTCTGTTCGAAACTATGATGATGAACCGAACACGAATCCTCTCCTTCAAGAACAAGCCAGCACCGCAGATCGCAGACGAAGGGCATTTCGCCAATGCGTCGTTCCGTCAATCCGTTCCAGCCAAGCGACGACGAACTATTCCTCAAGTAAGCATCCTTTTTCTACTAATCTCAGCTATTATTCATCTTTCTTTATTTTGTTCTGTTTGTACTTATATCCTTGTTTTGATTTCAGTCAGCAGAGAGGGTGTTGGATGCACCGGACATCATTGATGACTTTTACCTGAATCTGTTGGATTGGGGGAGTAGAAATGTCCTGTCGATTGCACTTGAGAATACTGTCTACTTGTGGAATGCTTCAGATGGGTCTAGTTCTGAGCTTGTGACAGTGGATGAAGAGGCTGGCCCTGTCACTAGTGTTAGCTGGGCAGCAGATGGACGAATTATTGCTGTAGGCTTGGATTCTTCTGACATCCAATTGTGGGACTCGGGCACTTGCCGTAAGGTACTGCACCTTCAAAATGTGCTCTTCATATTCTTTTCCATGTAATCAGGAGTTTTCTGCAATTGTTTTGAGAATTCAAAGTACAATCTGAATTGGATTAGGCTAAGAAATTTGAACTTTTTTTGCATGTACTACACTGACACAAACATGATACAATACGGACTAAACAATAACACGAGACAGATTAGCATTTCCTAGTGTATTGTGGAATGTCGGTGTTGTGACTGATGTAAGGCACATTTTGACATGGACAACACAGATTTTTTGAGTGTTTGTGCTTTCCCAACACATTCTGCATAAGAGTAAAGTGTTGCAGTATTCATTTACTCAAGTGATCAATGAAAGCAGAATTTCTCAGTGGGTTACTTTACAAAAAAAATACTCATAAATATTTATGTTGTTCTTTATATATTTTCCTATGATGAGATTTAAGACCTTTACCTTTTATATACTTGCTTTTCTGCATTTCAATCATGACGTAAAGTTGCTTCAATCATCTTTTTCTTTATTGATTCGTGTGCATCAAAATATTTGAGCTTGTAGCATTGGATTGATAAATCGAAGTCTTAGTTATTTTGCTTGTGGATTGGATAACTTCGTAGCTCAAGTTCATTAATCAGTATTGTAAATAATTGTTGAAGTTCTTCTTATGTTTTCAATCTAATCCTTTCTCACTTTAAATTATTAATGTACGTCTTGCAGTGATCAATCAATATTACTGTATCTTCATTGAACTATTTTATGATAGTCAAATTCTCTTATTCTTCACATTGAACAACTTTCCTTCTCTTTGATTAAACTTTTCTTGTCATAGCTTCCCGCCTTATCTGACGATGGCATTCTTTCTGCAGTTAAGAACTTTGAGGGGAGTTCATCGATCACGAGTTGGATCACTTTCCTGGAACAAAAACATTCTTACGACTGGTGGAAAAGATGGCAAGATTGTTAACAATGATGTGAGAGTGCAGTCTCATATTATCCAAACATATGAAGGGCACAATCAAGAGGTCTGTGGATTAAAATGGTCGGGCTCAGGACAACTGGCAAGTGGAGGCAATGACAACCTCATCCATATCTGGGACCTGTCAATGGCATCTTCAAATCCTCCTCAAAATCAATGGCTGCACCGGTTTGTAGATCACAGGGCGGCAGTTAAGGCTCTCGCGTGGTGCCCATTCCAGAGCAACATACTTGCTTCTGGCGGTGGAGGTGCTGACCAGTCCATCAAGTTCTGGAATACTATAACAGGCTCTTGCCTTAACTCAGTTCATACAGGGTCTCAGGTGTGTTCCCTTCTTTGGAACAAGAATGAGAGGGAGCTGTTAAGTTCACATGGATTTACTGAGAACCAATTGACTCTTTGGAAATACCCGTCAATGGTTAAGATTGCAGAACTTACCGGCCATACTTCTCGAGTTCTATACATGACTCAGGTATCTATGATAGTTTTACTTAGCTTTATGTATAGAGTGCTACTAGATTTCAACTTTTAGTTCTTAAGGAATGCTTTATGTATTGCAGAGTCCTGATGGGTGCACAGTAGCATCTGCAGCAGGGGATGAGACATTGAGATTGTGGAAGGTATTTGGAGATCCTGAAGTGCCAAAGCCCGCAGCCAAGACAGTAAATGCTGGACCATTTGCCAATTTCAATTTCATCAGATGAGAGTGCGAGGTGCTCAAGTCTAATTAGGAGAAGGTTCATGTATTCTTTCTTTGGGGAGAGTTAGTTGGAGGGAGCTGGTTATATGTTGATGTCAACTATGGTTGTGATGATACCCGAGAAGGTATTTGCATTTTAAGATTATGTTTAAAAAAGTATAGGTGTTTTATAAAAGTTTGGAATTTTGTTTCAAAGGAAATTATATTGGATTCTAATATATAGGTCTTTAATTGTTATTTGGTGTTTTGAGGATGAAGGCAGTTTGTTTATGAATTTCATAAAAATTGGGCATAGCATAGTACCATGATAGAAGATTCTGAAAACAAATCTAATGAGTGCAAAAGAAAAGGCATGGGAAGAAAGAATTCTATGTTTGCCTCTATTATGTTTTAAAAAGTATTTGAAACTTAAGATTATGTTTAAAAAAGTATAGGTGTTTTATAAAAGTTTGGAATTTTGTTTCAAAGGAAATTTTATTGGATTCTAATATATAGGTCTTTAATTGTTATTTGGTGGTTTGAGGATGAAGGTATTTTGTTTATGAATTTCGTAAAAATTGTGCATACCATAGAGTAAAACCATGATAGAAGATTCTGAAAACAAAACCAATGAGGGCAAAAGAAAAAGCACGGGAAGAAATCATTCTATGTTTGCCTCTATTATGAAAGCAATGGCCATTAGGAGATAAAAAAAACATAGACTTATATGGAAGTTCTTTAATCTTATTACATGTTTCTGAAGAAGTTTCTGATCACATAAACATATGGCATTTCTTATCCAAGTTTAAACTTTCTTGCTTATTGTTTATTTTAAGCTAATTTAAATTTCAGTTATAGTAATCTTTGTATAAATATGGTGTTAGTGCATGAGGACAGCCCTATGGTTTTAGACGTATCCTGCAAGCATGCACTTTAATTTACCCTCTTTCTCTCAGAACTATACGTTCTTAACTTTAAAATCAATTTGTAGTCCCAATTTTCAACCCATCAAATTTAACTGGAAATTTCATCCTGAATTGTTTGTGTAATTATTATTTTCCCAGTTAGTGGGACTTTGCAAAATTCTCATTTGGTCTACACTCCCAATTTTGGACCCTGTCACATTATGATTTTCCCAATTGTTTGTGTAGTTATTATTTTTCAAACAGTCGGCTTTGTGAATTTCTGGATTGGTGAAGTTAGCAAACTATCATCGTCTAGGAAGCATGATCACTTCAAAACCATGTCGTGTCCGTCCGTGTTTGCATTGTGTCGAACATCTACCTAGCGCAACATGGACACTCCAAAATATCCTAGGACATGGCAAAATAGGTGCCGATTCACAATCACAGTGTCTGAATCATGTCATGTCGTATTCATTTTGGTGCTAAATCATCCCCTTAAAAGAAAGTATCTTATATTAGTCAGCTTCTTTAAATGCCAAAGGCCGAGGCTTATTCCAATTGGAGTGTGCATGTATAAATGGATTCTAGAGATATAATAATACAAGTTGAACTTTATATCCTAAAATTGAAGAGTTCTCTTGCCTCCTTGATTGTCGCTCGATGTCAAAATTGAAAGAAACTTTTGGGGTGAGCCACTATGAAAATCTGGTGATTATATATACGATCTTCTATAACTGGAAATATAATATGTCCTACTGTTCTTATGCCTCCAAGATCATGAATTTGGATAAAGAGATTGGCTTCGTCTCTGATATAAGCTGACTAGCAAGAATGACCAATGGGCCATCAGTTTTAAGTCCGTGTTTAACATTTTGAATCTCAATAGATTAGGAATGTTTTCTTTTACTGCAAGCTCCAATTGCATGATTTTTTACCTTTTGAATCTTAATAGTATATCAGTATTTCCTTTCTTTCATCCACTGTTTAAACCTCTATGAATGGGCTTAAATTTTGACTTGTAGGTATGTGGCGTTGAAGTAGAAATTTTTCTTTTTACTATTCGTATGTTAGTTCCCAGATGAAATGGTTGAACACTTCTAGCGGTAATTACATCTATTAGGTCTCAAAAACAACTGTTGAACTTGATTTAATGACGTTCCTCGCATCTTTGCCTTCATTGCACACGCATTTGCAAAATTCAGTAAGCTTAGCAATGTATTTTTGTTGGATTATCTTGATCTATAAAGCACAATTATTTTATTAGGAGTTCTTCAACAACTCTGTTTCCATACAGGATTTTGTGTTACCAGGGTATGCTAATAACTTATTGAGCTTATGCATGATGCTATAAATCCTCTCTACTCTCTCACCCCAGTACACCAAAACTCTGGAGTGTTTTGAGTGATGAGGGTTATATATTTATATATTCAACATGCCCCCTCAGGTTGAAGACCCGGTTTATGGGTTGGGAGCTGGACATAGTGGTATAATATTTTTTCTAAATCTGCATATAATGCTTGCCAGTCTACGGGAGAGATTGAACATGGGTTGGTGAGGGATGAGGGTTATATTTATATAATCCAAGAAATAAGCTTTTCTTTAGATGGTAAGTTTCGATGTGTAAACACTATTAGAAAATAACTCTGAAACATGTTGCACGCCTTGTTGCTATTTAACATGTTTTTCAGTTCGCACTAAAGTAGATTTGAAAAGAGATTGATAAATAATCTAGCAACAAATTATTGAAAAGACAAGCTTTTCAGAATCTGATAATATTGTTCAAAAATTCCTACCAGTCAAGAAAGCATTTAGTAGCGGTAGTTCAATAGAGAACAAAATGGCCCACTAAATATTAAGATTTTCTGGTAAAACACAAATTATGAACTTTGATGTTATTCGTTAAATTATTCCATACTTATGGCTACTGTTGTAATAGTGGTTACAGTGATTTTGGTACTTGGAGTTTTGTGCAGTGCTCTGATACAAAGATCTGAGGAGTGAACTAAAACTTTAACTCACATTTCACAAGATAATCGGGGACATGAAGTGCAGAGAGGAAGTCAACTACAAGTCTTGGTATATTGGAGGGAAAAGGCGACCGTCATGTTTACCCCTTGGAGCTCAGTGAGATGGAGAGAATTATGTGATGATGAAATTTCTCTCGTCACTTGGTATAAATTTGAATAAACCACAGTTGACTTTGTACCTAGGTTTGTGTTTATTGAGAGTAAAGATGGCTCATATTACATATTAACTTTTGAATAGTCTTGCAGGTTACAAAATGAAAACTTGCCACAACTCGAGCAAGAGAGAAGATAATGTTTATTGACATCTGAGAAGTAAAGCAAATATGGAAGATGTTTGACTGCCTTGAGTAGATGCTTGTAAATCTTTTTCTTGCGTATCTTTTAGGAGTGACTCGATTCGTTTTCTAAACAAGGTATTTCCTGAACATTAGTATTGTTTGGATATAGCCGAAGTACATTATCTATTTGCTATTTGTTATTTATATGTATATGTTCACTCTTACTTGTATATACCTTGTAGTGGATAGGGGAGCCGAATTTATGGTTATATAGGTTCATACCAATTTTGAGATGTTTATTAATAATTTACTTTGTATGACTGCCTTGAGTAGATGTTTAAATCTTTCTTGCGTATCTTTTAGGAGTGACTCGATTCGTTTTCTAAACAAGGTATTTCCTGAACATTTGTATTGTTTAGATATACCCGAAGTACATTTTCTATTTGTTATTTGTTATTTTTATGTATATGTTCACTCTTATTTGTATATACCTAGTATTTGATAGGGGAGCCTAATTAAAGGTTTATATAGGTTCATACCAATTTTGAGATGTTTATTAATAATTACTTTGCATATGATAGATGTAATCATAATTGTTAAATCCGTAATCCTTTCTAATTCATAAATTTGATTTATTTTCCTACAATGCCTTCTTATTATTGTCCATGTGGTCTTTTCTTCAGAGCAAATTAACCATGGAATGTTGTGTCTGATACAATCGATTTAGTTGGATGCTGTAGTTGATATAATCTCAAATATTTCTGTAGAACCCATTCGCCACAGAAGAAACCAGTTCTGTGAGTTGTGCATGATTTCAGTAATTTTCTGACAATTGTGAAAGACAAGGTTGAAGAAATCAACATGATTTCTATGAACTTTCTTTAGTTATGACTTCTTCTTTTCTTTATGATTCTTGACGCTTTCTATCTTTACTAACACTGAGCTTTGAGGCCTAATGTCCTTTTAAGCTACGTTGCTCGATTTGTTGGAGTAAAACCTTGTTGATACCCTGCAGTCTAAGGCATGACCTAACCCAAACTATTTTCTACGTCTGTTCCAGGTAGTGGACAAATGCTGGAATGTGTATATGATGGCTGAAGTGAAAGATGAGATGGCTCCAGTTGGCTTATAGCTCCTGTCATCATAGGCGCGCTCAGTCTGAATAATGTTGAAAACTTCACAAAAAAGAAATTCCTCCTTCAAACTGCAAAAAACTTCTACAGTTGGTGCGTGGATCATCTCCTCTCCAGTCATTTTAATCTTGTAGTGTAGGCCAAGGTTGTGAAAAACGCTAGGCGCTAGTTGGGCGGGCACCTTCCGCCTAGCCCACCTAGACGGGTGCCCAAGCGGTCGTCTAGATCTAGACGGTTCAAAAAGATAAAAATAATCCAAAAGAATCTACTAAAAATTGCAGAAAAAATTCATAAAATCCCAAAACATGCATAGTCGGATGTCAGGGGGACTAGGCAGGCACCTAAGCGGGTATCGGATGGACATCCGGCGCCTAGCGCCTAGGCGGCCGCCTTTTAGAACAGAGGTGTAGGCGCTATTGCTCAATATAATATCTTCACCATTGTGTTATGTGTGTGTGTAAATGGCGGCGGGCGAGTTAAGATTTGGCGAACAAGGAGGGAGCAGGTTTGCTCGGACTGCTATGAGCGGGCAGGATGACAGTACTTTTAATGAAGATGGAAAAGACGAGGAGCGTAACGACTAGTCGATGGTGAGTAGGAGGAGGAAAGGGACAAGATTTGCCATGGTCAATCAAATAAAAGCAAGTATATTATTTTATATATACATATATACACGTGAATGTGTAATTTGATAATTAGCCTTCGACATGTTGGAGTTTTTCCTTGAAATGTAGAGATTTTACACTCAACACATGCCTAGTATTTTAGTCCCACATTGGAAAAACTTCATGAGTTATCTCAGTATATATATGGTATGTTGCTGAGGCACATGAGGTGGTGAACCTAAGGAGAGAAATCTTGTGGGTAATTTTACTAGGAGGTAAGGATAAGACTCCATGGTAAAACATTAATGTTTTTTGTTCTTGAAATTTATTCCATTGGAGCTAAGCCTCGGAGGGGCTTATCGACTCGGACTCGGGCTCATGAGGCGTAATGTGGCGTAATCTGTCATTTTGTTGGCGCACTTTGCACTTAGCACGTCAGCATCGTTGCTAGGCGCATAGTGCGCTTAAGTTGCGCTCGTTGCGCGAGCCTATTCGCAGCTATTCGCGCTGTCCGATCGCGCGACCAGATGGCGCGGCCTGATCGCACGGCCAGATGGCGCGCTAGTTGGTGCAGCCAGATGGCGCTGCCAGTGGTGCAACAGTTGGTGCTGCTGTTAGTGCAGCGGTTGGCGCAGGATGCGCGTTGTGCGAGTGTTGCGCATGTGCGCGCAGGAGCAGATGGCGCCATTGGCGCAGTTAGCGCACGCTGTGCGCCAATTGGCTCAGATCGTGTCTGTGCATGATTGAGCAGTTACTGAACGTTCGGGACGGTTTTTTCTTACATCCCGAACATTCTACTAACTGGGCGATTACAGTGCATGTCTATATAAGTTTCTCTTCTCTCTCTCAGGACTAACTGTTCATAACACAATTCCTTACGAATTTCTGAAAGTTCAAGAGAAAAGAGAAGTTGTGCACCAGCGCAATACATCGCAGGAGTTCGGGCCATCAGAGGAGTCAGAAGAGCGGAGTGTTCCAAAGTTCTTCGTCGAACTTGCTGGTTCCTGGAAGCTGTTCGTGTGGGACGAATCAAGCTTTAAGCTCCGGTGATCATTCACCCCAGCAGTCTTTTTCCTTCTCTGATCTAATCATGTTTATCTTCTGTCCACTTGCAACTCGTTCTGAACGAGAACAGTTCTAATCTAATCAGAAACTGTTAGTAGAATTTCTGCTGCTGCTGCTACGAATTTTTCTGTGTCTTCTTCGAAGTAACACTAGTTTTTCGTCTTTCAGAATACTCCAAGGATCTCTGTCTTGCACCTTCTTTGAAGTGTTGCATAATTTTCAGTTTTCCATCAAAAATTACGTCCCGAGAATAACAAGCTTGATTTCACAAGATGGAAAACTTTCGTGCTTCACTAATCAATCCTAACTTCACCAAGTTAGAGAAATTTGATGGAGGGCACTATCAAGTCTGGAAGAGGAAGGTTACTCTCAATTTTCAATTTTCCGAAGTTGACCACGTGTTAACCGAGGAAGAACCTACTATTCCAGAAACTGGGTCTGCAGCCACAATTACTGCTGCTACTAAAAATCAGGCCAAATGGAGAAGAGTTTTCCATAGCATTTGTAGGCTTTTAATCCTAAATGCTATGGAGGACTCCTTAGCGGAATCATATTCAAAGAAGACAATTGCCAGAGAGATATGAGAGTCTCTGGATAAACTGTACGAAGATGACAAAAACAGGAGCAAGATATTTATCGTTGAAAAATATCATAAGTTGCTCTTTGAAGACGAGAAGTTTATGCTGCCACAGGTAAAGGAGTTCCTGAAGCTGCGACAGAAGTTGGAAGATGAGGCGATGTCCCTCACCGACAAGTTTGTTGTTGGAGGATCGTCTCAAAGCTCCCCTCTGGGTGGAACAAGTTCTATGCAAATATGCATAGGAAGAAGTTGGAGATCAGTCTGGAAGATCTCTTACAAGAAATCTATGTTAAGGACCAGATGAGGGCTCAACTGAAGGTGGACGCACTGTCCAAACAGTTGGCTAACGCGAACTTGGTTCACACCAAGGAATACAAAGGAAAGCAGGCGGCTTCCCACAGTAAGAAGAAAGACCCCAACAATCTGAAAGTGAAGGGGACTTCCTTCAAACAACAGAAGGCAAAGTCTCGTATGCCTTGTTTCAAGTGTGGCAAGAAGGGCCACTAGAGTGAATACAAATCTAAGCCCAAGCGATCGGAGCAAGGTGAGCCTGATGTCCATAAAGGGAACATACTTGGGGAAAGCATTTTTTATACCGAAGGAATGTTCAAGATTCAGCTTGTAAATTAGTCTAATGTAATTAATGCAGTGACTTATTCTGGTTATACTCTTGAGTTATGGCATAATAGACTAGGACATGTTCATTGTAAAAGAATAAACAGAATGTCTAGTCTAGGACTTATCTCCAAATGTGGGAGTAATGTAGAGAAATGTGAAGTGTGTGCTCAGACGAAGATTACAAGAAAACCCTTTCATCGGGTTAATCGAAGCACAGATCTTCTGGAGTTAGTACACTCCGATATCTGTGACTTCAAACAGTTCTCTACAAAGGTTGGGATGAAGTATTTCATAACCTTCATCGATGACTTCTCAAAGTACGCATTCGTTTACTTGCTGAAGGCTAAAGACAAAGCGTTAGAGAAGTTCAAGGAGTTCAGGGCCGAGGCTGAACGACAAACTGGACAACAACTCAAAGAGAATAAGAAGTGATCGAGGAGGAGAGTATCGGTCTCATGAATTTGTATCGTTCTGCAAAGAACATGGAATTGTTAATTAGACTACTGCTCCGAATTCTCCTCAATCTAACGGAGTAGCAGAAAGGAAGAACAGAACATTGACAGAAATGATAAACTCAATGCTGTTGACTGCTGGTATTCCAAAATGCTACTAGGGAGAAGCTGCATTAACGACCACTTTTATTCTAAATAGAGTGCCTCATGCAACTTTAGACATTACTGCTCATGAACTCTGGTTCAAAGTCAGACCAAATTTGAATGTCATTTGAGTGTGGGGGTGTCTGGCTTATGTGAAGCTTCCAGATCTGAAGATTCAGAAGCTCGGGACAAGGACTACGAAGACGATCTTCTTGGGTTATGCCGAGAAGAGTGATGCTCGAAGATTTCTTGATATTGAATCAAATCATATCATTGAATCTCACGACGTAGAATATTTTGAAGACAAATTTGCAAGGCACAAGAACATTGTTCTTGCGGATATTCCGGAGAACAATTTGGGTGCGCAAGAAACTGAAGTTTTCAATGAGAATGTAGTCCAAGAAGATGTTGTTGAAACAACGGTTGAATCAGAACTCGCTGAGCCGTCAGCTAAGCGTGTGAGGAGGCCGAAGGACTTGGAAAATGATTTTGTCACCTATCATGTGGAAGCAGATCCGCTTTCCTATGATGAGGCGATGAAGACCAGAGATGCTATTTTCTGGAAGGAGGCGATAGATAATGAAATTGGTTCAATCACCTCTAATAACACTTGGGTGTTGGTTGATCTTCCTGAAGGAGCAAAACCCATCGGATGCAAATGGATCTTCAAGAAAAAGATGAAAGCAGATGGAACTATTGACAAGTTCAAGGCTAGGCTAGTAGCCTAGGGGTTTTCTCAGAAACAGGGGATCAACTACTTTGACACGTATGCTCCAGTAACTCGGATGACCACCATCAGAATGTTGATTGCTCTCGCAACAATACATAAGTTGGTGATACATCATATGGATGTAAAAACGACTTTCCTAAATGGCGAGTGACCGAAAAGATTTACATGCAACAGTCAGAGAGATTTTTCGCCAAGGGTCTTGAAAATAAAGTCTGCAAGTTGGTGAAATCCTTATACGGTCTTAAACATGCTCCCAAGATGTGGCATGAGAAGTTTGATAAGGTTATGAGGTCAAATGACTACAGGGTCAGCGAGACGGACAAGTGATTTTACACAAAGTTCGCTGATGGAAGAGGTGTAATCGTTTGTCTGTACGTGGACGACATGTTTATCCTAGGTACGGATATGAGCTGTGTCACGGAGACAAAGAAGTTCATCTCAACTAAGTTCAGTATGAAGGACTTAGGGGAAGCTGATGTGATCTTAGGGATCAAGATCATCCAGACTGACACTGGACTGGTGCTGTCACAGTCTCATTATATTGAGAAGATGAACACACGGTACGGGTATCAGGATCTTCCAAGGATCGATACGCCTTACAGGTGTGATCTGAAGCTGAAGCCTAATTTGAGGAAAAGCGTCAAGCAGCTGGAGTATGCAAGCGTAATTGGGAGTTTGATGTATGCTACTACTGCCACAAGGCCTGACATAGCTTTCGTCGTGGGAATGCTGAGTCGTTTTCCGAGCAACCCAAGCATTGAGCACTGGAAAGTTGTGAAACAGATGATAAGATATCTCAATAAGACTCAAACATATGCATAGTAGAAGGCTTCAGTGATGCTAGCTGGTGCTCAGAGTTGGAGAGCGAAGGGTCCACAGGTGGATCCATTTTTACAATGGGTGGAGCTGCTATATCGTGGAAGTCGAAGAAGCAGACTATGCTCTCTCGTTCCTCCATGGAATCTGAGTTCTTTGCATTTGATACCGCAGCGGAGGAAGAAGAATAGCTTCGGGAGCTCATATATGATCTTCCAGTGGTTGGGGCGCAAATACCGATAATACCGATATACTGCGACAACCAGACACTGAGATGATGGCATCAAATGACCTTTTCAACGGAAAGAAGAGGACTGTGCGGTTAAAGCACAGGACAGTACACGATCTCATCAAGAGAGATGTCATTACAGTGATTGATGTTCGGAGTCAGGAGAACCTGGCAGATCCGTTCACCAAGGGCCTCAAGCGCCAGCTGGTCGATGACACAGCAAGTAAAATGGGCTTGAAGGCATTATGATATTATGTTACTGTAATCCTACCATGAAGTTTTATGCTATTAGTTTAAAAAAAAATCTACTAGGCATCTAGCTTTTGGTTCAAGGGAGGACCATTAACTGGAAAAATATCAGGAACAGTGGGTACATGTCCTCTATGGCATGGAAAGGTTACGGACCTACAACCAATGTTGTCTACTATATGTTTTATGCGGAAAACGGATCCTATGTTGAGGATAGCTTAAACACCTTAATGAGTTCTCAGGCAGAGTGAATGTCTGGTGTGCTTTACAGGAAGCACGGTAGCACAACTCTACAAGGAGTGTAACTCCATGCTATAGTGGGATGACTCCACCATGATGTTCCCGGTTAGGGGTAATGCCTCAGCTTTGCGAGTCAAGTCACAGCGGCGTAGCACCGCAAATAGGCAGGTAGCCTAATGTTGTATGATGAAATTAAAGAGGGGTAAATAGCACTACAAAGGGGAGGATGTTCCCATGTTACAGTGGGATGACACCACGATGAGGTACCCAAATAGGGGTAAAGCCTCGGCCTTGCAAGCCATGTCGTTGCGGCGTAACACCGCAAGGGAGCTTAAGGCTTTATGCTAGGTAGTTTGGCACTACAAAGAGGCTTGTGACCTCATGCTATTGTAGTATGACACTACGATGAGGTTCCCGGGTAGGGGTAATGCCTCGGCTTTAGGCCATGTCATAGCGGCGTAGCACCGCAAGGGAAGCGCAAGGCTTCATGCCATGTCTCTTTAATAAAGAACTCACCTATAGTGTATGGACAGAGATAACAAGCCGTCTCTTGAGGGTAAACTTGTAGACGCCCAAAATTATACACTGAAACCAGGCTGGCACAGGGCCTTTAATATGCAGCCAGAAGCACATGTAACTACATTATGTGAGTGGAAAGAATTGCAGCTATGGTGCAGAATTCAAGACTTAGTCCATTCTTATATTATAGTATGTTGTTTGACCCATGCGGAAAGATTCAAGTCGTCAGCGATATTTCTCCTAATGTATGAAGGACATTTACTGTGGGGAACATTCAAATCCATATATCAAGACATGTGGGGGATCGTTGGAGTTTTTCCTTGACATGTAGAGAGTTTATACTCAACACATGCCTAGTGTTTTACTCCCACGTTAGAAAAACTTCATGAGTTGTATCTCAATATATACATGGTATGTTGTTGAGATGTACACATGGGGTGGTGACCCTAAGGAGGGAACTTTGTGGGTGATTTTACTAGGAGGTAAGGATAACACTCCATGGTAAAGCATTAATGCTTTTTGCTCTTGAAATTTATTCCATTGGAGCTAAGCCCCTACGGGGCTTAGCGACTCGGACTTGGACTCGGACTCATGAGGCATAATGTGGCGTTTTGTTGGTGCACTTTGCACTTAGCACGTCAGCATCGTCGCTAGGTGCATAGTGCGCTTAAGTTGTGGTCGTTGCGCGAGCCTATTGCACAGTCGTTCGCGCGCCAGTTCGCGCTGCCCGATCGCGCGCCAGTTGGCGTGGCCAGATGGCGCGCCGGTTGGTGCAGCCAGATGGCGCTGCCAGTGGTGCAGCAGTTGACGCTGCTGTTAGCGCATCGGTTGGCGCAGGGTGCACGTGGTGCGTGTGTTGCGCATGTGCGCGCGGGGGCAGATGGCTCCATTGGCGCAGTGGCACAGTTAGTGCATGTTGTGCGCCAATTGGCTCAGATCGTGTCTGTGCACGATTGAGCAGTTACTGAACGTTCGGGACAGTTTTTTCCTGTTAGGGTTATATACTAAAAGCATCACTTTTGTAGTAACCTTATTTTCTTAAATTTTGAATGAGAATCATATGGACAAATGTTTGCATATTGTATTTGTTACAAGTGTTAATGCAAATGTCTGATATTCTATATTGTAGATAATATGGTGTGTGGTGTCACACAGAAGATCATATTATCAGTTTCCTATGGAGTATATAAATAGTTCACAACCTAGATGGACTTGGACAATCTATTGGAAAGGTTGTAGTGTAATCTGGTATTAGTCTATCTTGACTATAGGTTTACACTAGTACACTTTGTGTGTATTGAACAGGACCACTTGAGGTTGTTATCTTTGTACGGACTACATAAGAGAACAAACACCTCTGTTATTATGGATGCTTGTGCTCTTAATCCGGATATAATAACGGACATGTATATGCAGTGTGCATTATTTTGACTCATAAAAGAGTGAGATTCATTATGGATCAACAACCTCTATGAATTGGGTAATAACATTGTATGTATGATGGGCTGTTGATTATAAATGGAATCCATGTCCCGATACATCGGGTTGATGATGTCCCCTTAAGGAGCTCATAAGGATTGTCATGTAAATCATGCAGGTGGATTATATTCGACATGACAAATAAAGTTGAGCGGTACTACTTAAGGATAAAAGATGTCGAATCAATATAGTTGTCAGTAACTTAATTTGATCGACGGACATACGATATCTTAACATGGGGAGCCAAACGAGCATATAATAAAAGGAGCCCACAAACATAATTTGGGATTAGGGAGGTAGTGCAACAATAGCTCATTAGTGGACCGAGCTATTCTTAATGGGCCTGGATTGTGTGTTCGGGCTGAACACGGGATATCCAGATCCGTTAGGAGGCCTAACCCTAATTTCTCCTCATGGTCCCTGCCGTAGCCTATATATATCCTCTATTCTCCGGCCGTCAGATTACTGTTCAGAAATCTGAAACTTTCTCTAAATTCGTGATTCACGTAAGGAGAGAAAGAGAGGGCTGCCAAGGAGAAGAAAAGGTTGGGAGATCGTCGCCCACACGACGTCCAACTCGATGAAGGAATACGTGCAGAAGATCTTGGGGTCGTCCGCTCGAGATTCCCAGGAATTACTTGTCTCCTTTTCGCCGCAGGTATAATTTGTGAACCCTAGTTTCCGCCTATGAAGGGTTAGAACACGTATTAGATCTGTTTAACTTTCTATCGATCAATACGCACACCAAAGGAAGGGTCCTGGGAATTTCCAGTTCCATTAATTGGTATCAGAGCCACTTTGGATCTACGTATTGATTGATACGTCCATGTTGTCCAATAAAATCTGCCTATGTAATAGTCGGTAGATGTAGATCTGTTCTAACTCGGTTTTGCAGGCATCTTAGATCCAACTATTATGGTCCAATGCATGTTTTTATGATTGTGTTGTTTAAACCACGGACATGTCGTGGATGTTGTTGCTGTGGATGTAATTAAAATTACGAGGGTTGATCGTGCTTATTATTTTAATTTTTCAATCTAGATTATGTGTGAACTCCTTCAGGAGGCATAGGATTGATGTAATTTTAATTATTTTTGATCAATCGTGATGGCGGTGGTGGCTGTTTCTGACGCCGGACGAGATGCTGGTTTTAAGCAGTCCAGAGGCAGACAGATGATTTTCGATGAAGGAATTGATGGCGGTGGTGGTTGTTTCTGACCCCGTATAGATCTGCGCAGCGCCAGATTTTGGATTCGGATAGTTGAGGACGGAGCAGCAAAGATAACCATAATAGTTGGATATTTTCTCTTATTTTTGTCATTTTGATTTTTCTGATTATGCATGTTTATTATTGTGTGGTTGTTTTTTTTGAAAAACCAAGCCTACATTAATAATGGACAACATGGACATAATATTAACTAGTAGAAAAACCCTCATTGTTAAATAACTAAGCGGGAGAGGATTTTTATTTAGTATAAATCCTATGGTCTCCATTACTGGTTTGTAGGTGATGTAATTATACTTGCGTGTTGGCTTTAGTGCTTTCCTCCATATCGGATGAGTATAATTATGGATCACCAGTACAAACTTCCTTAGGGATAATTGTAGAAAGTTACCTAGTATGTGTTCACTTCTCCATCTGAAGGAACTCATTACAAGGTAATGGACTTAGTATTAAGTAATGGTATACACTTAGATACAAATAATGGTATCCTCCCCATCGGAGTCACTGCTATTATTTGTATGACCAGAGCAAGACCAGCATATTAATTTTATTTGTCATAAAGTTATATCGACATGATAGTAAAATTAATAAGAAAAATCTACTTGAACAAAGTTGAATTTGTATACGTCCACACTATCGTGGCATGCTAAATTCATGGTGTTCAAGGTGTTGGTGAATTTCTTATTATTGTTTTGAAGGAATCAATATTTAGTTAATTCAAAAAGTTTTTATTTTTGCCCTACATAATTTTATTTATGTGATTCTCAGGATTTCAAAAATGGGTTCTTTCAGTCCACTTATGGTGATTATTAAAGAAAACAAACTTATTGGACCTAATTATATTGACTGGAAACGTAATTTGGACATTGTTCTGATTGCTGAGGAGTACAAAAATGTACTTATTGAGGAATGCCCACCTAAGCCTGATGCTAACTCTGATGAAGAGGTCAAAGAGGCTTATAAGAAGTGGAAAAAAAGGCAGATGAGATGGCGCGGTGTTACATTCTGGCATCTATGTCAAATGTACTGCAACATCAGCATCAGGCCATGGCCACAGCTTATGACATGATGTATAACCTCAAGGAACTCTTCGGACATCAGAGTAGAGCAGCTAGGGAGTTTGCTATGAAATGTTTGATGAATACAAAAATGGCTGAGGGTACACCAGTAAGGGATCATGTTCTCAAGATGATGGGTCATCTGAATGAGATGGAGATCCTTGGAGCTGAAATCGATAGGGAAACCTAGGTCGATATCATTCTCGGGACTCTGCCTAAAAGTTTTGACAATTTCTGCCTTAATTACAACATGAACAAAAGGTTGTATAGTTTGGCAGAACTTGCAAAAGAGCTACAGGATGCTGAATCTCTCTTTAGGCAGAGTGGTCATGTTTTTGTTTCTGAAAAGGCTTCTACTTCTAAGCCAAAAGGCGGTAAGAAGAAGAATAACATTCAGAAACAGGCAAACTCAACAAAGAAGGGCATGGGACCACAAGGCGCGGTGAAAAAGCCGAAAGGCAAATGTTTCAAGTGCAAAGGGTCAGGACATTGGAAGACTGATTGTCCACTTCTCAAACAAGGGAACAAAGAAGGTATATCTCATTTACTAGTAGTTGAAACATGTTTAGCGGTGTTATCTACCGGCACCTGGTGTGTAGATACATGAGCCACTAATCATGTTTGCAATACATTGCAGGGGTTCCAGGAAACCAGACGGCTCAGTGATGGAGAGATATGCTTGTTCATGGGTGATGCTACAAAAGTATCGGTCGTTGCATTAGGAGATGTTACTTTATCTTTTGGTAGAAATAAGTCTTTGACATTGAGAGATTGTCTTTATGCACCTTCACTTAGAAGGAATTTAGTTTCTGTTTCTATGTTAGTTAAGGATGGATATTCAGTTTATTTTAATGACAATATTGTTATTAGAAAGAATAAACATTTTATCTGTTCTGGTGCATTGGTTGATAATTTGTATGTCATTAATCATATTTCGCCCACAATGCAACTTATGGAAATGAATAATATGTCATCTAACTTAAATAAGAGAAAAGAACCTTCTTGTATGAACCAAACATATCTTTGGCACTTGCGATTGGAGCATATTAACCTAAGAAGGATTCAAAGACTGGTTGAAGATGGACCTTTGAGTTCATTGGAAGTGGAGGCACTACCAGTCTGTGAATCCTGCTTGGAAGGTAAATTGACCAAAAGGCCTTTTACGGCAAAGGGGTATAGGGCCAAAGATGTGTTGGAATTGGTTCATTCTGATTTGTGTAGACCCATGACTATCCAAGCTAGAGGTGGCTTTGAATATTTTGTCACATTTATTGACGATTATTCAAGGTATGGATACATTTATTTGATGCGTCGTAAGTCTGAGTGCTTTGAGAAATTCAAAGAGTACAAGGCTGAAATGGAGAAAACGTCATAGAAAATGTATCAAGTCATTACGATCAGATCGTGGTGGCGAGTACCTCTTTGGAGAGTTTAGGGATTATTTATCAGAGGCTGGGATTGCATCCCAATTGACTGCACCTGGAACGCCCCAACAGAATGGTGTAGCCGAAAGAAGGAATAGAACTCTTATGGAGATGGTTAGATCAATGATGAGTTATTCGGATTTGCCAGATTCGTTTTGGGAATATGCCTTAGAGACTGCAGCTTATATTTTGAACTTGGTTCCTTCTAAGTCAGTACCTCTTACTCCCACAGAGCTGTGGATTGGGCGTAAGCCTAGTCTGAAACATGTTCGCATTTGGGGTAGTCCAGCACATGTGCTGAATGGGAAAGCAGATAAGTTGGAATCTCGTACAGAAGTACGCTTGTTTGTAGGCTATCCAAGAGGAACGAAAGGAGGTTTATTTTATAGTCCTAAGGATCAGAAGGTCATTGTTAGCACCAATGCCCGATTCTTAGAGGAAGACTATGTGATGAACCATAAACCCACAAGTAGAGTTGTTCTAGAAGAACTGAGACGTGAGACACCAAGTACTTCAGTACCAACAGTAGAAGAGGATGAACCACAAATAATTGCACAACGTGTCACAAATGTTACACCACAACTGATAGTGCCTTATCGTAGTGGGAGGGTTGTGATACAACCTGATAGATATATGTTCTTGGGAGAGTCGTCAGACTTCGTCCCTGAGGAACAAGATTATGATCCCTGTACCTACAATGAAGCACTCCAAGATAAAGATGCAGAGTCTTGGCAAAAAGCAATGATATCTGAAATAGAATCTATGGATTCTAATCAGGTCTGGGAGCTTGTAGAACCACCCGTTGGTGTAAAAGCCATTGGATGGAAAAAGAGGATCAGACGGTAAGGTTGAAACCTTTAAAGCTCGGCTTGTAGCAAAAGGTTTTACTTAAAGAGAGGGTATCGATTATGAGGAAACCTTTTCTCCTGTAGCCATGCTTAAGTCTATTCGGATTCTTTTATCTATTGCATCTCATCTCGATTATGAGATTTGGCAAATGGATGTCAAGACAGCTTTCCTTAATGGAAGTCTTGAGGAAGACATCTATATGAAGCAACCAGACAGGTTCATTGAAAAGGGCCAAGAGCATCTTGTTTGTAAGCTCAAAAAGTCTATTTATGGACTTAAGCAAGCTTCTAGATCTTGGAACATATGTTTTGATCAGGTGATAAAATCCTATGGATTTGATCAATGTCAGGATGAATCATGTGTATACAGAAAGTGTGACGGAAACGTGGTGGTGTTCCTAGTACTTTATGTGGATGACATCTTGCTCATTGGAAACAATGTGAAGGTATTATCTGATGTAAGGGTATGGTTATCCAAACAGTTTGATATGAAGGACTTGGGAGAAGTAGGTCACATCCTTGGTATCAAAATTCTACGATATCGCAAGAAAAGGATGTTGGGCTTATCCCAAGCTTCCTATATCGATACTGTACTAACTCGTTTTAGTATGCAAAATTCTAAGAAAGGTTTTTTTTACCTTTTAGACATGGAATTGCTCTATCAAAGGAGCAGTGTCCGAGGACACCTAAAGAGATAGAGAACATGAAGGCAGTTCCTTATGCTTCAGCAGTAGGAAGCTTAATGTATGCAATGCTATGTACGAGACCAGACATCTGCTTTGTCGTAGGCATGGTCAGCAGATATCAGTCTAACCCAGGACAAGAGCACTGGACTGCCGTAAAGCATATTTTGAAGTACCTGAAAAGGACTAAAGAGTATATGCTAGTTTACCAGGCAGATAGTTTAGTTCCCTTGGGGTATACAGACTCTGATTTTCAGTCAGGTAGGGATTCCAGGAAATCTACCTCAGGTTATGTGTTTACTTTGGGAGGTGGAGCCATTGTGTGGAGGAGTATCAAGCAAAAATGTATTGCTGATTCCACCATGGAAGCCGAGTATGTGGCAACCTCTGAGGCAGCCAAAGAAGCGGTTTGGCTCAGAAACTTTCTGTTGGACTTGGATGTGGTACCTAGTTTGCCTAAGTCTATTACACTTTATTGTGATAATAGTGGTGCAGTTGCAAACTCGAAGGAACCACGAGCCCATAAGACAGGCAAACACATTGAGCGCAAGTACCACCTGAGACGAGATTTCGTAAAGAAAGGAAAAGTTGTTGTGATCAAGATAGCATCAGCCAACAACCTAGCTGATCCCTTTACAAAGAGCTTACCAGCTAAGGCTTTTGACAGTCATGTTGAGGGAATGGGAGTCAGATGTGTAGCAGCATGGCTTTAAGTATAAGTGGGAGATTTGTAATTGTAACAGTATACTGAAAAGCAATACTTTGAGTATAAGTGGGAGATTGTTAGGGTTATATACTAAAAGCATCACTTTTGTAGTAACCTTATTTTCTTAAATTTTGAATGAGAATCATATGGGCAAATGTTTGCATATTGTATTTGTTACAAGTGTTAATGCAAATGTCTGATATTCTATATTGTAGATAATATGGTGTGTGGTGTCACACAGAAGATCATATTATCAGTTTTTTATGGAGTATATAAATAGTTCACAACCTAGATGGACTTGGACAATCTATTGGAAAGGTTGTAGTGTAATCTGGTATTAGTCTATCTTGACTATAGGTTTACACTAGTACACTTTGTGTGTATTGAACATGACCACTTGAGGTTGTTATCTTTGTACTGACTACATAAGAGAACAAACACCTCTGTTATTATGGATGCTTATGCTCTTAATCCGGATATAATAACGGACATGTATATGCAGTGTGTATTACTTTGACTCATAAAAGAGTGAGATTCATTATGGATCAACAACCTCTATGAATTGGGTAATAACATTGTATGTATGATGGGCTGTTGATTATAAATGGAATCCATGTCCCGATACATCGGGTTGATGATGTCCCCTTAAGGAGCTCATAAGGATTGTCATGTAAACCCTGCAGGTGGATTATATCCGACATGACAAATAAAGTTGAGCGGTACTACTTAAGGATAAAAGATGTCGAATCAATATAGTTGTCAGTAACTTAATTTGATCGACGGACATACGATATCTTAACATGGGGAGCCAAACGAGCATATAATAAAAGGAGCCCACAAACATAATTTGGGATTAGGGAGGTAGTGCAACAATAGCTCATTAGTGGACCGAGCTATTGTTAATGGGCCTAGATTGTGTGTTCGGGCTGAACACGGGATATCCAGATCCGTTAGGAGGCCTAACCCTAATTTCTCCTCATGGTCCCTGCCGTAGCCTATATATATCCTCTATTCTCTGGCCGCCAGATTACTGTTCAGAAATCTGAAACTTTCTCTAAATTCGTGATTCACGTAAGGAGAGAAAGAGAGGGCTGCCAAGGAGAAGAAAATGTTGGGAGATCGTCGTCCACACGACGTCCAACTCGAGGAAGGAATACGTGCAGAAGATCTTGGGGTCGTCCGCTCGAGATTCCCAGGAATTACTTGTCTCCTTTCCGCCACAGGTATAATTCGTGAACACTAGTTTCCGCTTATGAAGGGTTAGAACACGTATTAGATCTGTTTAACTTTCTATCGATCAATACGCACACCAAAGGAAGGGTCCTGGGAATCCCCAGTTCCATCATTTTCCACGTCTCGAACATTCTGCTAACTGGGCGGTTACATTGCGGGTCTATATAAGTTTCTTTTCTCTCTCTCAGGGACTAAGTGTTCATAACATAATTTCTTACGAATTTTTGCGAGTTCAAGAGAAAAGAGAAGTTGTGCATCAGCGCAATACCGCACAGCAGTTCGGGCCATCCGAAGAGTCAGAAGAGCGGGATGTTCCAAAGTTCTCCGTCGAACTTGCTGGTTCCTGAAAGCTGTTCGTGTGGGGCGAATCAAGCTTTGAGCTCTGGTGATCATTTACCCCCAACAGGCTTTTTTCCTTCTCTAATCTAATCAGAATCTTCTAAACATCTTCTGTCCACTTGCAACTCCTTCTGAACGAGAACTGTTCTGATCTAATCAGAAACTGTTAGTGGAATTTCTGCTGCTGCTGCTACGAATTCTTATGTTTCTTCTTCGAAGTAACACACTAGTTTTTCGTCTCTCAGAATCCTCCAAGGATCTTTGTCTTACACCTTCTTTGAAGTGTTGCATAATTTTCAGTTTTCCATCGAAAATTTCGTCCCGGAAATAACAAGACAATCAAATAAACAACATCTAGCAAGTAGCATAGATTTGTGATTGTCAGGATCTAGTGGTTATCGTTTTAATTGTAGTGTGAAATAACGTGTATCTAAAATGAAGTTATGTGATCAGTTGTCTCGTGAAGCAAGTGGTCATAAATTCGTTCAAATAACAGAATAAAGAAGTATGGACTTTATCCATAATCTACTTAGATGCAGTTTAGAAGGCAAGATATATAGTGTCAAGTGTAAATATGTGAAGTATCTAAAGCAATATAAATATGTGAAGTATCTAAAGCCAGTATCAAGGTTCAAATTTCAATAAATTGCAAACCAACCTAAACATGTGAATGTAGGGAGCTATAACCAGAGTTGAAGTGCAATAATTTAAGAAGCAACTTAAACATGTGAAAGTACGGATCTACCAGTAAACCTCAAACGCAAACAACTAAGAGGTGGTACTACAATCAAGTAAAGATATGTCATGTTTGGTATTTATATGTCAGGTAAAGGTATTCTAGACTAAGCTACGAACCAGGCATGCCTTGTCAAATTATTATGAAGGAAACATGTAATCCAAGGGATATCCATATAATTAGCTACTCAATTTAAACTATTCCGCTAAAATTTATGTTAAAGATAAATGCAATATTTGAGTTTAATAAACTGCTATGAGTTACGTGTGACCACTCGCCTGAGGATATAGAGCGCAATCGTGTCTTCAGTTGCGAGGCTCCTATCCGCTTCACGTTCGGCGCTTCACACGTTCAATGATGTATCTACAACGCCCTCGGAATACAAGAGAACAATGAATATTATAAGGGAGTAGCAATGATGTGAAGAGACGAAAGGAAGAAGGAAAGTATTTATACCAGATTGATGAATTTAGTATGCAGGGATATCTCATTCTTCGACAAAGGACAGGACAAGAGCAAGTGTAGATGTGGGGGTAGCTCGACGAGATGTTGCTAGCAGCGAACGCGATGTCGTTGAGGCCGACGTTGCTGCTTTGATGCAACGGCCGTCACTGCTGCTATGGAAGCCGAGAACGAGAGGGTTGCCTCGATCCGGTCGACTAGCAGGGGGGTCGACGCCTGGAGGAGAGCGGTGCAGAGCCAGGGTGAGACCCGCTGGCCGAGAGGCGTCGACGCCTATACACACGACGTCAGAGGCAGCACGCGCTGGGTAGGGGTGAGCAAATACTGACCGCTACCGAAAAACCGACCGAATACCGATTAAAAATATCTCCAAAAACCGAACCGAAATTATGTACCGATACCGAATTACCGAACCGTTTAAAATATGATATAATGGTAGTGGTAACGGTTTGAATGTAATACCATACCGAAAATACCGAACCGAACCGATTATATATATATATAATGGTAGTGGTAACGGTTTGAATGTAATACCATACCGAAAATACCGAACCGAACCGATTATATATATATATATATATATATATATATATATATATATATATATATATATATATATATATATATATATACATTTTTTCCCTTAGAATGTTGTTCGTGATTAATTTTATATTACTCTTTTTCATTTTTATCTTTGTTTTAGTTCGAAATTAGTTTGTTAGAACTTTGAATGGATTTTGGTGGACTTGAAGTTATGTTAAGAATGCTAAGAATTGAGTTTTGGTCTTTTGAGCTTATATTTTTGTGTTTTCATATAATTTGAAATGAATTTTAGTGTACTTAAACTTATACTAAGAATTAAACTTAGTGATCGTGTTTGATCTTTTAAGCTCTTTTTTAGGTGTTTGCGACTTGTTACATATTATTCTAATAAATTTGATTAATTGCTTGCTTGATAGAGGCTTGGCTTTGAAATTTAATGCTTAAAAAAAAAGTAAAAAAATATTTTTCTAGGTTAAGAGGTTCATATTAAGTGTGTTGATTGATCAAATGTTAAATGGTAAAATACCGATACCGAACAAAAACCGACCGAATACCGATTTAACCGAAATCGAAAAAACCGATTCTAAATGGTACGATATTGGTATTGATTTTTTAAATACCGATTTAAAAAAATACCGAAAAATCCAACCAAATATCGACCGATTATACCGACGCTCATCCCTAGCGCTGGGTGAGGAGGATCACTGACGCGACACTTGTTCAGGACAAGGAAGAAGGAGAAGAGGGTGGCGGAGTCGGGGGTTATGGTGGAGGCTGCATGGAGCTCAGGCTTGATCTGCTCTTCACGAAGAAGAAGATGATGAAGAAGAAGAAGATGAAGAGGAGTCTTTAGGTTAGGGTTAGGAATTCTATTAGAAAAGGGAAAAAGAGATCGTATATGGAAAAGGTAGTTAGGGTTAGGGATATAATTTGATGCTGTACTCAAAAATAGGAGATACAAGTTAGGGTTTCTTAATATCCATTGGATCCTTGATCCTATGGCTAGGATTAAAAGAGGAAAGGACGAGGAGAAGGGTTGATAAGCCCCCTTGGATCTTAATCTAAGGGTCATTGATTGACCAATGGCAAATAATAGGGTGAGGGAAAAAAGTGTTTTAGTCACCCCTCCTAGATTATGGGTTAGGCCAGTCGAGGGTCAAGACATAATGAAAATTATTTGAAGCCAATCAAAAAGTTGTTTACCCTAATTAACCAAGCCTCTAATTGACAAATAATACATGAGGTTTCTTATGTAGAGTTACACAAGCTACAACTTTAGGTTGGTCAACTAGGTCTCAACCATACCCAAAATACCTAGAAAAATATATTATGTATTATCGCTACATCACAATACCACAATAATAATATATGATTATTCGAAAAGTGGGGTTTACAATCTACCTCCCTTACAAAAATTTCGTCCTTGGAATTTCTATAAGATAGGGGATACGGTCTAGAAATAAATAAGCCATCATTAAAGAAAATTCATTAAAAGAAATTTTTGCCTATCGAGTCGAGCACATGAGGATACCACCGGTGGGTATCGTCCATCTCATCTCATAGGTAGGCTCGTCGTAAGAATGATGCTTCCAAGTGATTCGAACTAGACGAATAGCTTGACTCTTCGAAATATTCTCACGTCAGTCCAAAACACAACCAGACTGCTCTGAATGATAATTTGTGCTCTGCAACCATCTCACCAAAAGTTGTCCCAATCTCAAAACTCCAAATCAACACTCTTCTTTTGATGTCGTCACTCGTTCTTACGAAGACCATTCTCGAACCCAAAGAAATGACTAATGTCCGAAGGAATCTACCTAGATTATGGTGAGAGATGCAAAAGATGAAGAACAAAGAGTATGTGAGCACAAGAAAGAACATCGATAAAGCATAGAAAGACAAAACGTAAAGGATGGAAAGGCAAAAGGACTTGACATGGAAGGATAACAAGACGTGCTAATCTGGTCAAGTTTAATATTTAGTACTTGGTTGAACTGAGACTCACTTACTCCATCCCTTAATCATAAGAACATATGTCATGAAATATTGAAAAAAAAATACAGTAGTAATCCTCATAAAGCCTAATAAGGACAAATAAAATTAAAAAAAATACATGCCATCATCATCAAATTTGGTAGGTACTAAAATCGATAACATAATAAGGAATCCAAACAAGTACCTGATACAAAATACACAATACTAATAAAATAAGAATTAAAAAAAGGTAATGATGTTTTCAAGCCCTAAAAGAGGTAAGAACAAAAAAATATGATAATCTACATACCAATTATTGGAAGAATACAATGAAAATATACAAGAAATGTCTGAAATAAAGTGAGACGAGGTAAAACATGACAAACAAAACAAGAAATAGAATTGTAACTTTTGATAAGTCCTGAAATTGACAACAAACCAGCAAAATCATGTATAAGAAGGTCAAAAATACTTCAAGGAATTTTAAAGCTGATGTAACACAAACAACATAAATAGTGACTATAGTAACTTTGAAAGAAGAGATAAGCAATGTATCTATAATATTATATATTATAGGAATCTAGCTTACACAAGTCAAGAATAATCTACATTGTCTCACATGCTGTATGCTCGTGATAGAAAACACAAAGAAATAGAAAGTTAACCTTACCAACATGATTAGTTGTTGTATTATATAAGCTTCATAAAAATAAAGAAACAAGAACCATAATATAATATGTTTTACGTTTGTGGTATACGAGCATACCTGAAAATTATAATTTGATCAAGATTTCCTTTCCCAGAACTGATATATAAGTCAATTAGAAGATCCTTGAAACTAAAGCACAAAAATTTCAACTTGAACCTCAATCATGCAAGAGTGTCAATCTAATAAGAACTAAATATCTACATCACTACAGTCTCCTCAGCTGAGACTAAACCCTCCTGGATCAGAGTCTTCTGATCTACGTCCTGCGGGCCGTAGTAAGTGGGGCATCAGTCATATGAATCGTCTGAAAAATATATCCATTCAGGATTAGAGCGAAGTACATTTCTAATAACAGTTCCAGTAAATGATAAAGACTATATAACAGTAAATATAGAGGATATACAAGAATAAACGACATGTACATGAATATAACATAAATGGAAGTACTTTAAGTAAACAAGAAAAACATGAATCATCATGTACAATAATCAGGAAATACTAGCTATGTGAGTGAGTACTAGTTTCAACATGTGATTGGCTTGGGAACTTGTACGGTAATTTATGGTCTGGTTAATCATACGTGCGGTATATGATTAACAATCACGGAAAACAATATCATATCTATACTACTATTTGTCGTCCCCGACTGGTACAGTGGATCCAACCATGGTACGTTACGACACGGAATTTACTGGAAAGGTAGCTAATCCTCTCAAGAATCGGTGTCTATACAATGCACAAGAACTACAACGGGGCTTGCACATGGTATACCAGACATACGGGAATAATATCTCACGACGGGATCCGGAAATACCAATCCGTGTAATCAATGTGTCAAGAAACAAGGATATCTACACTAAATACAAGAAACATAGAAATTATTATAAACGAAAAATTATCATAGAAGTGAGATCCGATGTGAAGTATCAACAATATCCGATACGGTGCCTCGAAGACCTAAATATGGAATATTACATCAATACCAAGTTTTGGAATGAATACAAGTTAAACTAGTCCAAATCTAGGTCATAAGGTCATTTCTAGGTCAAAATAGTCAAACTATGTCAAACTAGCTATTTCTAGTTACCTAACACTAATTGGGTACCTTAACTTACCCAATGCCTATATACTAGGCATTACCTACCTACCACCTAAACTCTTAACCTTACCTACACATAATGAGGATACTCATTCATAGACATTACCCAACATTTACATGTATACCTATTACCTAATTAATTCCTTAACACAAGGTAACCAAAACCTTTACCTATGCAATAGGCTATGCATAACCTTCCTATTACTCACATAGGTAAATCAAATACCTATCTCGAGATTGCCTACTCATTACCTATGAGTTCACCTAACATATATCTATCTACACCAACCATGACCTACCTTACTGCACACACACTTGCCCTCAACAGGTATCACCTCCTGTTACCTGCTATTAACCCATTCCACAATGCCTACTAGCAGTTTCAAACTGCCACTGCAATCCCTGCACAACTGATGCCCTGCACACACATATCCTGTGCACAGGGTAGTGCACAGGGCCAGTCCTCTCTTCCTTATTTCTCCCTACCTATCTACTGTCTAATGCACATTGCTACAAAGGACACCCCTAATGTTGTTGTTCTTTCCTACCTGTCCTACTTCCTGTACCAGCAGCAACTGTTGCTTCTAATCTCTAACCTGTGCACACATGTGCACAGGTGGCTAAGACCCGATGCCTGCAACTACCCTTTCCCTTGCTAATTCCTACTGTCACTCCCCTCTAATTACCCCTACAGGAAGCATGCTATTTCATCTTCCTGCACCCTCATCAGCCCTGTTCACATATGTGCACAGGTTCTCAAACCTGCACTATCCTGCAGGTTACTTATCGCCTTCTAACTGATACTGCTACAACAGTATCTAATCCTGCCCAAGTGTACAGGCCCTATTGGCCTGCACAGACTACTCCCCTCTTCTACCTGCAGATGGCAGCTATTTCTCCTCCTAACTCACACAAACAGGTAGGTATATGCCTACAATTTCTACCTGTGCACAAACACGTGTGCACAGGTGACATTGTTTTGCTGCTATGGATATGCCTGTCCATTGCAGGAACACAGGCCTGCATACATATAACACCCAGATTTGTGTATATACACAGAAACTGCACCCCCATTTCCCCACTGACTGATACTGTGGGTATTAGCCCTGCTGTTGCCAAAGGGCAGCAGCTACTGCTGCTTCCATTTCTCTTGCACAAAACTGCTACTGTTGCTACCTGTTTCTTCCAAAATCTGTTGCACTAACCCATGTTATTGTTGGTACGATACTTCCCTCTCCTAACTTAACTATCAATATCATCTTATCAATATATATATATATATATATATATATATATATATATATATATATATATAGTTATCAATCTATTTTTTTTCTACTCCCTTTCTCTGAGACATGCTCGCATGACCCCCCCCCCCCCCCCCCCCCCCCCCCCTCCCGCACGAGTTTCTGGTGGCGGAGCAGAGCGGCTCCGGTCGCTCGTCGCCGGCCACCCTTGCTCTCTCCCCGTCGTCGCCCTCCCCGCGCGGCCGCCCGCTACATTGAGCCACTCCTCGACCGGCCGCGGGCCTCTTGGTCTCCCGACCAGCTAGCCGTGGTGGGGCTCTCCCTCCCCGGTCTCCTCCCGAACTCCGCTGGCCCCCCCACCCCCCCAGCTCTTGCGTGGAGGCGGCGGTTCAGTGTCGTCCGGTGGTGGCCGGAAGCAACCTCCGTCGCCCCCGCTCATCGCCCCCCCCCCCCCCCCCCCCGCTCTGTTGGCCACCCCCCAGGCGCCCGCCCTCGGGTTTGGCCCCCTCCTGCAGAAGAGCGTCTCGGCGACTCCTAGCATGGCCGCTGCTGCCCTCAACGCAGGGGACGCCGACATCGGTGTTTTCCGCTCTTGGGTTCCCGTCCGTGGCTCGTTTGAATTTTCGAAACTCCCACGCACCCTCGTGGTGGTAGGAGACTGGGCGCATGCCTCCCCCAATCGGGAAGAGGGCCTGAGCCCCCTCGTCGCGGCTGAGCGAGATGCTATGCTCCCTCGGTAGCCCAGCATATGCGCCCCCCTTCCCGCTCCCGGGCCTTATGCGCCTCCGCCTGGAGTTGCCCCCCTGCCCCCCGTTGTTGCCAGTAGCGTATGTGTCCCCCTCCCCGTCCGGCGTCGGGGGCCCCCCTTCTGGGCCATGCGCCTCCCTTCCGTTTCCCCATTGCAGCCAACTGCATATGCGCCACCCCCTTCCTCGTCCAGGGTCGGGGGGGGGGGGGGGGGGGGCCTTCTGGGCTATGCTCCCTCCTCCAGTGGGCATGCGCCCTCTCCTCGAGGCCATGCGCCCCCTGTTCTCGGTCTTGCGCCTCCCTGCGCTCGCGCCCCTTTGGCCCCGTCGGCTCCCTCTTCCCCCGCCCTGGGCTTCCGCCTTCCCTAAGTGACCGCCGGAGTTGGGGCTAGCGGCTCGGCGTCAACCACCCTCTCCCCCGCTCCCGCGGTCTCGTCTTCGTCACCCCTGTCGCGCGGAGCGGATGCCGTTCCCCCACCTGCTTTACCCATCCCCCTTCTTCCTCCGCAAGGCCGCACTGCGATCCCCCCGCTTGCCCCACCTTCGCGGATATCCTCCGTCCGGATCGAGGGACCCTCCTCCCTATCCTGACCGAGAGTGTCGAACTCCCGGACATCGCTTTCCCGACCGCTCTTGACGGTCACCCTCCTCGGGTCCATTTCTCCTCCGAAGAGATCTCCTCCCTTGCCTCCACCTTCACCAAGACGTTCGTGCTTAATTTCTCCTTGGGTGCCCGAAACTCGCAAAAGCGCTAGAAGCTATAGCCGGTTGGGGTCTCTCTTCCGCCTATAGGGTTGCGCTTTTCGATCCTAAGCACATGTTCCTGCATCTATCTTCCGACCCTGACTATGTTAGAGTCTGGGCGAAAGGCACCTTTAGTATTGACGGCCAGGGCGTCAAAATCATCAAATGGACACCCGATTTCAACTCCAAGGTCGACTCTCCGATCATCTCCGCCTGGGTCACCCTCCCCAACCTTCCTCTTGTATGCTTCGCCCCTGCGGCACTCAGGAGGATCGCCGGGTCCTTCGGGACTCTCGTTGCCATCGCCAAAGAAACGCGAAATCTATCCAATGGGCACTACGCGAAGATTTGCGTGGAAATCGACCTAGTCGCTGACCCCCCCCCCCCCCCCCCCCCCCACCCAAATTCAGCTAGAGCTCGGGTGGCAGACAATCTACCAGACGCTGGTGTATGATAACAACATTATTTTCTGCAAACATTGCCAGATGAGGGGTCACTCCATTCATCACTGCTTCAGAGCACACCCAGAGATCAAGAACAAAGCTACTCGACAGTCGCATCAATCGAAGGAGGCCCCTTACGCCACCAAAGCCCCTATCCTCCCAACCCCCAACTCCCACACCTACTTCGACGACCGAGACACCCCTCCCAGCCCTGGCGACCCCCCCTGCCGAGCACTGCCATTATCATCTACAAGCCCCCTAACATCCCACTCAACAACCAGTTCGATACCCTCTCAAATATCCCGGCCGATGATAACCCGGTCAACCCTCCACCTCCCTCAGAGTGCGAGCAGTTCGCCACAGAGTCCCAGACAGTCATCGAGCCCTCTGCCAGCAAGGTGCTGTAGCAGACTCCGGTTACCCTTTCGAGCGTGCTAGTCTCACCCCTCAAATCCAACAGACCCTTTGTCGGAGACCTTGCTTTATTAGGCCCGGCAGCGACAAGTAGGTTCGAGCAAGCCAAGGAAGCAAGCTTCATGGATCCTCTCAATCCTCTCAGCGCGCTGACAGAGTCAGAGGAAGAAGCGGCTCCCCTACCGTCGGAAGACACAGGTATCCGTGAACCGAGCGCGATGGTGCTGGCGCTCGACCCCAACGCCACAACCCGGAGACCCCCCAAAAAATCCCACCGCAAGAAGGAAAAAAACCACCTAGAGCCAACGGTTATGACCACGCGGTAAGCCACGAAGCTCAACAACCCCCACCCCTTGTCACGCCCCGATTCGTAGAGTCGTTTATTGTAGTGCCCCGTCCCTACATCGTGCCCCGTTGTTCGTCCACGGGGTGCGCGAGAAAGGAACACTGTCGCTATCGACTCGGTCGAGACCGATAGGTCGGGATCGATCGAATCGATCGAACGGGAACGGTTGAATTAAGATCCATTCCCCGTTATGGAATGGCTTCTTCGGAACCAAGTCCCATATTCAGCGGGCTGTGCCTCAAGGATTGACTCTGCGGCTGAGTCGGGAGAGACCTCCCGTTGCTCTGCTTTTCACGCCGCTTGCGTTGGTTTTGGCTTTGCTTTCTGAATGCGTTTTCGTGAATGTTTTTGATGGTTTTCATGGCTTACGTTTCGAACTTCGCATTCGTATCGAATTTCCTTGAATAACACAGTGTTCTAATCGGTTGCTTGTGCGATTTCAGGTGATCGCGTAGGCAACGTCTAGCGCGGCCAACCAGTTTCTCGCCTCAAGTAAATACTAAGGTGAGTGGCTGACCCTTCTTCCCTCGACCCCCTTCTCAAATACATTATCAATACTGGACATGTGCTATGCTAGATGTAATGCAACGACATAAATGATATTCCAATGATCGGTTACACGATGTCCCACGAACACGAACTATACAGATGCTTGTCATATAATATTATCGTGCTTGCAAAATTATCAAATCATATAGAACCGTGCTAAGGAAGGATGAATCGATTAAATGAATGTCGCAACGATACTATAAGATGTGCCTTGAAACAACAAATTAACTTAGCACGGTCATGGACAACTTGTCGACAAGGGCGATTGTTTCTTCGGACGGCATCCCGAGGCCACGGGACCGTTCCGGCCTAGGAAGAAACACGGATAGCTATGCCGGATGCATGCCACAGTAGGCAGGGGCTTTCAACGGGGCTCGCTACCTGCGCTGAAAGGATCCTGTCTACCAAGCTATATGTCCAGGATGGCTTGTCATGCCAGTGACCTTCACGAATGCACTCTATTACGGTTCTTATTATCAACATAACAGGGAAGAACATGGTAAGTTTATGCTACAACGGCACGCTCTGCCGGGGGAAAGATCTATCGTCGTTATACGGTTGTGCCTTCGATTATAAGTTTGAATTGAGTAGGATGGCTAGAAACTTTACTAAATATTGGCATGCACGCTCACTTAACTTCTTCAACAAATGAGAGCACGGAATTTAAATTGCCACGCACCAGCACAAAGTGTAAAGTGCTGACCCTCGCTCTCAACAGGTACTCGGAACCAGGATAGCGTGCCAAGGAACTGAAGGCGACGCTCCTTTCTTTTGAAGCCTTGCTAGCGCGAAGGCTAACTCTGCGACATTTTGAAGACTCCAACTCAACAGCATCATGAGTCACAAACTCTCGCCGATCCCAGGTCTTAGAGAGTCATTTTGATGTTTGTAAAAAGGGATGTAAATGAATGGAATGACTATCTCATCGATGTCGGTTGTAAGCCCGCGAGGCCTCTTTTGTAATCGAGTCTGTAATATACTTATTATCAATGAAAATGCAAGTTTCCTTCTCTAAATGAATGTGTTCAATTTCTCTGTGTACTCTTATATATGCTGTTGTTTCGGATAACCTTATGAACCGCCTTGTGCAAGCGTAACTTAGGCTTGCACGGCATCACGCCCGGGGGACGACTATCGATTCTATCGAATCGGGGCGTGACATAATGGTATCAGAGCACGGCTTTACGTCTTTGGCCTCCAGTGTCGAGTTTTTAGTCTCAAAATCGTTGGTCTCGTGTCGATGAGATATGTCGTTCCATACGAGTGCGCCCGCAATAAGTTTGGTGACTAATATATTTTGCCTTCAAATCCCAGAAGGCACGTCGGTGAACGTGGCGGCGAACGAAGAAAGTGCTTCGAGCGGCTCGAGTAGCTCGAGGCCCGGACCCTCAAACGATGCCATAGAGCGGATGTTGCGCATGCTAGAAACGCAACAACGACAAGCTGAGGAGAGTCAACGCCAGAATGAGCAACATCGACGGCAGGCGGAGACACGTCAAACTCAGTTCGAGGCCCGATTCAAAGCACAATTCAAGTTGCAGCAGAAGCAGCTTGATACTCTCCAGCAGATCGTTCAGACGGTGGTGGCCAACAACAACAACAACAACTCAGCGACGACTCCTGCCGTGACCGAGCCTGCGGCCAGACAAAGTGAAGTCGAACCGGAGGCACCCGAGCCTACACATGCAGCACCGAGAAGTTCCAACTTCGACGTGTCGAAATTCACGAAGAGTTGCCGTACTTCCTTCAACGGCACGGAAGACCCCTCTTTGGCGATTGACTGGTTGGAGGAACTGGAAGACAAGTTCGAGCTTCTGGGCGTCGAGGAGTCCAAGAAAGTCGCATGCGCTCAACTTCTACTCCGGTCGAACACGCACGACTGGTAGGCCGTGCAAAAGCGAGCGATCAGACGCGACGACGAGACAGCGGCAATTTCTTGGACCACCTTTCGCGAGGCGTTCGAGATCGAGTACCTCCCCATAGCCATTCGACAAGAGAAGGAGAATGAATTCATGCAGCTAAGGCAAGGGAACATGACGGTGCGGCAGTATGCAGCGGAGTTCAACAAGTTAGCCAAGTTTGCTGGAGAATTCCTGCCCTCCCTGGCGAGTCGTGCTCGACGGTTCGAAGTGGGTCTACGACAATCCATCTACGCCCATGTGTCCGTTCCACAATACAAAACGATGGGGGAGTCTCTCAACCACGCCCTCCGCCTTGAAAGCCAATATCCTCCAGATGCTGCCGGCGCTGTGCATACCTACCATCACAAACGCCCTAGCCACGCGGGAGGAAATAACGTGACCAAGCGTCCGAACAACGGGCACCAGGGCGAACCTCAGGCGCAGAATTCGAGACCTCTTCGCTGCACCAAATGTTATCGGAACGGGCACCTGGCCGTCGACTGTCAAGTTCAAAATGGCGGGTGTTTCTACTGCGGAAAAAGGGGTCACTATCATGCAGACTGCCTGAAGCGTAGAAGAAACAACTTGAACACGCCTCAGCATCCACAGCACCGTCCGGGGAATCAAGTTCCGGCGCTTCGAGAACCTCAACCCGCACCACACAATGGCCAAGACCGTCGCCCCAATGCCCAGGGCCGCGTCTACGCCATGACCCGAGATGAAGTGCTTGCATCAGATACGGTCGTGACAGGTATACTTAGTTTCAATAATGTGCCTGCTCGTGTACTATTTGATTCAGGTGCTTCGCATAGTTTTATATCGGCGGACTTTGCCGCCGAGCACAAATTTCCGACCATATCACTAGATCTCGACCTTAGCGTGAGCACCCCTTCGGGCGCACCGATACTCACTAATTTAGCCTGCGCCGACGGGATTATCTGTATCGGCGGTCAAAAGATCGGTCTTGACGTGATAGTCCTAGACATGAAGGACTTCGATATTATTCTGGGAATGGATTGGCTCGGGCCGTGTAACGCAACCATAGACTGCGCTAGAAAGACGGTCACCTTCCGCATTCCCGGAGTGCCTGAATTCTGCTTTTCGTGTGGTGAGGCGTCCTCGACCTGCATGCTGATTTCGGCGATTTCTGCTCGGAGGATGCTGCATTCTGGGTGCGAAGGCTATTTGGCGTCCGTCCGAGACATGCGACAGGATGGTGCAAACGCGGGTCAGACCGACGTTGTGGCAGAATTCCTCGATGTGTTTCCGGACGAGCTACCCGGCATGCCCCCCGATCGAGAAATCGAGTTCAGCATCGATACATTTCCCGATACTCGACCAATTTCTAAGGCCCCGTACAGAATGGCTCCCGCCGAGCTGAAGGAACTCAAGGTCCAGCTACAAGAGTTACTCGATAAAGGGTTTATTCGGCCTAGTGTTTCACCGTGGGGAGCGCCCGTGTTGTTCGTGAAGAAGAAAGATGGGTCCATGCGTCTGTGCGTCGATTACCGAGAGCTGAACAAGGCCACCATCCGGAACAAGTACCCATTGCCCCGCATAGACGACTTATTCGATCAACTGCAAGGCGCCTCGGTATTTTCGAAGATTGATCTCCGCTCAGGCTATCATCAACTCAAGATCAAGTCAGACGACGTGCAAAAGTCTGCCTTTCGCACTCGGTATGGCCACTACGAGTTCCTGGTGATGCCATTCGGCCTGACGAACGCTCCTGCTGCCTTCATGGATCTGATGAATCGGGTATTTCGACCCTTCCTTGATAAATTTGTGGTAGTCTTTATTGATGATATTCTCGTCTACTCGAAAGACAGGGCGCAACATGCAGAACATCTACGGGCCGTGCTCCAGACACTTCGAGAACATGAGTTGTACGCGAAGCAGAGTAAGTGCGAATTTTGGCTAAGCAGCGTATCCTTTCTTGGTCACATCATTTCGTCCGAAGGTATTGCAGTCGACCCGAAGAAAGTGGAAGCTGTTGCTGATTGGAAGCGGCCTGCGTCTGCTAGTGAGATTCGAAGCTTTCTTGGTTTGGCGGGATACTATCGACGCTTCGTGAAAGACTTCGCGAAGATTGCATCGCCACTGACTCGTCTCACTCAAAAGGGAGTCGTGTATGAGTGGTCGGATGACTGTGAAGCTTCATTCCAGGAGCTGAAGCAGCGACTAATTTTGGCACCTATACTCGCACTTCCGGATGGGCCAGAGGGTTTTCAGATATTCAGCGATGCTTCAGGCCAGGGCTTGGGATGTGTGCTCATGCAGCGAAACAAGGTGATATCCTTCGCCTCCCGACAGTTAAAGCCGCACGAGAAGAACTATCCTACGCACGACTTGGAGTTAGCGGCAATTGTGTTCGCATTAAAATTGTGGCGTCAATATCTATATGGTGTGGCGTGCGCGATCTATACCGACCACAAGAGCCTCAAGTATCTCTTCACTCAGAAGGAGTTGAACTTACGACAGCGGCGCTGGCTCGAACTGATCAAAGACTATGACTTGACGATCGACTACACTCCGGGCAAGGGAAATGTGGTGGCGGACGCTCTGAGTCGAAAATATCTTGCCTCGCTATCCATCAACCGCAGACTATTACAAGATTTAGAAGAAATGGGCATCGATCTCCGGGTTCGATTCAGGGATATACGGTTGGCGCAGCTGCAGTTAGAGCCGAGTTTGCTGGAAAAGATCAAGACCGCTCAGAAGGATGATCCGTACCTGAAGAAAATGCGCGAGCAAATTTCAACAGGTAGTGCGACCGACTTTGTGGAAGACAAGACCGGCGTGCTGAGAATGAATGGCCGACTATGTGTTCCGGATGATTCAGAACTACGAAAGGAGATAATGTCGGAGGCCCATTATACGAAATATACATTACATCCAGGCAGTACCAAGATGTATAAGGACCTCTGCACGACCTTCTGGTGGCACGGGATGAAGAAAGATGTGGCGCTCTTCGTGTCGCAATGTAAACATATTCTTAGCAATATTCATGTGGACATATCATTATAGCATTCTTGGTGTTATCATGCAAAGGCGTCATTAAGGCATCGTTAACATTAAAATCTTAAACATGTTATGACAATTCTCACTTCAAGCATCACTTAGCATGGATGTTATGTTTGAACACTATTTATAGTAAGGCATCTTTCTATGCATACTGAATGGAACATGTTAAGCAGGCAAGTTAAACCAACTTATACAATATCACAATTATGTGATTTCTTACCGATAGCCGACTTCTCGTACCTGCATCAAATACAGGTTATCCGATATACTTACTCTGCCTGCACAAAACATTCATTAGCATGCAACCCGACTACATGGCCATTGGTGTTGTTAAACCATATGGACTCTTTTCATTTCATTTCATTTTAAGATAATGCGGTCAGCATAGTAGGTGGCGAGTCTCTATGCCACCCCGCCTTATCCGTGCTCCCATAGCACTCATCATTATTTCCTTCTAGGCCGAATCGGTCCCCAGGGCCCTAGGAACCGTTCGAGGAAATTATTACAAAAACCTTGTATACAAGTTGTCCATGACCATGCGAATGCGTGTCCGACTCGATTGTAAACAAAATCGCATGGTAAAACATATTAAGGAAAGTAAAGGCAACAGTGCATCATTAGTCATATTCAATGACTTTTCATTTCATCATTACCATCATTTCATTTGGTGATCTCAACGATCCCAGCTTTATCATTTCTCAATCATTGCTTCATTGCAACGTATCTCATAACATTTCTTTCTTAAGAGGAACGTAACATTCATTCATTTTATAGGGACATTTATTCATTCATTCATTTCTTATAAGGGACAGGCAGCATTTCATATTCTTGCAACAGATATACAGAGAGTACATGATTCTAGTGTCTCATTCAGTTCATTGGGTCGATAGCATAGCCAGTTCATTTCTTATTCTATTATTCATAAGGCATCTCATTATTCAAGTGTCTACTTGTTCCGGCAGTGTTAAGCATAAGGGGCAATGTTATCAATTCATTCTCAGGCCTCAAATCACATTAGCAGTTCAATGTGTTGTACATTTCAATAATTCTCAACATAGCCATCTCTATTATTCAGCAACTAACATATGGGACATTTAGGGACATTTCATAGCATTTCAATACTTCATTTATTAAGCATGAAGGAGTAAGGAGGAGGAAGGACAGTTCCATTCACTTGCAATAAAGGGTCTTCCTGTTCCGATCACACACAATTCCACGTAGCTCCACCAGCGAGCCACGTTCCAATACCCATTTTGTCTAGCCAACTAAGTGAGACTACATCAGTCTCAGTTCTCCCAATTCCCAACATAAGTCACGGTCCAATATTCTGATCCCATCCAATAAGTCAACCAAATGCCTCGTACGGAGCGGGGCATTACATAATTTACCACTCAGAAAAAGTTGTCCTCGAAACTTAAGGAAACAACTCTTCTACGAGATTCACTTAGTCACAACGAGTCATTCATTCAGCTTCAATTCAATATTCATTTCAGCACACTCGGTTATCTCAAAATAGCTATCCAACTGTACCATTTAAATCCGTCAACAATTCGATCTGTTTATCTCTTTTCAATTACTTGTAACTTCTCATTGATTCACCAACATTTCCTCGTATTTCTATCTCGGTCGCAATATATCACTTCGTTTGGATCCATACACATATTTTAGGCGTCCCCAAAACATATGCATTTCAGCCAAAGTCCGTGCTAGTGCGATAAATTCTTCCCATAATGTTATCTTAGTCGCAACCAATCACTTCGGCTGGATCCATACACATATTTTAGGCGTCCCCAAAACATATATACTTCAGCCAACTTCCATGTTAGTGCGATTCGATCAGCCACGATATAACTCTCTTTCCTAAATCCGACTTTGCATCCTTTCAATTGACTTATTGCTTTATTCACTTTGCCACAATCACTATCTTCCAGGCCACAATACTTAATATCAGGGACAACTTGGTTAAGCTCTATACCCAAGCATAACATTTCTAACATTCGATCAAGGGTCTAACTTAGAGCCAATCATATCAAGAGTTCACAACATGCAATCATATTCCTTCCCAAATCCAACAATATTTCTCACCGAGACAATTCATGTTTTCTATAAGACACAATCCGACGTCACCCACTATTGATTACCCGAGTCAGGGTATAATTCTATGCAACAGTCAAGGTTAACTTAGCTACCCGACTATAGGTACACTCAAGTCTTACCTTACGATTGCAATTCCCACTTATGGCCGACATATAATCCTCAAGGGTCAAACATCTCATAAGGTACAAGTTGAAGCATACATTCCCTTAGGTCAATACTCATTATCACAGTCCCTCATTCAATGCCACAAGGTCATCCTATGGGTCTCCAATGGTCACCAATTATTCAGTCAATCTCTAAGGTTAGCTACACTGACAGCTAAACTTAATCGTTCAGGTGACTTCCCTAGAGTGGACGGCTACTAGGGTTATACTAGTTTCTTATTCTTAAGGCCAACAAGCAATCAACAGTTCTAAGGAACTCTACCCAAACCTATGGGTATTAACTCAGTCTGAATAATTAATCGCCATTGTTGGCTATGCCAACAATTGGTAAGTCATCAATGGGTCGCTAGGGTCAAGTCTATCTATCCAGGATCTTCCTCAAGGAAATAATTTCCACAGAGGCTCACTCTAGACTTACCCAACGATCGACTAAGATTGATCTATCAACATTAAGATCAAATTCCAACCCGACATACGATTCTCATCGTTCTAATAATCCATCAAGTAAATTTCCAATGATTGAATTTCTATTCCAATTCCTTTATACCCATACGAACCCGTAAGCCAAGGCTAACTATTCAAGGGTCATCGATTCCGTTAGTCTCAACAGGACTATGGAACCATACATATCGGTTCATATGACAGAGTCATACCACTAAGTCATAAGCCAACAATCTATATCCCAACCAACAATCACCTATACCGACATTATCCAACATGTTTGCAATTTCTCGTTCCCATTTGTTTCTCAATCATCAAACTATCTTACGGGCATTCTTAAATCTCATACAGTAATGGTCAAGTAGTTCATCCCATTCAATCCGACAATTTATGTATCACTTAACCATCCTCTAGGCAACAACAGTATTCAGAGTCACTTGTTATTTTTCTAGTGCAATTCAATTCCTCAGCATCATGCACCTATGCAACGACTATCCTTTGGTGATCAAGATGGATTGACATCTATTACACCTTAGGGTCACAACACAGATCTCTAATATTCCTTTGATTAACCGACAATATTTTCAAATTTCAGCTTAGCAAACAACTTTATATTAGCCACATTTGATTTGCATCCAACCAACCAAAGTCGACATTCAAATGTTCTTAGCCACAACATTCTCTAGCCAAATCAATTTACCCATAACATACTAACTGTCTTACTAGTCTGAGTCATCACTCGACTAACAATTTCTAACCAAGCCAACCGTTACCATTTCTAGAATCTCGCTACCCAACATAGCATCACCGTCAAGGGGCACTCGAGTCATCTAGCAACAATACATGACTCCCAGCTACGTCTCGACACTACCAAGTACCCACAGATAGTCTCATTGCTATTCTATGGAAGGGTCAACATACATCTCGTTCTGAGGTGGTAGAGGCAATATACCATTCAGAAACGAAGCCATCCTTAAACAATACCATCTCAATCTATTTCGGACATTCGTGATCTATAATGATCACAACACTTAGCCAACATCTCGGGGTCTCAATATCACAAGCCAACATTCTTAGGGTCTCGAAAGTACTAGTGAGCACATATGAGTCAACTCACTAGTTCTGCTGAACTCATCCATCAATTATTCATTCCCAAATATGTCCCCATCATATGCAATTCTCAACTTGTTACAGCATACCCAGCCACTTTTCTTTATTCCCAAAATTCCAAACAGCATTCACAACATAGCATACTATGGCATCGAGTCATTGTTGGGTTATTTGTGTCCAAACCAACAACAATCATTCATTCAGGGGCATCACAATGTATATAGACTTATTGTATGGAACATCCAGTGAGCAGCCAAGAGGGTCAATGAACTTTCAGACACGAACAACGTAAGGATGATTACAGAACAACAACAGCATAATCGCGGAAGCAATCTTTGATTTAATCGCGGAAGCAACGTTGAGTGTTCGCGAAAGCAACTTTGGTTAATCGTCGATGCAACTTTGATTTGAAACGAATCAAAGAAGCGACCAATGACGTAAAGCCGTACTCTGATACCAATTTGTCACGCCCCGATTCGTAGAGTCGTTTATTCACATATTTATCTCTTGGAATCGATCGTCCTCGCTTGGGTGTGATGCCGTACAAGTCTGGTATTGCACTTGTACAAGGCAAAGATGGTACATAATCGATTATCTTCAAATAAGGACACATCACAGCGGCAGAAGCAGACAAATTGAAGTTAATAAGAACAATCTCTCTTATTGAATAGAAATACATCACTTTATTTATAGCAGCGGAGACAAAAGAATAACTTGAAGTCACACAGAGATATATAGAACTATATTCTCTTTATTGATAATTGAAGAAGAGTACAAGACTTGTATTGAAGTACAATGTTTACAGCACATCTCACTTTACATTTAAAGCCAACTGAACAATGCTATACAGATTACATTTGATATTTGGATACAATGAATTACAACTCGATATACCGACTTGGCTTACAATCTCACTGGTACAACTGATTACAATATTCCATACATTATGCCCTTTATAAACAGAAGACATCATCTTGTGCAAGGAGAGCTTCTATATGTCCAACAAATCTTCGATGCCGCGGGACCAATCAAGCCAATCTTCGTGTGTAGAATATTCCAAGCACGAGCACATGCCCACAAAACGTAGGTCAGCACATCATCTATGTACTGGCGAGCAGAATCCAACCCACTCGCCTAAACCAACACTAACTGTTCAATTTAGCAAGCATTTAATAGAATGATCTTTTTATTTGGGACCTAGCATCAGTTTACAGTTCATGGGCAATAATCATGGTGAAGCATATAAACATATTCTTAGCAATATTCATGTGGACATATCATTATAGCATTCTTGGTGTTATCATGCAAAGGCGTCATTAAGGCATCGTTAACATTAAAATCTTAAACATGTTATGACAATTCTCACTTCAAGCATCACTTAGCATGGATGTTATGTTTGAACACTATTTATAGTAAGGCATCTTTCTATGCATACTGAATGGAACATGTTAAGCAGGCAAGTTAAACCAACTTATACAATATCACAATTATGTGATTTCTTACCGATAGCCGACTTCTCGTACCTGCATCAAATACAGGTTATCCGATATACTTACTCTGCCTGCACAAAACATTCATTAGCATGCATCCCGACTACATGGTCATTGGTGTTGTTAAACCATATGGACTATTTTTATTTCATTTCATTTTAAGATAATGCGGTCAACATAGTAGGTGGCGAGTCTCTATGCCACTCCGCCTTATCCGTGCTCCCATAGCACTCATCATTATTTCCTCCTAGGCTGAATCGATCCCCAGGGCCCTAGGAACCGTTCGAGGAAATTATTACTCAAACCTTGTATACAAGTTGTCCATGACCATGCGAATGCGTGTCCGACTCGATTGTAAACAAAATCGCATGATAAAACATATTAAGGAAAGTAAAGGCAACAGTGCATCATTAGTCATATTCAATGACTTATACATTTCATCATTACCATCATTTCATTTGGTGATCTCAACGATCCCAGCTTTATCATTTCTCAATCATTGCTTCATTGCAACGTATCTCATAACATTTCTTTCTTAAGAGGAACATAACATTCATTCATTTTATAGGGACATTTATTCATTCATTCATTTCTTATAAGGGACAGGCAGCATTTCATATTCTTGCAACAGATATACAGAGAGTACATGATTCTAGTGTCTCATTCAGTTCATTGGGTCGATAGCATAGCCAGTTCATTTCTTATTCTATCATTCATAAGGCATCTCATTATTCAAGTGTCTACTTGTTCCGGCAGTGTTAAGCATAAGGGGCAATGTTATCAATTCATTCTCAGGTCTCAAATCACATTAGCAGTTCAATGTGTTGTACATTTCAATAATTCTCAACATAGCCATCTCTATTATTCAGCAACTAACATATGGGACATTTAGGGACATTTCATAGCATTTTAATACTTCATTTATTAAGCATGAATGAGTAAGGAGGAGGAAGGACAGTTCCACTCACTTGCAATAAAGGGTCTTCCTGTTCCGATCACACACAATTCCACTATGCGTAGCTCCACCAGCGAGCCACGTTCCAATACCCATTCTGTCTAGCCAACTAAGTGAGACTACATCAGTCTCAGTTCTCCCGATTCCCAACATAAGTCACGGTCCAATATTCTGATCCCATCCAATAAGTCAACCAAATGCCTCGTACGGAGCGGGGCATTACACCCCTTCCCCTTCCCAATGATTAACATCCTCGCGTGGAATGTGAGAGGGCTGGCCAATAAACCTACGCTGAGGAGCATCAAAAGCCTCAAGTCAATCCACAAAATCGATATCTTTGTTATCATCGAACCTAAAATTCCCCAGAAAAGGCTCAAATCCATCCAACTCCAGCTCGGCTTTCCGTCCGGTGTTGCCGGGTGCAAGGACATCTGGATCCTCTTCGCGGACGGGATTCAGTTTGGAACCATCCATGACTCGAACCAGGCGCTCTCCTGCTGGGTGGAGCAACCTACTCTCAAATCTCGTTGCCTGCTATCCGCTGTCCACGGTAGCTGCGACATTACTAAGCGCAAGCTTCTCTGGGATACCATGTTGGACACCCATCTTCAACTCTTAAACCTCCCGTGGATCTGCATTGGAGATTTCAACACAATCTCGTGCAGAGATGAGAAGTCTGGGGGTCGACCACCCCCCCCCCCCCCCGGGAGGCCATGAATGACTTCAACACCTTTATTTTCAATGCACAAATGACAGCTCTCCCTTTCTCTGGTAATGCTTTCACCTGGTGTAACATGCAGGAAGGTGATCGCCGACAGTACTTTCGCCTGGACCGAGCCCTGGTCAACAATCTTTGGTCCGACATGGGCCTCATCTCCAACCTCTCCCACTTGTACCACACCGAGTCGGATCACTTCCCCCTCCTGATTGAGATCAACAGCAAATCCAACAACAACAAGAAAGCCTTCAGATTCCTGGACTTCTGGCAACATCACCCGCACTTCAGCAACATCGTGGACTCTGCCTGGCAGTCTATTAATGAACCCGACCCCCTCTTTCGAGTGGCCGCCAAGCTCAAAGCTACCAGGAGACCCTTATCGTCTTGGAGTAAGATCGTCTTCGGCAACATTTTCCTGGCTATTCGGAAGGCGGAAGACGACGTCACCCGCGCAGAGGCCATGTGTACCCCTGATAGATCTCCGGAGGCACGTGCGTCGCTCAACCTCGCTAGAGCTCTCCTCAAATTCCGGATTAAGGTGGAGAAAGAATTCTGGAAGCAAAAAAGTTCGACTAACCTGGGACGCCGAAGGAGACGAGAACTCTAGTTTCTTCCATTCCTGCGTCAACGGACGCAGACAACAGCTACAACTACACCAAATCGCCGACGAGCAAGGCACTGTCATCAAAGACCAGCAAGGCATTCAGGCGGCCGCGACAAACTTCTTCGCCAAACTCTTCACCAAAGTAGTCATCGTCAAGGATGATAATCTCCTTGCCAAGATCCCCAGCTTGATCAACGATAGTGAGAACGACCAACTTCTTTCCCCCCCCCCCATCCGCGGGGGAAGTCAAGTCCGCAGTCTGGTCCCTCGACGAGCACAACCCCCCGGGCCTGACGGTTTCTCGGGCGTCTTCTTCCGATCCTGTTGGGATATCATCGAGTCCGATGTCCACAAGATCGTGCTCGCTTTCTTCCAAGGGGCGAGGTACCCTAAATCCATCTCCTGTACCAACCTCATCCTCATCCAAAAAAAAAACTACCCAGAGACCTTCAGAGACTTCCGTCCTATCAGCTTATGCACCTTCACCAACAAAATTATATCAAAGATCATCGCCAACCGCTTGTCCTCGCTTCTCCCCAAGATCATCTCCGAGGAGCAAAGCGGCTTTGTTCCTGGGCGGAACATCACAGACAACATTCTCCTTGCTCAAGAATTGATCACATGTATGAAATTCCCCTCCAAAGGCGGAAACGTCGCCATCAAGCTGGACATGGAGAAAGTCTATGACCGTTTGGACTGGCAATTCATGATCTGGATGTTCAGGGCTTTCGGCTTCGCTGAGTCTTGGATCGACATCATTTTTCGATCCATCTGCAACTCATGGTTCTCCACGGTCATCAACGGCCAAGCGGAGGGGTTCTTCAAAGCCAGCCGCGGTATCAGACAGGGAGACCCTCTATCTTCCACCATTTTCATCATCGCGGTAGAAGTGCTCAGCAGAAACCTCAACCACCTGCCACTCTCTCCCGGGTTTCAACACTACCATACCACCTCCGGATGCCCCTTAATTACTCACCTCGTCTACGCTGATGACATCCTCATCTTCTCCTCCGGAGATATCGGGTCGGTGGAAGCGGTCCACAGAACGCTGTAGAGATACACCAAATGCTCGGGGCAACGAGTCAACACCTCCAAGAGCGTCATCTACACCCACCACAAAGCAGACAAGACCCACTCAGCTACCCTCTCCAATCTGACCTCCTTTTCCACCGCTTACCCGCCTTTCAACTAATTGGGGTGCCCGCTGGTGTACGGGAAATCTAGCTCGAGTATTTTCGACGGCATGGTGAGCAAAATCAGGAAAGAGATCGCGGGCTGGCATAACGCTACCCTATCTTCGGAAGGGAAGCTGATCCTTATCAAGCACGTCCTTTCGTCCATTCCCATCTACACCCTGGCTGTGTGCTCCCTCCTAAGAAGGTGCTCTCCTCGCTTGAGACACTCTTCTCCAACTTCTTTTGGGACCACTGTGACGGTAAGGACAAACACCACAGGGTCAGTTGGGACACGATGGCCAAGCCGACCTCGGAGGGAGGGTTGGGCTTTAGCCGATTACATCATATTGTTGATGCCTACTCCATGAAGCTGTGGTGGAATCTTCGCTCGAGCATATCGCTTTGGAACCGATTCATAAAGGCCAGATATTTTCCCTACTCACACCCCACCACGGCCGGCGCCAATTCCAGATCCTCCGCGACTTGGCTGCGCATTCTCCATGGCCGTAACCTCGTAGAACACCTCATCCGCCTGCAGCTCGGTAATGGCAGTTCGTCGTTGAGCCACGAGCGGTGGATCGGGGATGACATCCTTCAACCGACCTCTACTTCCCCCTCCCCCCAACTGCACTATTCGAGACTTATGGGACAGCAACTCTGGCTGGAGATGGGATAGGGTGAACGACTGGCTGGGGCCTGAGGCAGCTAGCGGCCTAGCAGCCACAAATGTGAGGATCAGCGACGGCCCGGACACTCTCAGGTGGTCCCCCATGTCTGGAGGAATATTCTCGCTGGAATCTGCCAGGTTTGTGGCCAGAGGCGTCGGCACCCTGGCGCCACTCATCGCACCCTTCTGGCAGGGTTGCATCCCCAACAAATGGTCAGTTCTCATTTGGAGAGCGCAGCGCCGAAAGCTTCAAACCGACGACTCTATCACCTCGATTGGCTTCAGCATGGCTTCGCGCTGCCAATGCTGTACTTCTTACCGGTCCGAAACTGTTGAACACGTCCTGCTCACCGGGGACCTTGCCTCGCATATCTGGGCCTACCTCTCCAGGAAATGCCGACAAGCTTATCCGACCGGGGGCATCAACGATCTTATCGCCGTTTGGGAAAACTCCCACCAGCATCAGATCGTCGCAGCTACTGGCATCTGGGCACTTTGGAAGAACAGAAACAAATTTAGGTACGAAGGACGGTCATACAACCTCGAATCTCTGCACAGGGAGGTCCTCAGGCAGATTTCCAAAGCAGACAGGTGCTGCCTGTAGTGCCCCGTCCCTACATCGTGCCCCGTACTCATCCACGGGGTGCGCGAGAAAGGAACACTCTGGCTATCGATTCGGTCGGGACCGATAGGTCGGGATCGACCGAGTCGATCGAACGGGAACGGTTGAATTAAGATCCATTCCTCGTTATGGAATGTCTTCTTCGGAACCAAGTCCCATATTCAGCGGGTTGCGCCTCGAGGATTGACTCTGCGGCTGAGTCGGGAGAGACCTCCCGTTGCTCTGCTTTTCACGCCGCTTGCGTTGGTTTTGGCTTTGTTTTCTGAATGCGTTTTCGTGAATGTTTTCGATGGTTTTCATGGCTTGCATTTCGAACTCGCATTTCCTATCGAAGTCCTTGAATAATGCAGTGTTCTAATCGGTTGCTTGTGCGATTTCAGGTAATCGCGTAGGCGACGTCTAGCGCGACCAACAAGTTCTCTCGCCGAAGTAAACTCAAGGTGAGTGGCTGACCCTTCTCTTCTTGACCCCTTCTTTGGTAAATCGATAGTGTTGTTGCGGATTAAAGATTGAATGCAAGGGCACGGGCACGGTAAAATGATTGAGTTTTTAAAGAGAATGTAGGCTATGTCTTAATAACTAAAAGAAGGAAAAATGGTCTTCGCACGGTCATGGACAACTTGTCGACAAGGTAAAGTTTTCCCGCACGGCAACCCGGGGCCACGGGACCGTTGCAGCCAAGAAGGAAACATCTCATAAGCTGTGCTGGGCACAATGTTAGGCGAGGACTTGCAGCGGGGCTCGCTACTCGCGCTGAAAGGGCCTCGTCTAATTAAAGCTAGAAGGAGTCCACGATGGCTCTGGGAGCCAGTGACCAACACACGAAATATTGCACTTGGTATGGAAATGATAACAATTGACAGGGAAGAACATGGTAAGTTTCATCAGGCGCGGCACGGGCCGCCGTCGGTAAGTTTCAACGTAAATTTCACTATGCTTGTCATATGCTTGTTTGCAATTCATTAGGATGGTTAGAAACATTCATACTTTAAGTCAATTAAACTCTTCAACCAAATGAGAGCTTGGAACTTAAATAGCCACGCACCAGTACAAAGTGTAATGTACTGATCCTCGCTCTCCACGCAGGTACCCCGAACTACGAAGGCGTGCCGCACTTCCTTCAGCGGCACCGAGGGTCCCTCCATGGCAATCGACTGGTTGGAAGAGCTGGAAGATCACTTCGAGCTGCTCGGCATTGAAGAATCCAAGCAAGTTGCCTGCGCACAACTTCAACTACGGTTGAACGCGCACGACTGGTGGGCCGTGCGCAAGCGAGCGATCCGACCGGACAATACTACCGCGCCGATCTCTTGGGCCACGTTCCGCAAAGCTTTTGAAGTCCAGTACCTTCCGTCAGCCGTTCGTCAAGCGAAGGAGAATGAATTCATGCAGTTGAAGCAAGGGAGCAGGACGGTGGAACAGTACGCCACAGAATTCAACAAGTTATCTAAGTTTGCTGGCTAGTTTCTGCCTACTGAAGAGTGCCGTGTGCGACGGTTCGAAGTGGGTCTGCGACACTCTATCGGTGCGCATGTCGGGGTCCCGGAGTACAAGACCGTGGGCGAGGCTCTGAATCACGCGCTCCGCCTTGAGAACCTGCATCCTTCCGGTGCTGACGACGTTGTGCGCCACTCCAATCACAAACGTCCTAGCTATACGGGAGGCAACAATCACGCGTCAAAGCGTCCAAACAACGGCGGCTACATGGGTCAGAATCCGTTACCTCGTTGCACCAAATGTAATCGCCTCGGGCACGAAGCCACCAACTGCTTCCCCTTCAGAGGGGAATGCCATGCTTGCGGACAAAAGGGCCACCTCGCTCGGTATTGCACAAACCCCAGATTGACTCGTAACGTCCCGCCACAACAATATCGCCAAGAGAATCGAGTACAGGTGCCTCGACCTCCTCCGCCCACTCAACCTGTACCTCAATATGGCCAAGATCGTCGCCCCAACACTCAGGGCCGCGTCTATGCCATGACTCAAGACGAAGCGTTGGCGTCAGATACCGTAGTGTCAGGTATACTAAAATTCAATAATGTGCCTGCTCGTGTGTTATTTGATTCAGGCGCTTCACATAGTTTTATATCGACGGACTTTGTCGCCGAGCACAAATTTTCTGTAATATCATTAGATCTCGACCTTAGCGTAAGCACGCCTTCGGGCACACCTATTCTCATAAACTTAGCTTGCGCCGGCGGGATTATCTGTATCGGCGGTCAAAAGATCGGTCTGGATGTGATAGTTCTAGACATGAAGGACTTTGACATCATTCTGGGAATGGACTGGCTCAGGCCGTGCAACGCAACCATAGATTGTGCTGAAAAGAAGGTCACATTCCGCATGCCTGGAGTGCCTGAATTCTGCTACTCGTGTGGTGAGGCGTCGCCGACCTGCATGGTGATCTCCGCAATATCTGCTCGACGGATGCTGCATTCCGGGTGCGAAGGCTATCTAGCTTTCGTTCGAGACATGCGACAGGATGGTGCAAACGCGGGTCAGACCGACGTTGTGACAGAATTCCCAGACGTGTTCCCGGACGAGCTACCTGGCATGCCTCCCAATCGAGAAATAGAGTTCATCATCGACACATTCCCCGACACCCGGCCGATCTCGAAGGCTCCGTACAGAATGGCCCCTGCAGAATTGAAAGAATTGAAGGCACAACTTCAGGAATTGCTCGACAGAGGGTTTATCCGTCCGAGTGTCTCGCCATGGGGTACGCCCGTGCTGTTCGTAAAGAAGAAGGATGGATCGATGCGACTCTGCATCGACTATCGGGAATTGAATAAAGCCACCGTCCGAAACAAATACCCCATGCCCCGTATCGACGACTTGTTCGACCAGCTCCAAGGTGCAACGGTGTTTTCGAAGATTGATCTACGATCGGGTTACCACCAACTCAAAGGCAAGCCAGATGACGTGCCGAAGTCTGCCTTCCGCACTCGTTACGGCCACTACGAGTTCTTGGTAATGCCGTTCGGTCTGACAAACGCCCCTGCCGTCTTCATGGACCTAATGAATCGGGTGTTCCGTCCGTTCGTTGACAAGTTCGTAGTAGTCTTCATCGATGATATCCTCGTCTACTCGAAGGATCGAGCGCAACATGCAGAGCATCTGCGGACGGTACTCCAAACCCTTCGAGAGAATCAGTTGTACGCGAAGATGAGCAAGTGCGAGTTCTGGCTGGACAGCGTCTCATTCCTTGGGCACATCATCTCCGCCGCGGGCATCGCAGTCGATCCGAAGAAAGTCGAGGCAGTTGCTGATTGGAAACGGCCCGCATCAGTTAGCGAAATTCGACGCTTCCTAGGCTTGGCGGGATACTACCGACGCTTCGTGAAGGACTTCGCGAAGATCGCATCGCCGTTGACTCGCCTCACCCAGAAAGGAGTCGCATTCCAGTGGTCAGACGACTGTGAAGCTTCCTTCCAGGAGCTCAAACAACGGCCCGTTTCGGCCCCGATACTTGGACGGAGGGATTTCAAATCTTCAGCGATGCTTCTGGCCAGGGCTTGGGGTGTGTGCTCATGCAGCGGGATAAGGTGATATCTTTTGCTTCCCGGCAGTTGAAGCCGCATGAGAAAAACTACCCCACGCATGACCTAGAATTGGCGGCGATTGTGTTTGCGTTGAAGCTGTGGCGTCACTATCTCTATGGCGTGGCGTGCAGGATTTATACGGACTACAAAAGCCTCAAGTATCTCTTCACCCAGAAAGAACTGAATTTGCGGCAGAAGCGATGGCTCGAACTAATCAAAGACTATGACTTATCGATCGACTACACGCCGGGCAAGGGAAATGTGGTAGCGGATGCGCTGAGCCGAAAGTACGTAGCTTCGTTATGCATCAACGATCGAATGCTGCGTGACTTGGAAGGAATGGGCATTGAACTTCGAGTTCGTTTCAGAGACGTGAAACTAGCGCAACTGCGGGTGGAACCGAGCCTACTGGAGAGGATCAAGTCTGCACAGAAGGACGACCCCTACCTGGAGAAGATGCGGAAGCTGATATCGACAGGGAAAGCGTCTGACTTTGCAGAGGACGAGTCGGGAGTGCTGCGCGTGAAGGGACGGCTATGCGTACCGGACAACGTAGAACTTAGGAAGGAGATAATGACGGAGGCGCACTATGCCAAATAGTCCTTGCATCCTGGCAGTACCAAGATGTATAAGGACCTCCGCATTATCTTTTGGTGGCACGGCGTGAAGAGGGACGTAGCGCTCTTTGTGTCAAAATGTATGGCCTGTTAGCAAGTCAAAGCCGAGCACCAGCGACCGGGCGGGAAGATGCAGAACCTCGCCATTCCAGAGTGGAAGTGGGATCACATCACTATGGACTTCGTTGTTGGCTTGCCGAGGACGCCGCGGGGAAACGACGCCATCTGGGTCATCGTCGATCGACTAACCAAGTCAGCGCACTTTATCGCCATCAAAGTTACTTGGAGCGTCGACCGCCTTACTCAGATATATCTTGATGAAATAGTTCGGCTGCACGGGGTCCCAGTTTCTATCGTCTCGGATCGGGATGGACGGTTCGTAGCGCGCTTCTGGAGTAGTCTACATTCAGCACTGGGGACCAAGTTGAAGTTCAGCTCAGCTTATCATCCTCAGACTGACGGCCAAACAGAGCGGGTGAACCAAATTCTCGAAGACATGTTGCGACTCTGTGCGATCGACTTGAAGTCAAGTTGGGACGTCCATCTACCGCTGGCCGAGTTTGCATACAACAACAGCTATCAGTCCAGCATCCAAATGGCGCCGTATGAAGCTTTGTACGGCCGGAAGTGTAGATCGCCCATTTGCTGGGATGAAGTCGGGGAACAGCAGATACTTGGTCCGGAGCTGGTGGAGCAGACTGTGCAGAAGGTCAAGTTGATACGAGAAAGATTGAAGATAGCACAAAGCCGGCAGAAAAGCTATGCCGACACGCACCGACGCCCCCTCGAGTTCTCGGAAGGCGACCATGTATTCTTGAAGGTGATGCCTATCCGTGGAGTTTCCCGGTTCGGTGCGAAAGGAAAGTCGAGCCCAAGATTTGTTGGCCCATTCGAAATATTGAAGCGAGTCGTCCCGGTAGCTTACCAACTCGCCTTGCCGCCGGCATTGTCAGAGGTACATGACGTCTTCCACGTCTCACAATTGCGGAAGTACGTGCACGATCCGGGGCATGTGGTAGAGTTGGGTAAGCTGGACCTGAAGGCGGATTTATCATATGTCGAAGAGCCGGTGCAAATCTTGGAGCGCAAGGATAAACTTCTCCGCAACCGTGCCATTCCTCTAGTCCGTGTCCTCTGGAGAAACCATTCGGTCGAGGAGTCGACGTGGGAGCTTGAGTCTGAAATGAAGGAGAAGTTCCCTTCATTGTTCTCGTAGAGGTAGGTTCTATTCTTAAGTTTCGAGGACGAAACTTTTCTTAGTTGGTTATGGTGTAGTGCCCCGTCCCTACATCGTGCCCCGTACTCAGTCCACGGGGTGCGCGAGAAAGGAACACTGTGGCTATCGATTCGGTCGGGACCGATAGGTCGGGATCGACCGAGTCGATCGAACGGGAACGGTTGAATTAAGATCCATTCCTCATTATGGAATGTCTTCTTCGGAACCAAGTCCCATATTCAGCGGGTTGCGCCTCGAGGATTGACTCTGCGGCTGAGTCGGAAGAGACCTCCCGTTGCTCTGCTTTTCACGCCGCTTGCGTTGGTTTTGGCTTTGTTTTCTGAATGCGTTTTCGTGAATATTTTCGATGGTTTTCATGGCTTGCATTTCGAACTCGCATTTCCTATCGAACTCCTTGAATAATGCAGTGTTCTAATCGGTAGCTTGTGCGATTTCAGGTAATCGCGTAGGCGACGTCTAGCGCGACCAACAAGTTCTCTCGCCGAAGTAAACTCAAGGTGAGTGGCTGACCCTTCTCTTCTTGACCCCTTCTTTGGTAAATCGATAGTGTTGTTGCGGATTAAAGATTGAATGCAAGGGCACGGGCACGGTAAAATGATTGAGTTTTTAAAGAGAATGTAGGCTATGTCTTAATAACTAAAAGAAGGAAAAATGGTCTTCGCACGGTCATGGACAACTTGTCGACAAGGTAAAGTTTCCCCGCACGGCAACCCGAGGCCACGGAACCGTTGCGGCCAAGAAGGAAACATCTCATAAGCTGTGCTGGGCACAATGTTAGGCGAGGACTTGCAGCGGGGCTCGCTACTCGCGCTGAAAGGGCCTCGTCTAATTAAAGCTAGAAGGAGTCCACGATGGCTCTGGGAGCCAGTGACCAACACACGAAATATTGCACTTGGTATGGAAATGATAATAATTGACAGGGAAGAACATGGTAAGTTTCATCAGGCGCGGCACGGGCCGCCGTCGGTAAGTTTCAACGTAAATTTCACTATGCTTGTCATATGCTTGTTTGCAATTCATTAGGATGGTTAGAAACATTCATACTTTAAGTCAATTAAACTCTTCAACCAAATGAGAGCTTGGAACTTAAATAGCCACGCACCAGTACAAAGTGTAATGTACTGATCCTCGCTCTCCACGCAGGTACCCCGAACTACGAAGGTCGTGCCACTTGAAAGCTCAAGGCGAAGTGAACCCTTTTGAAGCCTCGTCCGCGTGTAAAGGCTTGTTTCTGGATTCCTTTTGAAGAAGACCCGCACTCAGTCCAAAAGAAGATGGCGGCTCGACTCGCCTCGATAGCAGGTGGAAAGATGTTATATTTTGCTTGTAAAAAGTGATGTAATGTATGGAACGACTATCTCATCGGCGTTCATTTTGTAAGTCGAGTCATGTTGTAGCCCGCGCGGCAATGATTGTAAAGGAGTCTATGTAAAATTTTATTATCATCAATGAAAAAGTCTATTTCTATTTCAAATGTGTCATTCAATTTCTCTGCGTACTCTAATTTGATGTTGTATTTCGGATAACCTTATGACTATGCCTTGTGCGATCGCAACTTAGGTTCGCACGGCATCACGTCCGGGGGACGACTATCGATTCTACGGAATCGGGGCGTGACACTGCCATCACCTCTCGAACAACGCCTGGAGAGATCTGGGTTAACTTTTGTTCTGGCCTTGTGAGCGGTTCCGGCTTCTGGCCTTTTTTACTTTAGTTGCTTTTATTTTGGCTCTTGGCGCGCTTACTTGTATAGGCTTCGGCATTTTGCGCCTGATACATCAATAAAGTTCTAGCTTTCCAAAAAAAAAGTACAGTTATCAATCTATCTATTCACACACACTAACATAATTTCCCTTCTACACATTAGCTAATTAGCTAGTATTAGAAATAGAAGTAGTTAGGAGTTTTCTAGAATATTTTCTAATCGATATTTCTCTAACATTTTTTACCTGAATCTAGGAACAATTGCCAACGTCCGGTAAAATGCAAGTACTTGTATCTCAACTTTACTTAGCAGTATTGCATGACATGATTTACACTGTATCACTTGTTTACTTGTTTCTCGTGTTTTGTGTCAGAAGGGAGAACATTCATGAAGCATGTAGTTTACCTTGGCCTATCGACTTTTACATGACTGCTAGCACTATATGTGGCTTACGTCCATTACTTGTGTGACTGCTAGCATATCGATTACGATATCCTTACTCTTACTTGTTTGACTGCTAGCATATCGGCTATGATGTGCCTTATACATGATAATCCCTACATGCTTATTGGTGTTCTATTACACATGTTTCACGTAGTTAGCGCATGATGTCAGGTACTTTTCCAGTTTACTTGCTATTTATTTGCCTTGCTATTTATTTGCCTTGCTATTTTATATATTATTACATCAGGTTGTTGAGTACGGTTGAGTTACATTGTACTTTGCTCATTTTCTGACTGGATCGTTGACATATTATACCAGGGCAAGAGGATGTGAACAACATTGGATTGTACGACAACTCATGGAAGATTCTGGAAGATCAGATGTGTTTGATGTATGAGACAAGTGTATCAGTTGTATTATTATTGCCTTGAGGATATGGTTACCGGATTTGTCTCCGGAAGAGTTAGCAAACGTATGATGTACTAAAACACTGATAGTTCTATGGTGTTTTGTGTGGCTAGGATTTGCTTATACGTTCTAGATGCTATGATGAGCGATCGATACATTTTATCTTTTGATGAATGATAAGGTTTAGACGGCTGACTACCGCTGCTCACACTAGCGTAGGTCGGGCGTAGCATGATTCGTACCCGATTACTCGGGAACGGGTCGTGACAATACTAAACACACTTTCATTTTCCACAAACTATAACTATTATACATAAACTGTTTTCTAAAAGTACAATTTATACCAATCATTACAACAAAACCATTATTTTTCATATGTTGTCAGCTATAAAATATTATTGCTGCATTCCTGTACCGTCGTCGATCATTCGTCGAATTCATCTATGTTGTACAAAGGCAACATCTCTCCTGAAGCTTCATCATCCCCTAGAGAACAACACTAGGTCGTCAAAACGACATGCAAGTCCTCGGTCAAGAACGATAAGAAAATAAAAATATGATATGATGGAAAATAGTTGGGGATTTCTTACTCTTAGATAAAATTTGATTTATTTCTAGGAAAATATTATAGTATGAACTTGAAATAACACTCTATCTAGGTCATATTCTAGTGATCACTAAGTCTTTAATCAATCAACACAACCTAAGTCACTACCACAATCACAAACAATTTTTCTATATGATGATGCAATTTAAATAACACATTTGGATCTCATTCATCCTTCTTTTCGACAATAATTCCATGACTAGGGCAGTGTTGGTGTTTTTGCCTTTGGACTAGAAAATATAGTCCCACATCGGCTACACCAAATGGTGAGTATCTCAATATAATGCATTGCTTGTGTTGAGGTGTGCACATGAGGTGTAGTGGGGCACAAGTTTGTGCCATGTGGAAGTATTTTCCTAGAAGGAAAAAGGATTAAATCCAACAAGGATGCAAGTTAATTTTTGTTGTGCGGACTCAGACTCGGACGCGGACTCCAAGATGTCTCGTGCATGCACGGGAGGGTTCGGGGGGTATGCGTGGACTGGCACACTTCTATGCTGATTGTGGGATGATCTAAAATATCAAACTCTATTTTTGAGTATTGGTATTTTAGTCCCACATCGGATAGGAGAAGAGGTGAAGTCTCAACTCCACTCTATAAATAGAGCCCCTTGGCCTCCTTTGAAAGATGCACCAAGAAGAGAGTTGAGGGAGTCTGTTAAGTCCAGGAAGCCCGTTCAAGTCTCAAATATTGACTTACGAGCGTTCCAGAAGTTCTCCTGAACTTGCTAGTTCCTGGGAGCTTATCCGTACTGCGGGTATAGCTTTGAGCGCCGGTGTTCAACACCCCAGCGAGATCCGCTCTTCTTCTTCCTTCCTCTTTCTGTTGCCTTCGAGAATCTGAGACTCAACTGTTGTTGATCATCTCTTGTTGCCTTCGAGAAACCGCTATTGCAAACGCGATTCGATTTTTTTAATCGTTTAGGCTACGCAATCAGCATTATTTGCATCTCTTTTTTAGGGATTGCAACTGCATTATTTGCATCTCTTTTTTAGGGATTGCAACTGCTTTCTTTGCATCTCTTCTTAGGGATTGCAACTGAGTTTTTCCATCGATTGTTTGCGAATAGACTAACAATCTCAAAGCTATACGATTCGATGGAAAACACTCGTGCTTCGCTTGTCGATACCGGCTTTAACAAGTTGGAGAAATTCGACGGCGAACACTTCCAGATCTGGAAGCGAAAGGTGACTCTGAACCTTCAACTCGTGGATGTTGATCACGTGTTGGATGAGGAAGAACCAATCGTTCCAGCAACAGGATCTGCTGCTGTTCTGGCCGCTGCTACGAGCAAGCAGACGAAGTGGAAAAAGGATAACAGCATATGCAGGCTGCTGATCCTGAATTCCATGGAAGACTCTCTGGCCGAGTCCTACACAAAGAGGACTTCTGCCAAAGAGATCTGGGAGTCCGTGGGGAAGCTGTATGACGACGACGAGGCCCGGTCGAAGATGTTCATGGTTGAAAAATACCACAAATGGGTCTTTGAAGACGAGAAGACCATGCTGCCCCAAGTGAAAGAGTTCCTGAAGCTGCGCCAGAAACTGGAGGACGATAGCATGCCCCTCGTCGACAAGTTCGTCGTTGGAGGGATCGTGGCAAAACTTCCTCCAGGATGGAGCAACATCTATGCAAGGATGCATAGGAAGAAGATGGAGATTAGCCTGGATAATCTCCTCAGCGAGATTCATGTTGAGGACGAGATCCGCTCTCAACAGAAGTTGGACACCCTGTCCAAGCAACTAGCAACGGCGAATCTGGTTCAAGCCACCAGAGAGAACAAAGGGAAGCAGGCGGCTTCTCACCACAAGAAGAAGGACTTCTCGAATCTGAAAGTGAAGGGTCCAGGATTCAAGCAACAGAAGTCCAAGTCCCATGTGACTTGCTTCAACTGTGGCAAGAAGGGTCACTATAAAAGTGAATGCAAGTCCAAGCCCAAAGAGCAAGGTGAGCCTAACAAGGTTTCTTTGGTTACTAATCAGGTTGCCATGATAGCACAGGTTGCAACTGTGGGGGCAGACTTGGACTGGTGGATAGACACTGGCGCGACATGCCATGTCTGTTCAGACAAGGACTGGTTCGTCTCCTATGAGCCTACTTCCGAGAAAGTCATGATGGCGAACCAGGCACAAGCTGAAGTACTGGGGATCGGGACGGTGGAGCTGAAGCTTACATCGGGGAACATTCTGACGCTTCAAGGTGTGAAGCATGTTCCTGCAATCGCTAAGAACCTGATCTCTGGGAGCCTGCTCTGCAACGCAGGCTTGAGGATGGACATCAATGCTGGCCAAATGGTGATGTCCAAGAAGGGTACTTTCTTCGGGAAAGCTTTTCAGACTGAAGGAATGTACAAAATTCAGCTTGTTGTAACCCAGCATAATAATGTCAATGCTATCACTAGTTTGAATTACTCTCTTGAGTTGTGGCATAATAGACTAGGACATGTTCATTGTAAGCGAATAAACAAAATGTCTAGTCTAGGACTTATCTCCAAGTGTGGGGGTAAGGTAGAGAAATGTAAGATATGTGCTCAGACGAAGATCACTAGGAAACCCTTCCACAGGGTCCATCGAAGCACAGATCTTCTGGAGTTGGTTCACTCAGATATCTGTGACTTCAAACAATTCTCTACAAAGGCCGGGATGAAGTATTTCATTACTTTCATCGATGACTTCTCCAAGTATGCCTTCGTCTATTTACTCAAATCTAAAGACGAAGCATTCGAGAAGTTCAAGGAGTTCAGGGCCGAGGCTGAACGGCAAACTGGACAACAACTCAAGAGGCTGAGGAGTGATCGAGGTGGGGAATATAGGTCTCATGAATTCTCATCATTCTGCAAAGAACATGGAATCATCAACGAGACGACGACTCCGTATTCTCCACAATCCAACGGAGTAGCAGAAAGGAAGAACAGAACGTTGACAGAGATGATGAATTCTATGCTGTTGACTGCGGGTCTCCCAAAGTGCTATTGGGGAGAAGCTGCATTAACGGCCACTTTCATTCTGAACAGAGTGCCGTATGCAACTTCCGACATAACTCCTCATGAACTCTGGTTCAAAGTCAGACCCAACCTGAATGTCATTCGAGTGTGGGGGTGCCTGGCTTATGTGAAGCTCCCGGATCTAAAGATTCAGAAGCTGGGGACAAGGACTACTAAGGCGATCTTCCTGGGGTATGCCGAGAAGAGTGATGCTCGGAGATTCTTTGATATCGAGTCAAATCATATCATCGAATCTCGCGATGCTGAATATTTTGAAGAAAAGTTTGCAAGGCACAAGAACATTGTTCTCACGGACATTCCGGAGAATAATGAGGGTGCGGAGCAGACAGAGATCTTTATCGAACCAGTAGTCCAAGATGGAGTTGTTGTCGAGGAGACACCAGCTGAACCAGAACTCGCTGAGCCGTCAACTAAGCGAGCGAGGAGGCCGAAAGACTTCGGAGATGACTTCGTCACCTATCATGTGGAAGCAGATCCGCTTACCTATGATGAGGCGATGAAGACCAGAGATGCTATATTCTGGAAGGAGGCGATTGACAACGAGATTGACTCAATCACCTCCAATAACACATGGGTATTGGTCGACCTACCAGAAGGAGCAAGACCCATCGGATGCAAATGGATCTTCAAGAAGAAGATGAAAGCAGATGGAACCATTGACAAGTTCAAGGCCAGGCTAGTGGCCAAGGGGTTTGCTCAGAAGCAGGGGATCGACTACTTTGACACTTATGCTCCAGTAGCTCGGATGACAACTATCAGATTGTTAATTGCTTTAGCAGCAATACACAAGCTGGTGATACATCAGATGGATGTGAAAACGGCATTCCTTAATGGCGAGCTGACCGAAGAGATCTACATGCAACAACCAGAAGGTTTTGTCGTCAGAGGTCTGGAAGACAAAGTCTGCAAGTTGATGAAGTCTCTGTATGGTTTGAAGCAAGCTCCCAAAATGTGGCATGAGAAGTTTGACAAGGTGATAAGGTCAAATGGCTACAGGGTCAGTGAAACAGACAAGTGTGTCTATACGAAGTTTGCTGACGGAAGAGGAGTAATCGTTTGTCTATACGTGGACGACATGCTAATCCTAGGTACGGATTTAAGCTGCGTCACAGAGACAAAGAAATTCCTCTCGACCAAGTTCAGTATGAAGGACTTGGGGGATGCCGACGTAATCTTGGGGCTCAAGATCATCCGGACAGGCACTGGAATAGCGCTGTCACAGTCTCATTACATTGAGAAGATGCTCTCTCGCTACGGGTATCAAGATCTTCCTATTATTGATACACCGTACAGGAGTGATCTGAAACTGGAGCCAAATTCGAAGGAGAGCGTCAGGCAGTTGGAGTACGCTAGCGTCATCGGAAGTTTGATGTACGCTACTACTGCCACAAGGCCTGACATAGCCTTTGCAGTGGGAATGTTGAGTCGATTTACGAGCAATCCAGGCGTAAAGCATTGGAAAGCTGTGAAGCGTGTTATGAGATATCTCAAGAAGACTCAGACATATGCACTATACTACAGCGGAGATCCGTCAGTAGTGGAAGGCTTCAGTGATGCTAGCTGGTGTTCAGAGGTGGAGAGCGAATATTCCACAGGTGGATATGTGTTCGCCATGGATGGAGCTGCTATATCGTGGAAGTCGAAGAAGCAGACTATGTTATCTCGCTCCTCCATGGAATCTGAATTCTTTGTATTGGACGCTGCAGCAGATGAAGCAGAGTGGCTTCGGGAGCTCATGTATGACCTTCCAATGGTTGGGGCTCAGATACCGGCGATTCCGATATACTGTGACAACCAGGCGGCAGCAGCAGTGGCATCAAATGAACTCTTCAACGGGAAGAAGAGGACTGTGCGGTTGAAGCACAGAGCAGTGAACGATCTCATAAAAAGGGGCGTCATTGCAGTGATCGATGTTCGGAGTCAGGAAAACCTGGCGGATCCGTTCACGAAGGGTCTCAAGCGTCAGCTGGTCGAGGACACAGCAAGGAAGATGGGCTTGAAGGCATTCTAATATTGTGTCATTATAATCCTATCAATAAATTTTATGTTATTGGTTCAAAGAGAAATCTACCAGATATCTAATTTTTTGATTCAATGGAGGACTATTGACTGGAAAAATATTAGTTAACAGTGGGCACTTGTTCTGCGGAACATGTAAGGGTTTCGGACCCAGAACCACTGTTGTCTACTATGAATTTTCTACGGAAAATTGATCCTGTGAGAAGGATGGCATAATGCCTTAATGAGTTCTCAGACTGAGTGAAGGTCTGTTATGCTTTACAGGAAGCATGGTGGCGCAACAACCACAAAGGAGTGTTACAACTCCATGCTACAGTGGGGTGACTCTACCATGAGGTTCCCAGGTAGGGGTAATGCCTCGGCTTTGTTAGCCAAGTTACAGGCGGCGTAGCACCGCATATAGGCAGGTAGCCTAATGTTGCATAATCGTAATAAAGAGATATAGGCAGCACTACAAAGAGGCCGGTGTCCTCATGTTACAGTGGCATGACACCACGATGAGGTACCCAGGTAGGGGTAAAGCCTCGGCTTTGCAAGCCATGTCATAGTGGCGTAACACCACAAGGGAGCGCAAGGCTTCATGCTGGGTAGTTTGGCACTACAAAGAGGCTTGAGACCTCATGCTACAGTAGTATGACACTACGATGAGGTTCCCAGGTAGGGGTAATGCCTTGGCTTTGTCAGCCATGTCATAGCGGCGTAGCACCGCAAAGAAGCGCAATGCTTCATGCCAATGACTCTTTATATAGAACTCACCTATAGTGTATGGACAGAGATATCAGGCCGTCTCTTGAGGGTAAACTTGTAGACGTCCAAAAATTATACACTGAAACCAGGCTGGCACAAGGCCTTCAATGTGCAGCCAGAAGCACAGTTGATGTCACTATGTGAGTAGGAAGAATTGCAGTGATGGTGCAGAATTCAAGGCTTAGTCCATTCTTGTATCATGCTGTTATTTAACCTATGCGGGAAGATTCAAGTCGTAGCGACATCTCTCCTAATGCATGATGGACAATCACTGTGGGGAACGCTCAACCCATATATTGAGATATGTGGGGGATTGTTGGTGTTTTTGCCTTTGGACTAGAAAAGATAGTCCCACATCGGCTACACCAAATGGTGAGTATCTCAATATAATGCATTGCTTGTGTTGAGGTGTGCACATGAGGTGTAGTGGGGCACAAGTTTGTGCCATGTGGAAGTATTTTCCTAGAAGGAAAAAGGATTAAATCCAACAAGGATGCAAGTTAATTTTTGTTGTGCGGACTCGGACTCGGACGCGGACTCCAAGATGTCTCGTGCATGCACGGGAGGGTTCGGGGGGTAGGCGTGGACTGGCACACTTCTATGCTGATTGTGGGATGATCTAAAATATCAAACTCTATTTTTGAGTATTGGTATTTTAGTCCCACATCGGATAGGAGAAGAGGTGAAGTCTCAACTCCACTCTATAAATAGAGCCCCTTGGCCTCCTTTGAAAGATGCACCAAGAAGAGAGTTGAGGGAGTCTGTTAAGTCCAGAAAGCCCGTTCAAGTCTCAAATATTGACTTACGAGCGTTCCAGAAGTTCTCCTGAACTTGCTGGTTCCTGGGAGCTTATCCGTACTGCGGGTATAGCTTTGAGCGCCGGTGTTCAACACCCCAGCGAGATCCGCTCTTCTTCTTCCTTCCTCTTTCTGTTGCCTTCGAGAATCTGAGACTCAACTGTTGTTGATCATCTCTTGTTGCCTTCGAGAAACCGCTATTGCAAACGCGATTCGATTTTTTTAATCGTTTAGGCTACGCAATCAGCATTATTTGCATCTCTTTTTTAGGGATTGCAACTGCATTATTTGCATCTCTTTTTTAGGGATTGCAACTGCTTTCTTTGCATCTCTTCTTAGGGATTGCAACTGAGTTTTTCCATCAATTGTTTGCGAATAGACTAACAGGCAGGTGGTGTCTCGATGGCACGACGCTTAGAATCCGGCCCCTCACATCATGTGAGTAAAAATAGTTGTAACTTATAAACTCTCAAATTCTTGTTTTGATTCAAGAATTTCTGGAATCTGAATCTCTTTTGGTGAAATAAGCCTCACCCCCAGCATCGTATGGCCTTACGATGCGAAAAACTCTACTGATTAATTTTTGTTGTTATTATATTGCAGAGATTTCGGGTGTGATCCAGTTGTTCTCTTCCACCCAATGCACTAACCAAAACTACAATTATTCCTATACTATTATTTGTATTAGCTTTGCTCTATTTTTTTTATTTCAATCTCAATATGCTGGAACATGTATTGTCTAGATTTCCAAGATGCAAGTATGTATTTTGTATCAAAATTTTAGGATTCAAGTAGGTATGAATTCCAATTCAAGCATGCAGTATTGATTTCCAGAATTCAAGTACATATCTCATTTCCAATCTTCGAGTAACATAAGGTATGAGATTACAAATTCATATAATAATTTTTCAATGTAGCACAGAGCAGAAAATACAAAAAATTGAATTGGGTTTCACTTGCGTGACTCTTTGTGTCCGTGACCTATGCATCCTAGACTCTTACTATTTGTTCCCTAAATATTTTTATTTAAGGTTTCTCGAGAGCCCGTCACTAATTAAAATGTTTTATCCTAGAACTTATGGTTTAGTATAAACGATATCTTCTGGATATGGATATGGAAAACTTGGTCAACTCCTGAATTTCTTAAAGATTTCAGCAGAGTCACCTTCGTATTTCGAGCTCCATAAATTTTACAACTTATATGCGAGACTCGGAGCAACCCTCCGTAGCATTTCCCGGGTACACCGACCACTTCGGTCGAACAACTCAATGCTGGAACACATGTAAGTATTATATATATGCAATTAAGTTCAAGTAGAAACTTTCTTACCTTAGCAAGCAAGCTATTTATTTATTTGTACTGGCTTTAGCCGGGCTGAGAGAGAGGACTGTGCAAAGGAGGAGAGAGAGAAGAGTGGAGCGGAAGGAGAGAAGTTTTGGTAGAGAGCAAGTTTGTAAGAGAGGGTAGGGGAGATCGTTTTCATTGAGAGATTTTGGAAAAAAATTGAGGGAACTGAAATTTTAGGGGGGAAATTGCGCGCAGTTTATAGGCTGGGATTAAAGGGATAAACAGATGGGTTTTAACGAATTTGTTCATGAAAATTCTCGTGAGGTAGAGACTTTTTCTAAACGGATATTAGGGGATTCTTTTGGGAATGAAAATCAAATATGCTCATTAACTTATTGCAATGACTAAAAAAAAATTGTCAAAAAGATTAATAATTTGTGTCATGATTAGGTTTTGTTGTAAAAAAAATTTTGTTGCAAATAAATTTACCACCGTCCAACTATTTTACGACGAAATATTTGAACAATTTAGTTTTTGTTGTTGCAAATCCAATTTTTGCAACAAATATATAAATGTTGTTGCATTAAAAATTTTTTGCAACAAAACAAATTTTGTTGCAAAAAATTGTTACAAGAAGTCTTTTTTTTTTTCTTGTAGTGCCATTGCCCTTTTTCATACTATTCGAGTACAAGAATCACAATTGTAATTGCACTCTATAAATGCTATTCAAGTCTAGAAATCACAATTTGTTAGAAAAGTAATAAAAATCAAATCCAAATTCGAATTTATTCAAAAATGAATAGATTACCAAACTAGTATTTGTAAATTATTGGTCATTACAATGTAACTTAGATATTACAATTAGCAACTTCTAGAAAGCTGAAAATTTTGGCTCTTAATAAATTCTAAGATCCAATTACTGTAGTCCTAGATAAGTATAGATTGTCATATAGAAATTATACCAATTTTCAAGGGTATCAATAATAACTTTATGTTCTTGCAACCCAAGTCAAATTGATCTCATATTCAAACTATGTTAATTCTTAAGTCATTACAGATGAGTATTTGCAATAGTTACTAAACTAGTGTATATGTCATAGATTCCTTACATAATAATGTCATTGACTATATATTACATCTTAGTTTTCAACTAAAGTTACCTATGCCTTCAGTATCTATAATCATATACCTTGCTATTTTAAAGTCAAAATTTAAGCTTATTTTGTTATATATAAAAATATGGACTTATTTTAATCTATGTAAAATACTATGAAACAAAGCATAATGCCTACTATTTCACACAATCTAAGAACAACCATAAGGAATATATCCATATATGATATTTAAGAGTTACAAAGTGAATGATGTATTGACCAAATTTATTAACTAAAGACCTTTCTAAACAGACAATGTTCTACGATTTGCTACGTGTGTGTGTGTGTCTATATATATATATATAAAAAATATATATATATATATATATATATATATATATATATATATATATATATATATATATATATATATATATATTTCTTCTCATTAATACTAGAAGCAAGCATGAAAAAAATTCACTAGCTATACACATAGAAAAGCTCATAACTAAAATATTTCCTAACCAAATCAAAATTGACATCATAACAATTCCTTAAGTCCATTTATCTCCATGTCGTATCCTAACCTTGTGTCCATAAAATTTTACTTTAGAATCTCATATAATATTTATAACCAAGATATTAATAATCATAACCATATCTAAGAATTAAAAATATTTGGTGAAACAATTTCACAAGCACCTTTTGTTCATGTGTTAATACTTGTATCCAAACCATTAGATTCATACTCATATGCTCAAATTTCATACCAATTTCTTTATATGATTAAAATTAGAATTTATTGCAAAAAATGGGCTTAAATAAAACTATAACATATATAGAAACTTTGAAAAAAATCTAAGAGTTGGTTGACTTGCCTTGATTCAAAACCTAGGATTCTCTTCTCCAAATCCAAGTGAATTCTTCTTTACCCTATGTTCTTCCCCTATTCCAGAAATTGGAAATTAAAATCTGACCTATGTTTAGAAATTGAAAGATAAATAGGAAAGGAGGAGCTGTTATACCTAGAGTAGGAAATCGGATATCTCAAAGGAAGATGGAGGAGGGTTAGAGGTCGACGCCGAAGGGGTCGGGCGAACATCGACGGACGGACGGCAGGTGAGGATTAAATTAATACATATATATATATATATATATATATATATATATATATATATATATATATATATATATATATTTCTTTTTCTTTTTTTTTTATGTGGGGATTAGGTGACACATAGAATTTGACATCTAAGAAACACGCAGTCGCAGCCACACATCATTGAAAATGAATGTTCAGATTTAAATGCATACCAAATTTATATCTATAGAAATCAAATTTGACATGCATGCTAATTAATACAAATTACTCTATAAAATCTGAATCATTTATTTTAGGGTAAAGTACATTTAAACCCTCCTTAGATTTGTCTCGTTTGCAAAATAAGACCTTTTAGAAAACTTAAGCAGTTTGTACCTCCCGCAAAACATGTTTTGCTCAGAATGCCGCTTTCCGTCAAAATGACGTTAGAACTAGCCGTTAGAAGTCATTTTTTGGGTAAAGTAAATTTTACACTCCCCAAAATACCCCTCTGAATGCTAACGTTAACATTGTGACTCCCCCCTTTCATTCTCTATATATATGATTGTTTTGAAACATAAAATCAAAGCTTTCTATTTTCTACTTTTTGTTGGAAAAATAACATTAATTTTTTTCATCTTCCCCTTCTTTTTTTTTACTTATTTGCTCTCATTTAATGTATTGAAGCTTTTTCTTACATACAGATCTCAAATCCAACTGCAAATTATGGCTAGTAGCTCGCAATCTTCATTCTCAAGACGTCCAAATAGAAATTATGGAAGAACAATTCATTGCTATTGTGGATTAATTAGTCCACTGAAGACTTCATGGACACCAAAAAATTCTGGAAGAAGATTTTACGGGTGTGCAAATTTTCCAACAAATTTTTGTTGTTTTCTACTATTGGAGGATGAGAAACTTTCAGAACACTATCAAATTCTAATGTAAAATTTAATGAAAGAATTAAATGAGCACCGAGGCCAAGGTTTACCGCCTATTCCTAGAGAATCGATAGCGGCGATGACAACAACTGAACCCGGACCATGCTTCAACATACATGTTTTGCAATTTATTTTTGGATTTTTGACATGTTTAGTAATATTTAATTTATTTGTTTAAGGAATACATGTGATGGAAATAAATTTGTACCAAAATTTACAATTCCAGTTAGAATTAATAAATAAATAATTATGATAATAGTCATGACTAGTAAATTATTAAGTAAGACTATAATGATGATTATAATTATGATTAATAAATTATTAATTAAAATTATTATAATATATAAATTATTAACTATAATTATAATTATGATTAAATTATTATTAATTAATATTATAATAAAATTGTAATTAATAAATTATTAATTAAGATTATAATTATTAATATAGTTAGAATAAATAAATAAATAATTATGATAATAGTCATGACTAATAAATTATTAAGTAAGACTATAATGATGATTATAATTATGATTAATAAATTATTAACTAAAATTATTATAATATATAAATAATTAACTATAATTATAATTATGATTAAATTATTATTAATTAATATTAACTATTTAGATTATAAACATTTACTTTTGAAAATTACATCAAGCATAAGAATTCTATCTTTTTAAGAATGGGAGGTTATTTTTTTGTCCCAGTCAACTTTTTGCCCGAGTAAATTCTTTTTTGTTTTTTGTTTAGTTTTCTTGTCTTTTTATTCTTTTGTTTCCATTTTTTTAGTTCTTATTTCATATTTGTTATTTTTTTTCTTTTTTCATCTTTTTAAGAATCCTTTTTAGTTTTTTAAGAGTGACTTTCATATTTTTGGGTAATTTTTTTCATTTCTTAAATATTTTTTGTTTTTATTTCAAATTTGTATAGTTTTTTATTTTTGTCTTCTTTCATTATTTAAGATTTATCTTCATTTTTTTGGTTTTTTGGAATGTTTTGTCTATTTTTTTCATTTTTTATTTTTTTCCATATTTCAATAGTTTTTTTGTTTTTTGTTTGGTATTTTTTTTTCCAGTTTTTCATCATTTCCATTTTTTAAGAATTGATTTTTTCTGTATTTATCAGTTTTGTTTTACCCAAAAATATTTATATATTTGTTAAATAAAAAATAATTTATGAAAAAATAATTTTAAATAATAACTTTATAGAAATATAAAATTTCTGACTATAGTATTTAAACGTCCCAAGTTTTACTACAGTAAATAGCTTTGGGTTTTATTGGTAAGTGTAGAGAATCTATATCCAGGGGTAAAATGGTCAGCACAACCTCGTTTTAACACCAGTTAACAGAAAAGTAAGATTAGGGGGGTGATTTAAGCATTATTGAAACGTTTTGGGTTTTTCAAATCAGGGAGTCTTTAATTGCGTTTTCGTAACATCTAAGGAGGGTTTAAATGCACTTTACCCTTTATTTTAAATGGTTGAGATTGCATATTTTTTTAGATATCAAAATACTATGTGTCACCTGATCTCCACCACACATATATATATATATATATATATATATATATATATAGGGAGCGGATCAAACCCCCCCTTAGAAAATCCCCCTAAAAACCCCCCTCACTCTAATTCGTAATATTAATGTTAATATTAATGATAATGTTAATATTAATGTTAATATTAATGTTAATGTTAATATTAATTTTTTTATTTTTGTTTAATATTAATGTTAATGTTAATGTTAATGTTAATGTTAATATTAATTTTAATGTTAAGTTTAATATTAATTTTAGTATTTAATGTTAATATTAACATTAATATTAACATTAAATTACGGATTAGAGTGAGGGAGGGTTTTAGGGGGTTTTCTAAAGGGGGCTTTTGATCCGCTTCCATATATATATATATATATATATATATATATATATAAGTGTATATACTAGATTTGTGTTTGACTAGGAATACGGTTCTGATAAGCAATCCTGACACCACCTATGCTGATTCGCCTATCGTTTCATCGAGCCGATGCAGCTCGATTCGTTAACTCTGTTGCAGAATCCTCTTATATGACTTAACCATTCGAGCACTTCGTGCTCCTTCGAACTAATTGACTGATTTGATCTATCGTGTCCATGTCTCAGCTCGTTGCGAGGCAATACTATTGTCTCGGCAAACTTCGAAAATGGGGCAAAATATTGACCACAAAAAACTTACCGTAAAAGCTTGCACATGAAACTGAACTCAACTAATACTTCATCGAATCAATTTAATACTTGTTCAAATCAAACTGATACTTCTTCGAGTCAAATTAATAATTCATCGAGTGAACGACTCAGCGTAATGCACCTTTTGATGCGGGATATTGGAATAAGTGTCGAGAACATATAAAGAGTCATCATGCACATCTACGGTGATAGATTATAAGGGGTCAAAATTATCGGCGAATAAGATTGTTGAGATACGATTGTCCAAAAGGAGTGAATCCATCATAACATAAAGCCAACGAACATTCCTATACTATGTAACAAATTTTGGATGACAACGATAAAAAAAACTTGCATGCCTCTCTATCGGAAGGGTGAGATAATTATCCTTCATTCATCTTCCGTTCTTTGCGCTACCATGTCATATGTTGTATTGTATTTACGGATATATACATCTTCTACACCTCTTTTTGATCGACAAGAACTGCATGTACTCGTAGGAATACAACTTTCCTCCGACAATTGACTTTTCTTTGCCCCGAATTGATTTTTACTGGTTCGCGTGACAAAAAATGCATATGTATATATCATTATTCTTCTTATAGTAATGCAACCCTTCTAACAACAATCTATCTTTTTGTAGCCTAATCAGTATTTTCATATCATCTTCGATTTGAAGAAGTTTTAAGGCAAGTCCTTTGATCATTTGGCCACAACTCTCTAATGAACTTAATTATTGATCGTAGCATTCTTATGATAAGTTAAAAATCAAACATGTGGTTCAACAACCGCATCACCACCGATAAGTATATTGGAGTACCGACATCCTTGAACATATCATAGAACTCCTTTGCATTAGGATTCAGATCCTCCGGATCAAAACTTGGCCTGACCGCAACAAATACCATCTCCCGTACTAGGTTTCGCTGTCAATATTCGAAGTAATCTCCAGAAGTGGACTCTCCGACTTTCGTAGTGAAGGAGGACTAGTATTGCATATAAAAAAATTCTCCTTTAGTTGTCCATTCATTAAAATTCTGTACGAAATCCTTCTTGTAGAGATGCTTCCACATATGATGCACCTTTTTGAATGGGCTACTATGACATTTGACATAATAACACTTGATGAGACTTCTACCTATGGAATAGGTTGGCTATTGGCGTATTTGAGAAATTTCTCAACGTCCACATTGAAATCATCATTTATATCAATCTTGTTCTAATATCGCCAATTGTTTAACTACATATGGTCAACTAAGTATTGACTCATTGCTTTCTTAGCTACAACGTTTTCTTTTTCTAAAGCAAATCCAACGAAGCTAGCTCATTCTGAATGTCGCTAATTATGTTTATTTTCATATCATCCATAATGTATAATATTTCCACAATGTAATCACATTAAAAACTTCCACCAAAGCATGAACTTGTTATACAATACCGTTTATCAACCAGAGTCTGTGCTATACAATACATATTCTTGCTATATGTGCATGAAATGTATAATAGTATATACAAAGATTTTGTGAGAAACTAAATCATAAAGTCGTTAACCCTTTTGCCCATAAGGATAGCCGTTGAAAATACAACGAGGCGCCTTAGGGGAGAACTTGTCCCTATTTTGAGATAGGGTAGTGGAGTAACAAAGACAACCAAATGTACGAATGTGATCATAAGATGGTGCCTTGTTAAACATTCATTGGTAAGGTAAGACATTATGCAGAAGGGGTGCGGGGATACGATTAATAAGATAAACGACAGTAAGAAGACAATGGCCCCAAAATTTGATGGGCAAGTGAGACTAGAACCTGAGGGCTCTAGCAAGCTCAAGCAAATGGCAGTGATTCCTCTCAACAACTCCATTTTGTTGACGAGTAGCTACGCAACTTGTTTGATGAATAATATAATTTTCAAGACAATAAGATCTCAAAGCACAAAACTCACTGCCATTATCGGATCATACACATTGGACAGATTTTGAAAACTGAGTTCGCTCCATAGAGATGAATTGTTGTAAGAGAGACTGTGTCTCACCTTAGTGTGCATCAGATATACCTACGTACTGCGAGAAAAATTATCTACTATGGTAAGAAAGAAACGTGCTCCCCATATCGCTAGAGTGGAATACCCATCCCATATGTCTACATGTATCATGGCAAAAATGGAAGTACTAGTAATAGTGCTCAATGGAAATGGTAACCGAGTTTGTGTTAGCAAGATGACAACAATCACAAGGTGATAAAGAAGAACTAGTACTTTTATTCAAAGATGGAAACAACATATGCAGTCTTTTGCTAGAAATATGGCCTAAACGCCGATGCCAAGTATCAAAGGATACATTATTTGAATTTAAAACAGAATGCACACTAGGTAAAACTTAGAAATAGTATAGCCCATTATATTCCTTAGCCACTCCAATCAGCATCCTCCGGGTGTGGTCCTGAAAGAAAAAAATCATGAAAAAAATGAGCAGATATTTTTTCATTTTTAGTCAATTTACTGATAGAAAGCAGACTGAAACCAAATGATGGTACACAAAATACATTTCTTAAAATGATATGTGAAGATAAACGAACTGAACCGACATGAGTAATTTTAGCATAAGAGCCATCAGGTAATGTGATAGAAGAATGATTATTTATATGAGTAAGATCAATTAAAAGAGACGGATTAGAGATGATATGATGAGATGCTCCAGAATCGATAATCCAAGAGTCATGATTATTAAAAGTAGCTAAACAAATTTTTTACCTGCTACATTCACAGAGGGTCCAATGTTACCTTCCTTTAACATTGCTAATAATCGCTGATATTGCTTGACAGTAAGTGAAGGTAGAATTTGATTAACCCGATCTCCTCCTGATCAACTCGAAGCCATTTCATCACTGACCTTTTGTTTGTGATTTTTGTGTCCTGGTGGAAACCCATGCAATTTAAAACACTTGGGTTCCTTACCACAATAATGGCCTGGCCTTTTGCAGTAATCACAATAAGGTCTTTCCGGTGGTTTCTTCCGTGGGTGTGAGAATATTGATTCGTCTGACCACTATGTTGGCCAAAAATTGCAAATGCGGACAACCCATGCTTCGATAAGCCCATGCCATTACCGGGATTCAACTCCCGGTAAGATGAGGAGGAGACATGTTGAACTACCATTGCAGAGTTCTCCATACTGCCATGTTGATCATCAGAAACTGATAGCTAGCATTCTTCTTGCAACAGAAGTGAGTATGCTCATTGTACTGTAGGGAGAGGATCCATAATTAGAAGATGGCTAGGGGTAATTTTTGAATCCCTCATTCAATTCTATCAGAAAAGCAATTAGGTATTCACGCATGGCTTTATGTTGATAAGCTTTGGAGGCGCCACAGGTACATGTTGGTGTATCCTCCAATGAAGTCAATTCCTTCTAAAGGGTTTTAAGCCTTGTATAATAGGAAGAAATTGATGACGAACCCTGGCTACAAATTGCTATTTCTCTCCGAAGTTGGTATTCCCTTGGAGCATTAGATTGGGTAAACTGTTCCCGTAAATCAGACCACACTTCGGCAGATGTGTTAGCATATATAATGGAATCAAAAATTTCACGAATAACTGAATTGAATAGTCAGGATTTTACCATGTCGTCACATCTTGTCCATACAACATATTCTTGAGAATTTGCATCTGGTTTCTTCAAGCAACCATCGATGAAGGCAACTTTATTTTTGGCTTTGAGAGCAACTGTGAATTGACGACTCTATATGCCATATTTGTTGTCGTCCATTTGTTGTGAAATAAGTGATGCTCCAGGTATGTCTGAGTGATGCAAGTAATAAGGACTCGAGAGATCTCCATGGAGGTTTTTTTTTTGGTTGGAAGAAGCAGCCATGATAAATTTTGATTGTTACTTTGTGGAGCGGTGCTCTGATACCATGTAAATTGGATGGCTGTGAATTAACTTTTATTTAGGTAAACAACCAAATATATAGTTTGTATAAAAATAAGAAGTTGTTGATAAAGATAGAATCTCCCATTTATAAGATACGAGAAGTTGTACAACCGTTTGCTAAAGATAGAATCTCCCATTTATAAGATATGAGGGATGTACAACCGGAAGTTACAAGAGACAGATAAGATGAAATATATATACTATTATTGTTAGTCCCGTGGCGTAATTTTTTATGAAAAACTGAGAAATGAAACGATTATAAAAACAATATTTTTACGTAACACTTCAAAGAAGGTGCACAACAGAGATCCTTGGAGGATTCTGGATTACGAAAATCTAAAAAGATTTTGTAACAACAGCAAACGAATGTAATACTTCTAAAAAAGAAGATACAAATCGAATTGCTAGCAGCAGCAGCGATGGTCCACTAACAGTTTCTGATTAGATCAGAATTGTTCTCGTTCAGAATGAGTTGTAGTGGATGACAGACGATGAAGTAGATGGAAGAACAGCTGCTGGGGTGAATGATTACCGACACTCAAAGCTTGATTCGCCCTACATGAACAGCTTCCAGGAACCAGCAAGTTCGATGAAGAACTTTGGAACACTCCGCTCTTCTGACTCGTCGGATAGCGCACGGACACCTACGCTAAGTGGTGCTGGTGCTCTGCTTCTCTTCTCTCTTAAACTCTGTGGAATTCGTAAGAAATGTGTTCTGAACACTTGTATCCTGAGAGAGAGAGAGAGAGAGAGAGAGAAGAGAACCTTATATAGGCCCGCACTGTAACAAGTGCAACTTAAGCACACTATGTGTCTAGCGATGATGCTTACGTGCTAAGTGCAAAGTGCGCCAACAAAATACCACATTACGTCTCGTGAGCCCATGAGTCCGAGTCGCTAAGCCCCTACGGAGCTTAGCTCCAATCGAAATTAATTCCCAAGAGCAAAAAACTTAACCTTTGCCATGGAGACTTAACTTACCTCCTAGTAAAATCACCCATATGGTTCCCTCCTTAGGGTCACCACCCCATATGCATATGTCAACAGCACATAGCAAGTATATATATTGAAATACCTCATGTTGCTTTTCCAATATGGGACTAAACTTCACTAGGCATATTGAGAGCAAGCTCTCTACATGTCAAGGAAAAGCTCCAACAATCTCCCACATATCTCGATATATGAAGTTGAGTGTTCCCCGAAGTAACTGTCCATCATGCATTATGAGAGATGTCACTTACGACTTGAATCTTTCCGCATGGGTCAAACAACAGACTATAATACAAGAATGGACTAAGCCTTGAATTCTGCACCATAGCTAAAATTCTTCCCACTCACATAATGTATTTACATGTTCTTCTGGCTGCACATTAAAGGCCTTGTGACAGCCTGGTTTTAGTGTATAATTTTGAGCGTCTACAAGTTTACCCTCAAGAGACAGCCTGTTATCTCTGTCCATACACTATAGGTGAGTTCTTTATTAAAGAAACATGGCATGAACCTTGTGCTTCCCTTGCGGTGCTATGCCGCTATGACATGGCCTAAAGCCGAGGTATGACCCCTACCGGAAACCTCATCGTAGTGTCATACTATTGTAGCATGAGGTCACAGCCTCTTTGTAGTGTCATACTACATAGTATGAAGCCTTAGGCTCCCTTGCGGTGTTACGCCACAACGATATGGCTTGCAAGGCCGAGGCTTTAACCCTATCTGGGTACCTCATGGTGGAGTCACCTTACTATAGCATGGAGTTTCACTCATTGTAGTGCTGCTCTACCGTGCTTTCTGTAAAGCACACCAGACATTCACTCGGCCTGAGAAATCATTAAGGCGTTTAAGCCAACCTCTCACAGGATCCGTTTTTTGCAAAAAATAATAGCAGACAGCAGTAGTTGTAGGTCCGTAAGCTCTCCATGCGACAGAGGACATATACCCACTGTTCCTAATATTTTTCCAGCTAATGGTCCTCCCTTGAACCAAAAGCTAGATGCCTAGTAGATTTTTCTTTGAACTAATAGCATAAAATTTTATGGTAGGATTACAGAATACCTTTAAGCCCTTTTTTTACTGTGTTATCGACCAGCTAGCGCTTGAGGCCCTTGGTGAACGGATCCGCCAGGTTCTCCTGACTTCGAATATCAATCACTACAATAATACCTCTCTTGATGAGATCATGTACTGCCTTGTGCTTTAACAGCACCGTCCTCTTCTTTTCGTTGAAGAGGTCATTTGATGCCACCGTCGCAGTCGTTTGGTTGTCGCAGTATATCGGTATTGCCAGTATTTGCGTCCCAACCACTGGAAGATCATACATGAGCTTCCAAAGCCATTCTACTTCATCCGCTGCGGTATCAAGTGCAAAGTACTTAGATTCTATGGATGACCGCGAGAGCAAAGTCTGCTTCTTCGACTTCCATGATATAGCAACTCCATCCATTATGAAAATAAATCCACCTTTGGACCTCTCGCTCTCCAACTCTGAGTACCAGTTGGCATCACAAAAGCCTTCTACTACCGACGGATCTCCGTTGTAGTGCAGTGCATATGTCTGAGTCTTCTTGAGATATCTCACAACCTGTTTTACAGATTTTTAGTGCTCAATGCCTGGGTTGCTTGCGAAATAACGCAACATTTTCACGACAAAACCTATGTCAGGCCTTGTGGTAGTAGTAGTATACATCAAACTCCCGATAACTCTTGCGTACTCCAGCTGCCTGACGCTTTCCCTCGAATTAGGCTTCAGCTTCATATCACACCTGTAAGGCGTATCGATCACTGGAAGATCCTGATACCCGTAACATGCGATCATCTTCTCAATATAATGAGATTGTGATAGCGCTAGTCCAGTGTCTGTCCGGATGATCTTGATCCCTAAGATCATATCAGCTTCTCCCAAGTCCTTCATACTGAACTTGCTCGAGATGAACTTCTTTGTCTCCGTGACACAGCCCATATCCGTACCTAGGATTAGCATGTCATCCACATACAGACAAAAGATTACACATCTTCCATCAGCAAACTTTATATAAACACACTTGTCCGTCTCACTGACCCTGTAGCTATTTGACCTTATAACCTTGTCCAATTTTTCATGCCACATCTTGGGAGCTTGTTTAAGACCGTACAAGGATTTTACCAACTTGCAAAATTTTTCTTCAAGACCCTTGACGACAAATCCCTCTGGCTGTTGCATGTAAATCTCTTCGGTCAGCTCGCCATTTAAGAAAGTCGTTTTCACATCCATCTGATGTATCACCATCTTATGTATTACTGCGAGAGCAATCAACAATCTGATGGTGGTCATCCGGGCTACTGGAGCATACGTATCAAAGTAGTCGATTCCCTGCTTCTGAGAAAATCCCTTGGCTATCAACCTAGCCTTGAACTTGTCAATAGTTCCATCTGCTTTCATCTTCTTCTTGAAGATTCATTTGCATCTGATGGGTTTTGCTCCTTCAGGAAGATCAACCAACACCCAAGTGTTATTTTAGGTGATGGGATCAATTTTATTGTCTATCGCCTCCCTCCAAAAAACTGCGTCTCTGGTCTTCATCGCCTCATCATAGGTTAGCGGATTTGCTTTCACATGATATGTCACAAAGTCATTTATGAAGTCCTTCAGCCTCCCCACACGCTTAGCTGACGGCTCAGCGAGTTCTGGTTCAACCGTTATTTCCACAACAACATCTTCTTGTACTACATTCTCATTGAAAATTTCAGTTTCCTGCGCACCCTCATTATTCTCCGGAACATCCGTAAGAACAATGTTCTTGTGTCTTACAAATTTGTCTTCAAAATATTCTGTGTCGTGAGATTCCATGTTATGATTTGATTCAATATCAAGAAATTTTCAAGCATCACTTTTCTTGGCATAACCCAAGAAGATTGTCTTTGTAGTCCTTGTCCCAAGCTTCTGAATCTTCAGATCTAGAAGCTTCATATATGCCAGACACCTCCACACTCGAATAACATTCAAGTTAGGTCTGACCTTGAACCATAGTTCATGAGGAGTAATGTCTGAAGTTTCATGAGGCACTCTACTTAGAATAAAAGTGGTCGTCAATGCAGCTTCTCTCCAGTTACACTTTGGAAGACCCGTAGTCAACAACATTGAGTTAATCATTTCTGTCAATATTTTGTTTTTCCTCTCTGCTACTCCATTTGATTGAAAAGAGTACGGAGCCGTAGTCTCGTTGACAACTCCATGTTCTTTGCAGAACGATACGAATTCATGAGATCGATACTCTCCACCTCGATCACTTCTTATTCTCTTGAGTTGTTGTCCAGTCTGTCGTTTAGCCTCGGCCCTGAACTCTTTGAACTTCTCGAACGCTTCGTCTTTACCCTTCAGCAAGTAAACGAACGCGTACTTAGAGAAGTCATCGATGAAGGTTATGAAATACTTTATCCCGGCCTTTGTAGAGAATTGTTTGAAGTCACAGATATTAGAGTGTACCAACTCCAGAAGATCTGTGCTTCGATTAACCCGAGAAAAAGGTTTTCTTGTGATCTTCGTTTGAGCACAAACTTCACATTTCTTTATCTTACCCCCACATTTGGAGATAAGTCCTAAACTAGACATTATGTTTATTCTTCTACAATGAACATGTCCTAGTCTATTATGCCATAACTCAAGAGTATAAGCAGAATGAGTGATTGCATTAACAACTTTGGACTGGTTTACAAGCTGAATTTTAAACATTCCTTCGGTATAAAAAGCTTTTCCGAAGTATGTTCCCTTTATGGACATCACCATCTGACCAATATTGATGTTCATTCTGAGGCCTGCATTACAGAGTAGGCCTCCCGAGATTAGGTTCTTTGCGATAGCAGGTACATGCTTCACACCCTAAAGCATAGAGACTTCCCCGAAGTCAGCTTCAAAACTACCGTCCCGATTTCGAGCACTTTAGCTTGTGCATGGTTCGCCACCATAACAACTTCAGAAGTTGGCGTGTAGGTGGTGAACCACTCCTTGCTTGAGCAGATATGGCAGGTGGCACCAGTGTCTACCCACCAGTCAGAGTCAGCCCCTATAGCAGTGACCTGCACAATCATTGTAACAACGTCAGTGATCATAGAATCCTTGCTAGGCTCACCTTGCTCTGATTGCTTGGTTTTTGCTTTGCATTCACTCTTGAAGTGGCCCTTCTTGCCATACTTGAAACAAGGCATCTGAGACTTTGCCTTCTGATTCTTGAAAGAAGTTTCCTTAACTTTCAGATTGTTAGGGTCCTTCTTTTTGTTGTGGGAAGCTGCATGCTTTCCCTTGTGTTCCTTGGTGTAAACCAAATTGGCGTTAGCCAATTGTTTGGACAGTGCGTCTACCTTTAGTTGAGCCTTCATTTGGTCCTCAACATAGACTTCCTGCATGAGATCTTCCAGACTGATCTCCAACTTCTTCCTATGCATGCTTGCAGAGAACTTGCACCACCCAGCGGGGAGCTTAGAGACGATCCCTCCAACAACAAACTTGTCGGGGAGGGACATCGCCTCATCATCCAACTTCTGTCGCAGCTTCAGGAACTCCTTCACCTGCGACAGCATTGGCTTCTCATCTTCAAAGAACCACTTGTGATATTTTTTAACTAAAAATATCTTACTTCGGTTCTTATCATCTTCGTATAGTTTCTCCAGAGGCTCCCAAATCTCTCTGGCAATAGTCTTCTTTGAATATGATTCTGCAAGAGAGTCTTCCATAGCATTTAGGATCATAAGCCTACAAATGCTATTGTCCCTTTCCACTTGGCCTGGTTCTTATTAGCAGCAGAAATTGCGGCTGCAGATCCAGTTTATGGAATAGTAGGTTCCTCCTCAAAAAGCACATGATCAACGTCAGAGAATTAAATATTGAGGCTAACCTTCATTTTCCAGATTTGATAGTGTTCACCATCTAATTGCTCTAACTTTGTGAAGTTAGGATTGATTAGCGAAGCACGAAAGTTTTCCATCTTTCAATCAAGCTTTGAGATTGTTAGTCCCGGGACGTAATTTTCAATAGAATACTGAGAAATGAAACGATTGTAAAAACAAAGTTTCGACGCAACACTTCAAAGAATGTGCACAACAGAGATCCTTAGAGAATTTTGCGTTACGAAAATCTAAAAATATTTCGTAACAACAGCAAACGAATGTAATACTTCTAAAAAGAAGGTACAAATCGAATTGTTAGCAGCAGCAGCGATGGTCTACTAACAGTTTCTGATTAGATCAGAACTGTTCTCATTCAGAACGAGTTGAAGTGGATAATAGGCGATAAAGTGGATGGAAGAACAGTCTGCTGGGGTGAATGATCACGACGCTCAAAGCTTGATTTGTCCCACACGAATAGCTTCCAGGAACCAGCAAGTTCGACGAAGAACTTTAGAACACTCTGCTCTTCTGACTCGTCGGATGGCGTACGGACTCCTATGCTAAGTGGCGCTGGTGCTCTGCTTCTCTTCCCTCTCAAACTCTGTGGAATTCGTAAGGAATGTGTTCTGAACACTTGTATCCTGAGAGAGAGAGAGAGAGATAACAGAACCTTATATAGGCCCGCGCTGTAACGAGCGCAACTTAAGCGCACTATGCGCCTAGCGACGATGCTGACGTGTAAAGTGCGCCAACAAAACGTCACATTACGCCTCATGAGCCCGAGTCCGAGTCGCTAAGCCCCTACAGAACTTAGCTCCAATGGAAATTAATTCCCAAAAGCAAAAAGCTTAAGCTTTACCATGGAGACTTAACCTTACCTCCTAGTAAAATCACCCACATGGTTCCCTCCTTAGGGTCACCACCCCATGTGCATATCTCAACAACACATAGCAAGTATATATATTGAAATACCTCATGTTACTTTTCCAATATGGGACTAAACTTCACTAGGCATGTTGAGAGTAAGCTCTCTACATGTCAAGGAAAAGCTCCAACACTATAGTACTTGCACATGGGCCACACTATTGAACTATCTATCTATCTATCTATCTATCTATCTGTTTCCAATTTACATGTTCAAACAATCATTTAAAGAAATTCACGTACACAAACAAACACCTTATCCAGAGAAAGGATTGGGCTTGATATTAATTCTTGACTATAATCATGAGCATTTGTGTCGACTGTATAAAATTAAACAATAACTTGTATCTGTAAACCAATAGTTAAGTGTTCATGGTGAAAAATTAACCAATAACTTGTATCTGTAAACCAATAGTTAAGTGTTCATGGTGAATGTGTGCACATCAATTTTAACAGCCTTTCCTTTAGAAGAGGTGAGATTATAGGATATGATTGGTTTTGCAAGTTGACACATGGTTCTCTTTCATCATTTATTTATTCCCATGCTTTTACTACATGAGTAAAAAATTGGCAATCCTAACTGTCTCTAATATCGATTATTGGCATATAATTATTTAAATCCAAATCAAATGCTATCTTAAAGATTAACATAAGTATTGAATCTTGAAACCAAAATTTGAAGCTATCATGAAAATAACTACCTCCATCCATATTAATCAAATCAAGTCAAACACATAAAAATAACCAAAAAAATGTAAAGATGAATGGACATGATTATCTATTAAAGTTTGATGATAAGAACCATGTTATTATGTATAAGAATAATATTGTAATGTTATCATTGATGATGAGCATGTAATCCATAAAGAGAGTAAAAAAATGCATGGTGGCAATTTACTCGTCACCATAACTTTTTTTCTTTCTAAAAGGCAATCAATCTAGAGATGTGTTGTTGTTCATGAACTATACAATTTATAGTGATATAGAAACTAACTTCCTTTTCCAACATAACTAGGATATATAATTGGAGAGGCATTCACAGGTAAGAAGTGATATTAGTCAACAATATTCATGAAATATACATGATTTAATCAAGAATAGAAGCCATATGAACAAATTTTGTTGGCATCATCATTGCGAGATGTACCTTTCTTCTTGTTGTTAAACAATGCCATGAAGCTCTTCGTGTATTCATGCTGATAACATGTTATTAAAGTTAAAAAAAAAAAATTCGAAATAGACTATTTGTGTGCTCCCGTCGAAGTCACCCGAGGCTTCTCATATTAACTCTTATATAAAGGAGAAGAAGATTAGGGTTTGTGTTGATAGAGATAAGTATATCTACTATTTGTGGTTATCCTTCAATCACAACAAAACTTACGGATATTTAGACTTTGGGTCTCAAATAAGTTACAATATTTGTATTTGGTTCTCCATAATAGGTATAATTAGTGTTTGAATTTTCTATAAATTAGGATATTTGTGTTTGGTCTCCATAATAGATAAAATTAATGTTTGAATTTTGGATTAACGATTTAATGTTAAAACCCAACTAAAAAAGTAAAAAATGAAGGAAAAACAACAAAAAAAAGAAAGAAAAAAAATTAACAAACGAAAAAAAAATGAATGAAAAACCAAAATCCCGAGAAAAACAAAAACGAAAAAGGGGAAAAAGGAGGACAAGTGATGAAATAAAAATGAAAAAAGGGATTAAAAAAATTGATACTGAAACAAAAAAAATGAAAAAAATGAAAAAGAAAAAAAATAACAAAACAAATTTTGTCCGAGCCAAAAAAAAAATACCCAAAGGGATAGAATGCCTATGTTTTGTGGATAAATTATTTATCCGTGTATTCGTAATTTTTTAGAATATATCTTTTTAACCTAAGCCAAACATAGGATCAGGCTTTCTATAATAAATTTATCTGGAATATTTAGACTTAGATCTCGATATTTTCGGATAACTTTATTTCCGAAAATTAAGAATACCTGACAAATTTATTCCAACAATATTTCATGTCCTTTTTTTTTCAATTTTTTGTTCTTTTTTTTTTCCTCCTTTTCTCTTTTTTGTTTTGTGTTGTTTGTTTTCTCTCATTTTTTTTTCCCTTTTTTTTTTCTTTTTCTTTTTTTTTTTCTAGTTGGATTTTGACAGTCAACCGTTAGTCCAAGACTCAAATACTAATTATGTCAATTTTAGAGAACCATATATTATATGATGCATGTATGTTCATTATGAGGATTCCTCGATACAAAAGAGTGATGGCATTCAGCCCCAAAGACATCCCTTCAACATTGTTACACACAACTCATCGCAGAACCCATATATATTTTTTCCAATAGTACCAAACAGATCATCAGGAAATCCAATGTTTCCAAATTATGAAACCAAGTTATATCAAATCGTGTGTCGGAAGCTTTTGTGCAAATTAATATAGAGTTGATCTGCAGTTCAATATCGTAATCTTGCAATAGCATTTCTGATACCCTGTAAAATATATTATTTTCATTTGAATAATGAAAGTTTCTCAACTTAACAGTGTAATGAGTGTAATGTTAAAGAAAATACTAAAAGGACAGTGTGAAGTACATCACAAAAAAGTACATCATTCTTCTCCTAACCCTAGCCCCGAGTCAAGGAGGTACAGAAGATGGAAGGTACAACAACTAACAAATTTCAAGAAGACAGTTCACATACGGACATTAAAGTACAATTAACTGCTACAAAGTTGAAGCTTATTTAAGCTAAAATTAGCAGCAACAACAACAAAAAAAAAAAAAAAAAAAAACAATAGAAGGCTCTTGGTCCTCATCTAAAGATACTCATCCATTCTCGGCACATCGATCCATAGCCGGCGGCGGCTGCACGCTACGGCGGCATCGAACCCTAAGTTGACAGAAGAAGATAGAGAGCACGCCCTGCACTGGAAGGCAAGAGGCGGATGCATTGGAAGTGGACCTTATTTAATTTAACAGATTGTTACTGTTGCCATATGCTATCCACTATTGATCATGTCTATAAAAGGAAAGGTTAACGTTAACAAATTGCATTTACAGTATTATTTCCTGGATTCCCGTACGGCTACCACGTTCAAGTTCCCATAAAGTCCGCATGCATTGCAGTTAATTAACCTTTGTGTTGGCAATGCTGATGTAGGTCTGCGTAATTATATAAACAGGTTGTCCTGGCTGAGTGCTACACAAATTGATTCACTACGATATAATTTCTTATTCATATCTACTCGTTCTGCGTCTGCTATCCCTCATCATTGTTATCTTAGCCCTTAGCCTACCCCCTGTCTCCGAGGTTCTAGATGTTATAGTTGAGCGATAAGAAGTTGTTGGCCAAGCATACGTGCGAAGGTGTTAGATTATATTTCTAACTAATGTTAATATGGCTCATAAGCCCAAATCCAATTGTGTAAACACTATATATACGGCTGATTCGCAGCTCGTTCGGTCGATCCGTCGGAGTTGTACAAATTTTTGTACACCCGACATCCGCCATGGCTGATGATGCTGCGTCCAGCTACTCCATCGCGAATGGCAGTGGCGGTGCACACAACCCAAATTATCCTAATCCGAAGGATCCATATTTTCTGAGTTCTGCTGATCAACCAGAAAATATCATTACTCATATTGTTTTTCGTGGACCGAACTATGCTGAGTGGTCTCGGTCGATACGTCTCTCCCTGATCTCTAAGCGAAAGATCACTTTTCTAGAAGGTACTGAAATCAAACATGTTAATGATACTAGTAAATTGCTTGATTGGAGATGTGTGCAAGCGCTATTGGTTCAATGGGTTCTTAATACCATTGATCCGTCTCTGAAGAAATCTTTGCCGTACTTTGAGGAGGTTTATCCATTTAGGAACTTGTTGGAGAAAAGATTTGTTGTTAGCAATGACACTCGGAAGCAACAAATTAAGGTGGCTTTGGCTGAGTGTAAACAAACGGCTTCGATGTCTGTCTCTACTAAATTACAGTAAATTAGCGACCGAATATTAGCGACGAAAATTTTTCGTCGGCTTTCGCGACGGCTTTGTGGCAGCTAGCCGACGGATTACCGACGACAAGCCGTTATAATTTTTATTTTATTTTTAGGAGGAGGAAAGGTCGCACATCCGTCGCTAGGGCGTCGGAGATATAGCGACGGAGAATCAGCCGTCGCTATTCAGTCGATTATTTGGCAGAAATTGTGTTGAGAATTGGCGGAACAATTCTTCGACTACGTAGCGATGGATATTCAGTCGGCAAGTATCAAATATAGCGACTAACGGGCGACGGATGTAGTCCGTCGCTAAGTATACATTCCAGACTTAAATTGAAACGACGGGAGAAACTTTTCGCATTCCCCCCAAATTCACTCTCTCTTCTCTCTCTCTCTCTCTCCCGCGGCTTCGGTGATCGGCGTCAGCGTCCTCTCCTCTCTCTCTCCCGAAGGTAATCCCCTCTCTCTCTCTCTCTCTCTCTCTCTCTCGCGGTGTCGTAGGGGCAGCGGGGGCTGGGCGACGGGCTTGGGCGGGGGCGTCGGGGGCTGGGCGGCGGGCTTGGGGCGGGGGCGTCGGGGGCTGGACGGCTGGCTTGGGGCGGGGGCGTCGGGGGCTGGGCGGCGGGCTTGGGGCGGGGGCGTCGGGGAATGGGCGGCGGGTGTGTCACGACCCGCACCCTGATGAGGGGCACGAGCACGTGGGTACGTCCAGCCTACGTCGCAGTATCGACGATAGAACGCTGTATATAACGTCTGTAAATACTGCGACTAACAGTATAAAGGTACTTGTATAGTATATACCCTCCGAATGGAGGTGACATATCAATACAGTCTCAATCACAGAATAAAACTAAGGTAGATAGCTCAGAAAGAGAACCTATGATAGATGAAATAGTAAATAAATGCAGTGTCCAATATAAGCCCAGATATATACAACATCACAGGGTCTCAAAATATAATATGGAAGCTACAGTCTGATAAAGCTAGCTGGATCGCAGCCCAATCAAACCTAGCTAATCTAGACTACTCCGGGAGTACAAAATCTAGTGGCTCTACTATAAGGCCACGGTCCTGGACTACTCCATCTAACTCGAGCCCATAATAGGTCGAGCAGTCCGTCTCAGAATCATCTGTAATATATCATAACGGTATCCTGTCAGGAAAATGAGCAAGTACAAGCACTAACAGCAGTTCCATATGAATTAAAAAATTCTATAAGAGACAGTATAATGAACTACAAGACAAAGATATATGAAGACTTGGGAACCGTTCGAAAGCTGAGTTACAACCCTTAAACCAAACAAGGACCGGAATTGTAACACTTCTTCCACGTAGAACTTAGTCTCCAATCAAGGTACATCATAGAGGCATGTAAAACATGTGAGTAACTGTAATCATAGCATGGTAAGGAAATACTGAATGTAGAACAGAACAGGATATATGATAAGATAAAGTAAATATAAAATGTACCTCGAATATTATAGCATAATGTGATCGGTATGGGTCAAGATCAGGCTTCCAGCCGACCGGCTACAAGTACGTGGACTCGGCCCCGCCGGGATGGTAAGCTATGGAGCAAGTAGTAGTTCAGGTCAGGCTATACCCATCGTGAGGTGAGGGTATAGCTATGATACAAGTAGTAACTCAAGGTGGGCATTGATCACACTATCTATAAAATTTTTCATTCCCCGAATAATATACAGATCCGGACATAGCACGTCATGACGCGAGATTCCCTAAGAGGGGAGCAAGTCCTCTTCAGGAATCGGCATCAATACAAGTACAAGAATCAAGACCAAGCAAGTACCAGTATCCCAAGAAATCCAAAAATGACATCTCATGACAGGAATCCGACAATACTAGTCCGTGAACTATCGTGACTGAGAATCAAGTAAGACACTATGACTGAATCGGATATAGCAAATATCATGACAATGAAAACTATCAGTGAATGTACTCGCCTGCTGTCCTGAGCTGTAGGGTATATCAATGCTCAATGTGGAAAATCAGAGACCTAAAGATGAGATATTGTATGTTAATTTAGGTTTAAACAAGTTTAAGAATGATTCACAATGAATGATATAAAATCTAGGTCAAACTATGTCTCACTGAGTCACACTAAGTCATGTCAAGTTAATCTAGGTCAAATCAAGTTATATCAAGTCAATCTAAGTCAGACCAAGTCAACTCTAGGTCATACCAGTCATCGCAGGTCAAAACAAGTCGAAAAAAGTCAAATGGGGTCAAGAGTTGGCCTACAGTTGACTTTTGGTCAACTGGTCAACCCTGGTCAACTCTGGTCAACTCTAGGTCAACCTTAGGTTAAATTGGTCAAATGTTGACCAACAGTTGACTTTTGGTCAACTGGTCAACTCTAGTTTAGATTTTGTCAAATCTAAACAAAGTATTGACTCACGGTTGAGTTTTGGGTAAAAAGTCAACTCTGGGTCAACCGAGCCAAAATTGGTTCAAATATGACATTTGTAGGGTGTACCTAACAAGTCACCAAAGTTTCAAGTCAATCCGAATACCCGAACCCCGTATTTTGAATTTACCCGATTACTCCTTAAAACATTTACCCTCACTACTAAAATACCCCACTTTATCGACGGAAGTTTAGCGACGGACGGATTCCGTCGCTAATAGCGACCAGTTTCCGACATCTTAGCGACGGCTTAGCGACAGACAACATAACATAATTTTTTCCAACTTTAAATGTAAAAATTTGTCGGGTTTCCGTCGCTAAGTCGACGAACGTTAGCGACGGATTCTTTTTCGTCGCTTATTCGTCGCAAATGTTGGCGGCAAAATCTTTAAAACATTGGCGGGAACTTTAGCGACTAACTGGCGACGGATATATCCGTCGGAAAACACCTTTTAATTGGCGACGGTTTAGCGACTAATTTATTCCGTCGCGATTCCGTCGCTAGGTTCTGTGCCCTAACTTAAATTGAACCGACGGGGGGGAATTTTTCATTCCCCCCAAAACTCTCTCTCTCTTTCGCGGCTCTCTCTCTCTCGCGCACGGCTCTCTCTCTCTCTCTCGCGGCTCTCTCTCTCTCTCTACCAGGTATCTCTCTCTCTCTCTCTCTCTCTCTCTCTCTCTCTCTCTCTCTCTTTCTCTAATTTTAGGTTTTGGGGCCGGAGGGGGGAGTGGGGGGGGTCGGCTTCGCGGGGGGTGGAGAGGGCGGGGGGGGTGGTGAATGGGGTCAGGGGGTCGGAGGGTGTGGGGAATGGGGGCAGGGGGTGGGGGGGGTGGGGAATGAGGGTCGGGGGGTCGGGGGGGTGGGGAATGGGGGCAGGGGGGTCGAGGGGTGGGGGGTGGAGAGGGCAGGGGGGTCTGGGGGGGTGTTGAATGGGGGCAGGGGGGTCGGGGGGGGTCGGGAATGGGGGTAGGGGGGTCGGGGGGCGGGGGGGTGGGGGGTGGAGAGGGCAGGGGGGTCGGGGGGGGGTGGGGAATGGGGGCAGGGGGGTCGGGGGGGGGGGGGGTGTTGAATGGGGGCAGGGGGGTCGGGGGGAAATTCCCCATTGAATTGTTTCCCTGATTTTGGACACCATTTTGGTTGTGTGACACGTGCCTATATGGTACATTAATTACCTACCTAAATTTTATCATTGAATTGTTAATTGAATGTGAATTGGGAAATTCCCCAACCAACTGATACTTCATATATCAATGTAACCACTGTTTCCTATTTTTCTTAACGATTAATAATATGTGTTATATAGAATTTTATTTCTGAATAGCTAGTTATTATGTTAGAGTTTATGTGTTGGGATGTTGGGTTCATGTGGAGAATTAATTGGGATTTTGAATGAGGATTTGACATTGAGTTTGGATTGGAATGTGGACTGATACAGTCCTGGATACATTCCTGTTTGAAACCGATTTTAATTCCAGTTCTATACTGATTTTTGCAAGTTCTTTTCCATGTTTAAACAACATGTTAGATTAGATTCCTGTTAGTTAGTTCACTGATTAGTTAGAATTCAATTTGGCGATTACAATTCGAACTTGGTTAATGTTAAACTGTCATTACAAAATCGGGAATTGATTTCCTTTCTTTAGACTGAGATTCGAATGAGGAATGGTATGTGAAATGTGGACTGATTTTAAACTGTCATTAATCCCCTGTTTTCAAACTGAGAATTAACTTCATTTCCTTAATACTTGATATTGATTCATCCCTTTTAAACTGATTTGAAGATTGATCCATATTGATTAAATGTGTTGGGTTAATTAGTTATTTGATTTTCGATGTTAGTCCACTGGCATTGAGTTCCTGTAATTTTTTCGTTCAAATTGATTTTGATTTAATATTCTTGTCAATATTTTCCAATGTCTGAGCCCACATGAACACATGCCCACTGTAAGTTGGTTCCTGAAATCTGAGTTTCCTATTTAATGTTTACTGTTTGTTAAATCCTGAGAAATTCTTAATCACTGTCTTGGGTCGAACTGAGAATGTAATTCCTGAAACACTCATAAGCTCATAGCTCACACATACACCTGTTTTATGGTTCACTGTCACCTGGAATACACACACAGAGTTTGGTTCACACGAGTATTGATATCGCCGATGCCAATACTCGTAGGAATATATAGTCCGATACCGATTTCGATACCGATACTTTGAACCTTGATTTAAATACATGTTAGTATAGTGTCTTCACATATATGTTAAGAGTATATACATGATTAGCAAGGTAACTAGATACAAGTTATGATACAATGTAAATACAAGTATACATGTTAGCTAGATAGCTTAGACTTATATTGCAATCTCCTATTCACACGAGTATTGATATCGCCGATACCAATACTCGTAGGAATAGTCCGATACCGATATACATTGTAGAGCTCTGTTTTGCTATTCTGGACATGTTGTGACCTGTGTTGTTCTAAATAGGAGCCAGACACACTCCTGAGACGGGGGAGTATGTATAGTGATGTGGATTCTTACTAACTTATCATGTGAACCCATTTATGGGCCCTTCATTGAACCTTCTCATGTGCAACTTTCAGTCCATTCACAGTTCCCTATATTGTACTCTACATCACCTAGTTCACTTATATCTAACATCCTAACCCTAATCCAAATTTATGAGTATCGGTATCGGGCTATTCTTATGTTTAGTTTGTCTTACGATACAGATTTTCACATCCAAATTGAGGATGAGTCGTTATTTTGTTGATCGTACATGGATGTACAAATGGCAACACGAGAGTAGAATTGGTGTGAGTGACGATTTTCAGGCAGGCGTGGAAGTATTTCTTAATTATGCAATGAGCAAAGCTCAGTACATGGACGGTAACAAAATTAAGTGTCCATGTGTTAAATGTCACAATAGACGTTACGAAGAAGTGGTGACTGTGAGAGATCATTTGACCCGTAAGGGTTTCGTACGTAATTACGGCCTGTGGTCATCGCAAGGTGAACTATATTCGGAAAGACAGGCTGCGGAAGCTGCTACTTATGCTTTTGATGATAATGCTGCAACGGATGTCATCGAAGACCACGGATGCTCTGTTGATTATGGAGATCTGCAGAACCTTGCACGAGATATGGTGTATGATGCGGCAGGGCCTAATTTTGATCCGGAGGATCCTAATCCCGAGGCGAAGGAGTTCTATGACATGTTTCAGGACGCAGATACTTCTCTATATCCTGGTTGTGAGACTCATTCCGCACTGTCAGTGACGATGCGGTTGTTGAACATAAAGTCTGATTTTAACTTGCCACAAGCTTGCTATAATCGGATCACAGAAGTAATCAAGGAGGTGTTACCGAAGGAGTCAAAAGAGCTACCAAAAAACTTCTACAAGTCAAAGATGATGGTCCGACAACTGGGACTGGGGTACGAGAAGATAGATTGTTGTCGCAACGGATGCATGTTGTACTACAAAGAGAATTGCGTATCAGAAAGTTGCAGCTTCTGTAATGCGGATCGTTACAAGCCAGTACAGGGAAAAGGAAAGTCGACTAGAAAACGACGTCCTTACAAGTATATGCATTACTTGTCGATCACGAAGCGCTTGCAGAGGATGTATATGTCTCTAAATACAGCAGAACACATGACGTGGCACAGCGAAGAACGCATAAAGGACGAAGGAGAATTGTCACATCCTTCGGATGGAGAGGCGTGGAAACATTTTGATTTGTGTCATCCAGATTTTGCTGCAGAGCCTAGAAATGTACGCCTGGCGCTATGTGCTGATGGCTTCGCCCCTTTCGGACAGTCGGGATCTCAGTACTCATGCTGGCCGGTCATTCTTACCCCTTACAATCTGCCACCATGGATGTGTATGAAGACTCCTTATATGTTTCTGACAGCTATCATACCCGGTCCTAAAAATCCGACGAAGAACATCGATATATATTTACAGCCGTTGGTGGATGAGCTGAAACAGCTGTGGGAGATCGGCGTCACGACCTATGATATTTCCAGGAAACAGAACTTTCACATGAGAGCTTCACTCATGTGGACAATCAATGATTTTCCAGCATACGGTATGCTGTCGGGATGGAGTACGCACGGCAACATGTCTTGTCCGATATGCATGGAAAATAGTAAGGCGTTCCGCCTTAGGCATGGAGGAAAAACTTCTTTCTTTGACCGTCACCGTCAATTTTTGCCCGCGACCCATCATTGGAGAAAGAATAAGGACGCGTTCAGATATGGAAAACAAGAATTTTCTCAACCTCCTGCCAGATTTTCGGGATACGATATTTGGGAAGCTGTAAAGGAATTGCCCACCGCAATGGAAGATCCATCGAACCATCGTGTCGAGGGGTTCGAACAAAGCCATAACTGGACCAAACGTAGTATCTTCTGGGACTTGCCTTATTGGAAAGATAATCTTATAAGGCATAATCTTGATGTCATGCATATCGAAAAGAACGTGTTCGATAATGTCTTCAATACCGTCATGGATATTAAAGGAAAGACGAAGGACAATCCAAAAGCAAGACAAGACATAGCCGAGATATGCAAGCGTCCTCATCTGAACTTGATACAAAGGGGTGCTGGTGGACAATTAAGTAAGCCTATAGCGCCATACACATTGAGCAAGGAAGATAGATTAATAATCTGCAAGTGGATATCTAATTTAAGATTTCCCGACGGCTATGTTTCGAATTTGTCTAGATGCGTTGATCTCAATGAACGCAAGCTAACGGGAATGAAGAGTCACGACTGCCACGTGTTTATGGAAAGATTACTGCCCATTGCTTTGAGAGAGTTGTTGCCTTCTGCTGTATGGGTTCCGTTGGCCGAGCTGTCTACATTCTTCAGGGATATCTGTTCAACTAAGATGACGGTGCAACATATGGTACAACTTGAGGAGAAGATTGTCTTAACAATCTGCAAGTTAGAGAAAATATTTCCACCTGGCTTTTTCGACAGCATGGAGCATCTACCGATTCATCTAGCATACGAAGCCCGTGTCGGTGCATCTGTTCATTATCGATGGATGTACCCCTTTGAAAGGTAAATAAAAATCGATATAATTTAAGTGAAATTTAAGTGGATTTTACAATTCATTGTTAATTCTCAAGATAATTTGTCTCTTTAGGTACCTACACCATCTAAAGAAGAAAGTTGGCAACAAGGCTCATATAGAGGCTTCGATATGCGAATCATATCTTATCGAGGAGGTGTCAAATTTCTGCTCCATTTATTTCGATACTCATGTCGAGACAAATCGAAATAGACCTCAAAGGAATGAAGAAGACGTTGAGGATGGAGGTATATTCAATTTAAGGGGCAAGCCTATTGGGGCTAGTAAGAAACGGTGGTTGACCGACGATGAGTATGATACCGCTCACCGATATGTCTTGTTAAATTGTGACATACAAGAAGTGAGAGATTTGGAGAAGTAAGTGACTACGCCTCGTTATAATCTCTAATTTGGTGAATTAAGTGACTACACTTATTTTTATTCTCTCTAACAGTGTATTTAGAGGTGAAGTCAAAATGAGGACACCATATATTACAGATGAGGGACTTCAAAGAGAGGTTGATTGTACCTTTCCGTCCTGGTTTCGTAAATACGTAAGTAACTGAGATAATATGTTATGCGGCTACCATTAAAATATATGCAGCTAAAATATTTAAATTATCAATACATGTTTACAGGTTTTATTGCCTGAAACAACACTCATAAATGAGAGCATTCGTTATTTGGCATTGGGACCGAAGAAGCATGCAAAGACTTTGTCAGGCTATGTCGTTAATGGCTTCAAGTTTAAGTCAACTCAGCATGCTATAAATGCCGAATTTCTCAATGGCGGCTTCGATACCAAGAATTCTGGTGTTTGCATAAGAGGCACCATCTATGACGACGAGCCGGACTTTGACTATTATGGAGTGCTTCGGGAGATTGTAGATTTACAATATAGTTCCCCATATGATATGCATATTGTGATGTTCAAATGTGAGTGGTTCGATACGAGACCAAATATCGGTTGGAGAATCGATAAACAATTTGGATTCGTCGATATAAATCATCGCAGGAGGTATAGAGGGTCCGACACGTTTGCGATAGCAAGTCAGGCTGTTCAAGTCTACTATACAAGCTACCCAAGGCGTCGTAGAGATCGATTTGACTGGTGGGCAGTATGCAAGATTAAATCTAGAAATACATTCAACGTTGGAGACCCAGCATACCAAGAGGACCAGATCGAGAAGCCCCAATACATGGGACAACAGTCGGATACCATGGACGTAGAAGATGTCGATATACCTCATGCTGAGAAAAATAGAGGGAAGGAAGAGGTTGATATACAAGACTTAGCTGTCAACCAGGGGAGAAAGAGGCGTCTTGTCCCAAGTATTGAGCCTGAAGAAGAAGAAGAAGAAGAAGAAGAAGAAGAAGAAGAAGAAGAAGAAGAGGATGAGGATGAGGATGAGGATGATGATACAGATGAAGTCGACGATGAGGATGATGATATAGATGAAGTCGACGATGAGAATGAGGATGAGAACGATGACGATGACGATGAGGACGAGGACGAGGACGATAACGATGATTAGATTAAATATCGGTATATATTAGAAGCACTTACAACTAACTTAGTGAATTCAGTTTAGACGGACACATTCTTATTTCAGTTTATGTTTTTGTCGTTCGATCATCTACTTATTGTATGATTTTCTTTTTACAGATGGCACTCTTAGTTCTCATTGTCTTGACGGCACTCGCCGCCCTGCTGCTGGTATATATATTTTAGTTCAGTTTTATATTCATTTATACTTCTATATTGTTAATTATATTTATGTGTTCTATTTACAGGTCATGGTCACTACCACTCGTGCTGCTGGCAGTGGCCGTGGACATGATGGTAGTGGTGCTGGTGGTGGCGGTACTGGCCGTGGTGGGCGTGGTGGTAGCGGCACTGGCCGTAGACGTGATGGTAGCGGTCGTGGTGGTAGCGGCACTGGCCGTGGACGTGATGGTAGCGGTCGTGGTGGTAGCGGTCGTGGTCGCCTTCCACATTCCCCGGATATAGAGTCCTCCGATCCCGACCTGGAGAGCCCGGCCACAGACTCTTCCCGCCGTCGATCTATCTCTGCGCATGGACCTTCATCTTCATCGAGGCCTGAGACTCCATCCGCTAGCGGATCCGTTCCGCCCCCGGATGCACCAGCGGGTACACCATCAGTTACTGCAGGGTGGGCTCCGGAGTACCCCCGGATTCAGCTTCATCCTGCTACCGGTGAGTACATCCGCGGACCCGCGGATCCTCCGACGCCTCCAGAGAGGCCGATAGGCGAGAACCGACGAGAGCTATGGCCCGCGGGTGATACGTAAGTAAATTTAAATTAATTTATTAAATTTGTTTCATTTATTCAAGTTACTAATCCATTCTTTGCTTCTTTGTAGGTTTTTCCCGTATGATGCTGCCCGGATACTCGGGCAAATTATCCGGGAAAACTACCATGGCCCCTACCTCAATTTTTCTGAGGTGCCTCAGAACATGCAGTTCGTCTGGCTCGAGGAGATGAAGGTATATATATCTTTTGGTTAATTATTAATTATTCTTTAATCCACTAATTTTTTAATTACGTGATAATTTAATTTGTATGTCAGACGACGTTCTGGTGGCCCCCCCATCGCGAGGAGTTGATTCGCAAGGCCTACAAAGCCGCCGCCGGAAAGAAGATACGGGATGCGGTGTACGACGTTCGTACGGCGCATTCGAGGAAGAAGTGGCTCCGGGAGGAGTACTACGAGCAGATGTTGGATAAGATGAATACTGCTCAGTACAGGAAGAAATCAGAGAAAGCGAAGGCGAGCAGACAGGCCGCTGGTCTGCATACGGGAGGTTCAAGGCCCCACGCAGCGACGCGTGCAGATTTGGTGAGATACCGCAAATTCATTTCACTATTAAATTCGGTACTATTAATATACGTAGTTAATTAAATTCGACGTATATTTCGTATGCAGGCACAACGGGCGGTAAAGGAGGGGAGAGAGCCGGAGTCGGTCACCGCCTACGATGTATTCCTGCATACACACAAGAGGCGGGCAGACGGGAGCTTCGTCGACGCGAGGGCCCAGGCGACTGATGTAAGTAATTACGTTTATGAGATTTATATTAGAAATATAATTATTGTTAACTTAATTAGGTGAACGTAGGATTCAAATTATAACTTAGGGAAACATATGTTGGCCCAATGATTGTATCATGTTTTTGAATATGGTTAATATGTTAAGTTTAGCACTTTATTATCACTAATCTTCATACTATCGCTAAAAGCATTTCTACTTATACTTATACCTTTGGTGATATGTGCCTATTGGTTTACATACTAGTGATATGAGCTTATCTATCTTAAATTTAATTGGGTCGCCAAAATCAAAACTATGTTTTTGATTGTGGTCATTCAATTAAGTTTAATCATTATGATATCACTAACTTTTATGCTATCACCATAGCACCTATACTTAAACTTTGCATAGTCCTAATGTGCTTTATCTTATCATACTTGCTACATGTATATTGTTTTGTTCGCCTAACATGTATTTGCAGAAAAGCAATTTGCAAGATCAAATGTGGACATATGCTATGAAGAAATCATGGTGGGCCAAAGACGACGGATTCCACAAGATTTCTCTGAACCACCCGACGACATCTCTGGAGCCACGCACCGGGTATTCAGTTTTTACAAACTGGATATCTTTGAACAGCTGCCGCCAAGGGAAAAAGCCAGCACCTATCATAGGAAGAAGCCAAGCCATGCCATCATCATTTCAAGACTCTGAAGAAGCCTGCACCTGCCTAAGTATATCTGGAGTCTGTAATGAGTCTTAGGAATAATTGTAAACACAAGAAATGGATGGCAAAATCGAAAGCTAGGGTAGAAACCAGCCCAGGATCATTTTTGGATGCAAACCGGCATACCGGCGGTATACCGGTGCATACCGGCGGTATACCGATTTTTGTTCACAGAAAGTTTCTGTCCACAAAATCGGCATACCGACGGTATACCGGATCATACCGACGGTATACCGGTTCAGTAACGTTGAAATTCCAACGGTCGGATTTCCAGCATTAAATGATCCCAACGGCTATATTTCTAGCCGTTGCTAACCCAGACCGGTATACCGCCGGTATGCCGGATCATACCGACGGTATGGCGGTTCGTGACTGAAAAGTTGCCTTTGGCTTCTTTTCAAGCTTTGGTTATAAATAGCCTTGAACCCCTTCATTCAAGGTTGATGCTTTGAGCCTAAAAATTTCCAAACCACCAAAGCTTATCCACATACAACTCTACAAAGCTTTCATTTGCCATCCACAAATTGTGTTAGAGTTATTGAGTTGAAAAGAAAGATCTTCATCCTATTGTAAGGAGATCAAAACCTTTTGTGAAAGGTTGAAGTTGGAGAGTCTTCGTATCCAAACTCTCGGTTGAAGTTGGGGAGTCTTCGTATCCAAACTCTCGGTTGAAGTCGGAGAGCCCTTCGGATTAAAGCTCTTGTGTAAGAAGTTGGCGAGTTCTTCGGATCCAAGCTCGTGTGTAACTATTTGCTCAAATAGTGGATTAAAGCCGGAGAGAGTTCCGGGACTGGACTGCCTCTTAGGAGGATACCAGGATATATCGGGTGTCGGCATTGTGTTTGCTTCTTCTCTTGCACTTATATTTTTTTAATTGCCAATTAGCTTGTGCTAAGTGCTTGATTAGTTAGCTTGACCCTATTCACCCCCCCTCTAGGGTTCCTACAACATAGGATTTAGATTATAACTTAGGAAAACTTATAGTATAAACACATTCATTGGATAGGCTGCATATCGTGAGGCCCTTAGTCAGATTGAGCCCCCTGCCGAGGTTGTCGGCGAAACGACGCCCACCCAGACGCCCTCTTCTATGGCCGCTCGCTACGACGACGTGT
>JANAVB010020398.1:12409136-12441636 GCA_029216955.1 Iris pallida
CATGGGCCGATGACACGTGTCCTTTGACTCGATTCACCCAAGATCTCAGCAACAGAAAGATCTTCTTCCCTGCTACGTGCCGGCTCACAACAGCAGCATGAAGAATTCAACCCCGCAATCAGGGCGCATCGTCCATACGCAATCATAATGTGGCGTCCCCGCATCCAAGCGCATCCTACATATGCGCACATGAGCAGCCAGCCTGCAAAGCTATAAATAGAGGGATCATTTCCTTCTCACCGACGAACGAATACACACAGAGGCAAACATACATCGACAGACAGAGACTTCGCACCACCAGAGAGGTAGATACAGACACTCAACGTCTTCCTCCTCTCAGCAAGCTCCAACAGCCAGAGCAATCTGAACCTTCAGAGAACCGATAACCGTCGTCAGATCGTTAACGGAGTCAACGCATTACCACTCGCTCCATCGGCACAAGGGACCCAGATAAACAAAAGTGTACTCCTAGGACTACATTTAAGTCCTATATTGTAATACTATTTTGTTTGTATTAAAATTTACAATCAAAAGATTTTAATGGCAACCTTCTGGTTCCTTACCATGAAGTTGTATTGAACATCATCTCAACCTTCGCCGAGTTCTTCATCGAACATGTACCTCGTCTACAAAATCTGGAGGCTGATGCTTTGGCTGGCCTCGTAGCCTCCTTGGCAGCCCCCTTCGGGACTCAACACTACGTCACGGTAGTTGGTCGGGACTTGGTCTGTCCTAAAAATAACTTGTGTTCACGAGTAGCCCATGCTATGTCAACAAGCGCTGGTGTTAATGTTCGAGACTGGAGATTCCCGTTCATCGACTTCGCTGTCTAAGGAATTCTCCCAGAGGACCCGAAAGAAGTCGTCTCAGTCAGGAGACGCTCTCTTCGATTCTACTACGATACAGCCACTAAAATGTTGTACTGACAATCCTACGATGGACTTCTCCTTCGATGTTTGTCCAACAAAGAAGCAGCCGAAGCTCTTCGAGAAGCTCACGATGGGACCTGCGGAGCCCATCAACCTGGCCCTAAGTTGTAGGATCGACTGCGACGCATGGGCTACTACTGGCCAACCATGGCCGCTGACGCTGTTGACTATGCTAAGAAGTGCCATGCGTGCCAGCTTCATGCAGACTTCATCCATACACCGTCAGAACCACTACATCCTACAGTCGCCTCTTGGCCTTTCGAAGCTTGGGGCATGGACATTGTAGGACCGATCACCCCTCCTTCATCGAGAGGACATCGCTTCATCCTAGCCATCACCGACTACTTCTCCAAATGGGCAAAAGCAGTCCCACTGGCGGAAGTAAAGAGCTCTAGGGTGATCAGCTTCATCAAGCACCATGTCATCTACCGTTTCGGGGTACCCCAGAGGATTATCCACGATAACGGTCCTCAGTTCATCAGCCATATTTTCAGCAGATTCTGTGACAAGAAGCGCATTCAAAACGTGGCATTAACCGCCTACAATCCGGCAGCAAACGGATTGGCCGAGGCGTTCAACAAGACTATCGTCAGGCTACTAAAAAAGATCATATCATCCAACAAAAGCGACTAGGACGAAAAGCTCGGCGAATGCCTTTGGGCTTACCACACAACGGTACGGACCCCGACAGGCAACACACCATTCTCCTTGGTCTACGGGAGCGAAGCGGTACTGCCTCTCGAGATCCAGATACCCTCACTCCGCGTAGCAATCACAAACTAACTCACAGAAGCGGACAATCAACGTCGTCGTCTGCGGGAACTGGAGGCACTTGACGAAAAGCGTCTCCTAGCTCAACAACGCATCGAACTCTACCAACCCCGTATATCACAGGCTTTCAACAAAAAGGTCAAGCAGAGGACTTTTCAAGTAGGCGACCTGGTTCTGGCAGTCAGGAGGCCGATGGTGTTGACTCACAAAACACCAGGAAAGTTCGAGCCCAAGTGGGAAGGACCTTTCATCATAGAGACGGTATACTCAAACGGTGCTTACCGCCTCGCCAAACCCAATGGGGACTTGTTCATGATGCCCATCAACGGCAAGTTCCTAAAGAAGTACTACTCTTGACATCCTTCAGACATGTACTTGTTGGCCCATTGGTCATATGGTCAACCTGATTTTAATAATTGATCAAACTCTGTCTGGATATATGAAGCTAGTCAGGATGTATCGGACTCTTGGACATGAACAAAAACAGCTATCTACACAGTTCAAGACCGAAGCTATGTTTGCCTGTTCGAGTCCGTATTTCCTTTAAGCAATATATTTTTTATTTTATTGAATCTAGGAATACGTTGTACACCGAGTCGTACTGGCAAATAGGCTATTCTAAAATGTTTTCAAAATACTTTTAAAATATCCTTTGTTTTGAAAAACATTCTTTTAAACAAAAGTTTTAAAAAGGTTTTCAAAAAGGTTTTCAAAAATCCCCAAAAACTGATTTTAAAACCCTAACCTAACCCTGACAGAACTCGGCCAGAGTTCGGCAAGAGTTCGGTTAGTGGCCATTTAATTTTTGAATTCTCTGGAACTTGGTCCTCCTGCAGTTGCAGATTTGACCAAGATTTTCTCATCGAGTTCTGCCCGAATTCTGCCAGAATTCTGTCTTTGGAATTCCTATAAATAGAGAAGGATTTCGATCATTTCAACTCACTCATTCACTTTCAATCTTCTCTCTATCTAAAGCTTTCAATCTTCCAAAGAGTTTCCTTAAGCTTTAAATTTCAGATCCCAAGCCAATTACAATCCTCTAGTCGATTTGCCAGTGCGGTACGGTCTAAAAGTTTCTGAGAGATTGTAATCAGAAGGCTTGATTGAAGAATACCTCTTCACATTTGAAGTTGGACGAGTTCTTCGTATCAAAGCTCGTATTGTAGAAGTTGCAAGGACTTCGTAAGAAAACTTGCGGTTTTGCCAATAGTGGATTCAACTGGTAGCAACAGTTCTACCGACTGGATTAGTCCTCAACAGAGGGAAACCAGTATACATCGCTGTCTTTGCGTTTGCATTCTTATCTCTGCCTTTACTTTACTTAGTTATGATTATTATTATGTGATCTTGCTGCTAATATTTTTTAATTAGCAATATTCCGCTGCCTACTCTATTCACCCTCCCTCTAGAGTATTGTGCTTTACGATTTCGTTCCTACAATTGGTATCAAAGCGGGTGTTACAGGTAAAGCAAGGTAATATTGCAATTATTTATTCATTTTTATTAACTGTTATGTAGATCACAGCACAACACATGGCAACTGTGAAATTCACAAGTGAAGGCCAGGCCACAAACAGACCTCCACTGTTTGATGGTACGAACTATACCTATTGGAAAACACGGATGAGTTTCTTCTTGAAATCTCTTGACTTTGATTTATGGTCTATTGTTATTGATGGCTATCAAAAGCCACCTCGTATAAATGTTGATGGAGTTTTAGTTGACAAACCCCATAGCAGATATACAGAGGAGGAAAAGAAAAAGGCCAGTCTTGACGCACGTGCTATTAATGCTCTATTTTGTGCTTTAGACAGAACTGAATTTAACAGGGTGTCTATCTGCACAACGGCTAATGAAGTGTGGAAGCTACTTGAAGTCACACATGAAGGCACGACTCAAGTCAAAGAATCAAAAGTTAGCAGACTTACTCAAGAGTATGAGGTGTTCAAGATGAAGCCCAACGAAACAGTTACTCAAATGTTCGAAAGATTCTTGGATATTATAAATCCTTTGTCCTCCCTAGGCAAAGAGTACAGTAACCATGAAAAGATTCGCAAACTCCTGCGAGCACTTACCAAGAACTGGATTCCGAAGGCTACTGCAATCATTGAAGGGAACGACCTCACAACTATGTCCCTCGAAGTACTCATGGGTAAGCTACTCACTCATGAACTGGAGCTACAAGATTTTGAAGAGCCTGCACCAAAGGAGAAGATGATCGCTTTCAAGGCTCAGCACAGAAAAGCTGCTGAAGGTGACTCAGACAGCAGTGAATCTGATGCTGAAGATCAAGCACTTCTAGCAAGGAAATTCAAAAGATTCATGAGATATGAGAAGAGAGCCAAAAAAACAACAGCAGCAACAACTGGTATCAAGATGATGCTGTCTGCTACGGCTGCAAGAAGAAGGGACACATGAAGAAGGATTGTCCTACAAACTCATCATCAAGCAAGAAGAGCAACAGGTATGAAAAAGGGAACCTGAAGAGATCAACATCTAGGAGATATGCCAATACCAGCATATGGCATGAAAGTGAAGCCAGCGACTCAGAAGACGAACAATCAGAAGATGCTGCAAACATATACTTTATGGCATCCGATCAGGTACCTACTGAACCTGTAGTTGATACTTATGATGACTTCACCTTTGAGCAATTAGGAGATGCCTTCAGTGAACTGATGACTGATTACAGGAAACTGCATAGCAAGTATCAGACCTCTAAGAAGGTACTTAAAGAGTACAAAGGTGAAATAGGTAGACTTACCGACCTACTAGCTGAGGTTAGAAATAATGTTAGTGAGTCTGGTGAGCTTTCTTCAATAAAGCTCTTATTACACGAGACTACCAAGTCATCTGAAGAGAAAGACAAAGTTATTGACCAACTCAAGGAAGAACTTTCTAAAGAGAAGAAAAGTCTTCAAAGTGCACAAATCAGAATGGAAACACTCACTTCTGATTATACTAAGTTGTATGACACTTCCAAAAGATTGGAAATTAGGTTAGGAAAATAGCCTGGGCCTGCTGCTTCCTATCCTAACACGTGTCACTTACCGAAAAATCGAAACATTCCCAAACCAAATACTATCAGACCTAACCCTATCAAATCTTTACCCCAAAAGGTTAAGCCCAAACAGGATTATAGGCATACTTTCTTCTATACTAGAAAACCTAAACCTACCAACCATACACACCACTCAGCTTTCAATACTCGACATGCACAATGTCATTATTGTGGCCTCATTGGTCATATTTCATCTGCATGTAGACTCAGAAAGCTTGTTGATTTAAATATTTATGCTTGGATACCAAAGGCTAACATTTTAGGACCCTACAAGAAATGGGTACCAAAAGTTTTATCTGCAAACTGTTTTATAGGTGGAACACCTTTTACATGCTAGAAGCAAATGGATCCTCGACAGCGGTTGCTCATAGCATATGACCGGTGATGCTACACTATTTGCAATACTGTCGAAAAAAAAGAAGGAAGGCTATGTCTCCTTCGGTAATAACTTGAAAGGATATATTATTGGTATCGGTGATGTTGGTAAGTCTTCCTATCCTGTGATTAAGGATGTCTGTCTGGTTACCGAGTTGAAACATAATCTACTCAGTATAAGTCATTTGGCTGATCATGGTTATGGCATCAACTTTGGCAAAGACAAATGTATTATAGTTGATAGCTCAACTGGTAATACTATCTTTGAAGGTATCAGGGAAGACAACATATATATTTTCTATTTGTTGGAAGAAACTAACATTACAGGTAGATGCTTAATGGCTAAAAGCGATGAGAGTCATCTGTGGCATATGAGACTCGGTCACACAAATATGGACACAATATCAAGATTATCCACAAAGAAGCTAGTACGCGGTTTACCGGATATTACATTCAAGAAGGATTCGGTATGCAGCCAATATGAAAAAAACAAAGCTATCAGATCCACATTCAAGTCAGTAAACGCAGTATGTACTACTAGACCTCTACAATTGCTTCATATGGACTTATTTGGTCCTAGCAAAGTTGCTAGTCTCAGAGGTAAGCTTTATGCTTTCGTAATTGTAGATGATTTCTCTAGATACACGTGGGTATACTTCTTGACACGCAAGAATGATGCATTATCCGAATTTGTTGCCTTTTGCAAGAAAGTTCAGAATGAAAAAGGTTACATGATCACTCGTATAAGAAGCGATCATGGAGACGAATTCGAGAATGCAGAGTTTGAGCATTTTTGTGACACACACGGTTTTGTACACGAGTTCTCCTGTCCTAGGACTCCACAACAAAATGAAGTTGTGGAACGTAAGAACATAACTCTATCCGAAATGGCCAGAGTGATGTTAAACCAGTTTAGTCTACCCATATATTTCTGGGCTGAAGCTGTCAATACAGCTTGCTTTGTTCTCAATAGAGTTCTAATTCGACCCAAATCGAAGAAGACTCCATTTGAGTTATGGTTTGATAGAATTCCATCTGTTTCATTTTTTAGAATATTTGGTTGTAAATGCTTTATTCTTAATACTAAAGACAATTTGGGAAAGTTTGACGAAAAGGCCGATGAAGGTATATTTTTAGGTTATGCGGCCAAGAGCAAATGTCACCCTCATTTCCCGTATTTCCCGTATTTTATATTTATACTCGTATCTGGATTTTGGCATGTATTTTTTTTATTTTTCTCAACTTGTGGAATTTCGGTATTTCTCGTATTTTGGGTTTTGTCATGGCTCGGTTTTAATTGGATTGGGTTGGTTTGGTTTGGTTTATGTGTATTGGAACACCTTAGCCTATACTCCACCCTCAACACACCACATCCCACCCTCTTTAAAACTCCTCTAACCTTTTCTCTCTCCTTATAAACCTCCATTAATTTCTTCTTCTCATTCCTCTACACAACACTCTTCTCCTTCCTCTACACAACACCACCCCATAGGCAAGTGCACCTTGCCACCACATGAGAACCCTATTTTATTTGTCTATTTGCTAGATTAGGATATGGTGATCAACATTAGAACTTGGCATTTTGTGATTTGGAGTCTCCATTGTTCTAGATCTAAGTTTTTCCTATTTTCGGTTTTGCATGATTTTAATCTACTTAAGTTGGATTTTTATGGGTTTTGATGTTTCCATGTGGAAGAGAGTTCAATTCCACCATGGTTGAAACTTTGGAAATCTGGATTTGGAGTTCGGATGACCAAGTTGTGATGCCTTGAAGTTTTGGGAGCCATTGGAGCTTCTTCTCAGCCATGGAGAAGGAGACTCAGACCCTGCGTGCGTGTTTTTACGCGTACGTAGCTCTCCTACGTGCGTGACTTTTTGCGTACGTAGCTAACCTGTGTGCGTGTTTTTACGCGTACGCAGCTCGCCTGCGTGCGTGACTTTTCGCGTACGCAGCTCTCTTGCGTGCGTATTTTTACGCGTACGCAGCTCTCCTGCGTGCGTAACTTTTTGCATACGCAGCTCTCTTGCGTGCGTGTTTTTACGCGTATGCAGCTCTCCTGCGTGCGTGACTTTTCGCGTACGCAGCTCTCTTGCGTGCGTGTTTTTACGCGGACGCAGCTCTCCTACGTGCGTGACTTTTCGCGTACGCAGCTCTCTTACGTGCGTGTTTTTATGCGTACGCAGCTCTCTTGCGTGTATGCTTTTGAGCGTACGCAGCTCTCTGCGTGTGTGCTTTTGTGCGTACGCTGTCCCCCCTGCGTACGTGTTTTGTGCATACGCAGCTCCCCTACGTGCATGCCCTTGTGCGTACGCTGCTCCCCTGACCCCCTTGCTTAACCCATTGGCTCTTGGAGTATTGGTTTTATTTCTCGACTTGGTTTCTTTTGTGGATTTGGTTTTTCTGAGATTTGTTCAACACAGCACGACTATCTTGACCCGACACGGCCTAACACGGTTTTCAAGTAATTGTTATGACTAGTACGATTCTCTGGATTTTCTGTGGATTATGATTTTGGTATTCTCTGATCTCCTTGATAGTGGCCCGTGGCGACGCACTCCTGACTTGTAGCATGACTTGATAACTTAACGCTATTGCGACGGCTAACTTAACTTGACCTGCCTTGACACCGTGGGTAGTTCTTCTTGCTTGCTTGTTAAATCCACTTGTCCTGTCTTCCATCATGTCTAGGATGGGACTCCTGAGTACCACGGTCGGGAGTACCTACTAAAATGAATTAAGGTTAATAACTAGAATAACTCAGTAGTCATGAAGAGATGACACAGCTACAGGCAATCCCGTTACCTGGGCGCTCTTGGGATCTGTAGCCTGCCGTCGAGTAGGGCGCATTTCCAGCACACTGTCATGTGTTGTACCTTCTAAGTCACCTAAGGGTACATGCGTTCCTGGACGATGTACCCACCTGAATTCAACCCCTAATTTTCGACCTGGATAACCTGGATGGTCTGCAGGGCTTGTGGCTGTGGAACAATCTCTCTGCATCTTGTTAGTAATTAGGCCTGTGATAACCCTAGTTAGTTAAAGTAGTAAGCCGTAGTATCTGCTTGGCCGTGATTGATTGAATGAGGTATGACCAGTCTAGCCATGTCTTGATTCAGTACAAGATTGCTTCCTGTCTTAATTTCTTACATTATTATCTTGCCGATAAATGGTGGGAAACCAAGTTCGGTTCAGATAAAGGGTTACAATCCCGGTCCTTGTTTGGTTTACGGGTTGTAACCTGGCTATCGGAATAGTTCCATGGTTATCTCGTCCTATATCATCCTGACATGTTTTTTTGTAAATTCTAATTTTAATATTAGATTTTCTTGTGCTGATTGATGGCTTTTGTTCTTATTTCGTGGCCCCCTTGTGGCACTTGCTCTTTCTGGGGTTGACCGAGCTGGTTTTGTGTGGCCAGATTTCGGAGCAGCTCCCGAGGATCTTCCGAACCTCCGGCCCGATGGTGGCGACTAGAAGGAACCCGGGCTACGAGTGGATTTTCTATTTTGTTTCGCTCACTCTATTGTTAAGTTATTCTTTTGAGGCGTTTAGCTGACGAGCACCTGTTAGCTCGACGCACTTTACTTACTGTCTGCCTACGGGCTGTAAACATGATTAACAAATCCTAGGGTTGATCATGTATGACTTAACTCTTGCTAGTCCTAACATTTTGTACGACTAGCTTCATGATCAGCTGAATATGTAATATTTGGGACGCCTTATTATTGTATATTTAATGATCATACATCTTGCGACCTTACTTACTTGCTCGTGATTGAGACATTAGGCTTGTTCATGACCATAAGAGACTGTTGGCTTGTAGTAAACCCTCATATATCTAGACAGCCGTGACCGTATATCGAGGTAATTTCTATTTCAATATACGTAGCTGGCTATGTCTGCCCCCTCTCTCCAGTATTCTGGTTCTGGGGCGTGACAGCAAAGGATATAGAGTCTTCAACAAACGAACCATAGTCAATCAACGTCACTTTTGATGAACTGAATCAAATGACTATCGATGACAATGACGAAGATCCAACTGTACCAAGCTCAACAACAGCTGATTCTCAACCAAGCTCGGCACTAGCTGATCCTCCTAGAGAAGATCCAGGAACCAGCTACCTTCAGAGTCTGCCGAAACGATTAAAATTTACAGCTGATCATCCAAAGGATTTGGTAATTGGTGACATTACCAAAGGTGTAAGTACTCGTACATCCAGTAGAGATATTGTTTCTAGTGTTGCATTTATTTTACAGCTAGAACCCAAAACTATTGATGAAGCATGTAGTGATAGTTTTTGGATAGATGCTATGCAAGAGGAATTAAACCAATTTGAACGGAATCAAGTTTGGGAACTTGTTCCCAAGCCTATTGATCGTCCGGTCATTGGCACCCATTGGGTATTCTGAAATAAACTGAATGAGAATGGTTTAGTGATCGTAATAAGGCTCGACTCGTAGCTCAACGATACAATCAGGAAGAAGGTATCGACTACGATGAGACTTATGCCCCAGTTGCGAGATTAGAATCCATTCGCATGTTATGTGCATTTGCATATTTTTATGATTTCAAACTATTTCAAATAGATGTCAAGAGTGCATTTTTAAATGGTTTTATAAAAGAAGAAGTTTTTGTAGCACAACCTCTAGGTTTCACAGATTTTAAAAACCCTGATCATGTTTTTACGTTGAAGAAAGCTTTGTACGGTTTGAAACAAGCCCCTCGTGCTTGGTATGATCGTCTAAGCTCTTTCCTACTTGACAACGGTTTTTCAAAAGGCAAGGTTGACACTACACTTTTTATTAAGTCCTTTAATGGTAAGCTTCTTTTAATACAAGTCTATGTAGATGATATCATATTTGGATCTACTGATAAATCTCTGTGTCAAGAATTTTGTATGCAGAATGAGTTTGAGATGAGCATGATGGGAGAGCTGAAATTCTTTCTCGGACTGCAAATCAAACAAACTGACAATGGGACGTTCATAAATCAAGCTAAATTCACAAAAGATTTGCTAAAGAAGTTTGACCTGGACAATGTCAAACCTATTGGCACTCTGATGGCAACTTCAACAAAGCTTGATATTGATGAACATGGCAAGCCGGTCGACACACGTAAGTATCGAGGTATGATCGGTAGTTTACTTTATTTAACTGCTAGTCGTCCAGATATAATGTTTAGTGTTTGCCTGTGTGCACGTTTTCAAGTGTCACGACCCGCACCCTAGAGTTAGGGCGCGAGACGTGGGTACGTCCAGCCTACGCCGCAGTATCGGCGGTAGAACGCTGTCCTAGGTCTCATTCATCTAACAGTATAATGCTAAGCAGTTTATATTCCCCGAGTGGGGTGACATAGCAGAATGTAAACTCAATCACATCTAAGGTAGAGCATAATGAAAGATAGATAAAATATGAAATCCATAAAAAGATACATCAAATAGAAGTCTAAGTGTCTAAGATACACAATCCAGAAACATCTCAAATCTCGATACAGTAATCCATAAAATAAATACAACTCAAGACAACTAAAAATGAAAAGAGAAACTCTAGCTACCTACTCCGACCTCTACTGTGTCTCCTCTAGGCTAGCAAGTAACCTCCAAGCTATCTGTAAAATTTTCAACAGGTCCAGTCAGGACGGGAACGAGCACATATCTCTCAAACAGTTCATAGCAGGTTAGGAGTATAAATCATGCAATAGAGTAAAATACAGGAAGTGCTGAATAGGAAGTACGAGTAAACAGGAGATATTTTGTAACTGAAAGTAAATACATGATAGTAGAGACTGTAAGTGGCTACGTGATTTAGAGCACAATGGTTATGTAAACGGCTTGGGGGCACATGAATACAAATAAGGAGGCACATGAATACAGCTACTGGGGATAGTGATCACATAACCAATTCTACTCACCCCGCCCCAATCAATACACAAGGATCCGTTCAAGTTATGTTATAAGCACATGAATACAGCTAAGATACGTGAACTCATGTAATGAGTAGTACATGAGGCACATGATAAGCACATGAAAGCACATGAAGCACATGAAGCACATAAGAACATGTAAAAACATGAACTAGTACGAGTACAAGGAGTACCTGATGCACATGATAAAGTACATGAACATGAAATATCCGATGCACCCGTAGAGGGATAATATCTCAGGAAATGATCCATATAGTACTAATCCGTGAAGATACGTGTCAGCATCAAGTAGAGTAATCTAGAGCAAGAATATAATCCAGTTAAGTATGAAAAGATCAGAGAATATACTCACCTCGATTGGTTGGAGTCGACGTGCGTGACACGAACGTGTCGACACGAGGTAGGTACACTGCTATGCTCTACAGAGGGTCCCAGACGACGACACGGGCAGTCCCAATGAGTCCAGAGTAGTCTAAATAGCCTAGTTTGGTATATAAAAGTCTAAAATCAGGGTTTGGTACACTAATCAAATCAAGAATAGAAAATGACTATCATAATCACGATTTACGATTTCGGAAAAATATAATAAATATTTGGAAATCCTTATAATGTTAAAAACTATATCTGTATTAATCAACATATTTTAGAAAAAGTATAACTAATTACAGATACTCTATTTAGAAAATTATAATATTAGAAACTATTTAGATATTTATTTTATAAATCATAAAATATTTATATATATGTATATTGAAATATAGATAATATTCTAAGTTAAAACTCCCACTTGTCAAGTAGGATTTTAATGTCAAATTATAATAATAACATAATGATAATAATACTACCATCATTATATACTATATATAGACTAACATACATTTATTATAAACTAATATACATTATTATAAAACTAATACATTTTTTTATATAACAATATGCATGTATTATACTATTATACATTATTATACATAAACTAATATATATACCAATATATATTAATACATAAATTAATATGTGTACAAATATACATTAATACATAAAATATATATATTACATATAACCCAATACACATTATATTATATACATTATAATTTAAACTATTATACAACTAATAATAAACTATTACATAACTAATAAATAACTATTATATATTAATAATATATAATTAATAATATATATAAACATACAGTGGGGGCTCTGATCCCCCCAAACCATCAGAACCTAAAAAAAAAGGGAGAGGCTCACGAAAGGTTGGCCGGCGGCTCGCCTGGGCTCCGGCGACGCGGAGGAGGGGGATCCGGCGGCGGATCGGGGCTCTCCTAGGCCAGGGCTCCGGCGGAGCAGCGCCCGGCGGGAGGCGGAGGCGGCGGATTCTGGTCGGAGCGCGGGCGGAGCGCCGGGAAGGTGAGGAGCTCGGCCAGGGCGGCGGATCGGTGCTCGCGCGGCGGCGCTAGCTCGGCCAGGGCGGCGCGGGGTCGCACCGGCGGAGCGACGACGGTCAGGTCCTCTCTCTCCCTCTCTCTCTCTCTATCTCTCTCTCTCTCTCTCTAGTGGTGGTGGTGGGATGTTGTGATGGCGGTGGTGGACGATGGTGGCGGTGGAGGTTGAAGGTGACGGCAGTGGTGGCGGATATGATGGTGGCAGTGGTGAACGGTGTTGGTGGCGGTGCGACCGGTTGTGGCCGAGGGGTCGATGTCGGGGGTGGTGGTGGTGACGACGGTGGCGAGATGGTCGCGAACTGGGTGGTCGGTTGTGGTGGCCAGGGGATGGCCGGAGGTGGCCGGGGATATTGATGGCAGTGTTCTGGTGAGAGCCGGTAGACAATGGTGGTGGTGTTGGATCGGGCAGGGCGCTGGTAGCGTGGATCTCCGGCGATAGCCGGAGACGCAGGGGGTGGCGGCTGAAGGTGGCCGGAGCTGCTGTAGGGGTCGGATGGATTGGAACAGGGAAGGAAATGGGTGGCTGCTAGGAAAATACCTAGGGATGTGTGTAGGAATTTTAGGGTTTTGGGAAATGTGATATTTATAGGAAAAGGGGGGAAACACCCTAAAAATGTATATGTAATAGAAATTAGGAAAAATAGTGAAAAAGACTAACTGCTAACCCAAAACTAACTACTAACTGCTAATAATTAGTACCAAATAAAATTAGCTATAATTAATAATTAATTGCCAGTTACTAATAATTAACAAATGGCTAATTATAATTTAGCCGAGATTTTTCTAATTAATAAAATACTAATATATTCACTTAATTATTTAAATATATTTAGAAATTATTTATTTAGTAAATAATTATATTTTGAAATTCCAAAATTCAATAACGTTTTCCATATAAAAAATAATTAAAACTCATTGATTCGAGAAAATAACAGAAAAATCACAATAGGACAAAATCGCTTAAAAATAGTAAGCCGAAGCCAACAAAGACCGATAGCAATCACGGTCAAATTGTTTTTCCAAAATTTTAGAAATTGCACGTTCTTCGAGATTTAGAAAATTCAAAGTTTAAAAAAAATACGAAATAAAATAAAAATACCAATTTTTGAAAATATCTAAGAATTCAATTTACGGAGGTTATATCAAGCTAATCCAAAGAAATCACATCTGTGCGCAGTTAAGCGTATCTTTCGATACCTTAAGGGCACTTCTTCTGTTGGCTTGTGGTATCCCAGAACTAAGTCCTTTGACCTTACTGGTTATTCGGATGTAGATTTTGCTGGATGTAAAGTTGATAGAAAAAGTACCAGTGGCACATGTCATTTCTTAGGCAAAGCTTTAGTCTCATGGTTTAGTAAAAAGCAAAATTCTGTAGCCCTATCAACAACAGAGGCTGAGTATATCATCGCAGGACGTTGTTGTGCTCAGATTTTGTGGATGAAACAAACCTTGGAAGACTATGATTTATTTTATACACATATTCCCATTTTTTGTGATAACATGAGCACTATTAATTTGACTAAGAATCCTGTATGTCATTCTCGTACTAAACATATCGAGATTAGACATCATTTTCTTAGAGATCATCATCAAAATGGAGATATTGACCTTGTATACATAGATACTGAGAATCAATTAGCTGACATTTTCACAAAATCTCTAGCAGAAGATCGTTTCAATTATTTACGTCGAGAATTAGGAATTTTGGACGTCAATAATATTAATTAATTTTGTTTTATGATTTTATTTCAGTATACAAAAACTGTGTTAGAGACAAGCCAATAAAGAGTCTGTATGTCACCACAACTACGGTTGAAGCGAAGCGGTACTTAAGAGTTCTCCGGTGAACCTCCGCCAGCTGGGACAGTACTCCTACAGCTAATCTGAAACAGTCGCTGTGTAATGATATTTAATCTATAAAATAATATTAATTATGTTAATTGAAGGTTGAAATTACTAATCTTTGAATTAAATATTTGAAATGAGTCAATGAAAAAGAAAGTATTTCAAACCAAACCCAGGCGAATTCGGCCAGACTTCGGACCGAATTCGGCCCGAGTTCGGTTGAGGGTGTCAGGTTATATATACCAGAACCCGAGAGCCTTTCTTCCTCATTGCTTCTAAACTACATCATAACCAGCAACAGCAGCCGCGAAGGAGCCCCGAACCCTAGTTCTTCACCACCCCCTATCTTCTAATCCAAGTGGTGAAATCAATCCAAACTTTGGATTCGTGCGGAGTTCGTCGTTCTCTTCGACATACTTTGATTTCGGGAGGTATAACTCCATCTTTGTCCACTTTTCAATTAGTGCATATTTACTTCTATTTGCACAAATGGCACCTAAGGGATTCAACCCCTTTAAGAGGAAGAAGACAACCAACCCAAGTGAGGAAGGTTCATCTTTGGATCCACCGACTAATTCCCTATTTTTGCCAGTCCAATCTAGCGACGGCGCGTTCGACGGGTTTTACTTTCAAACCCTAGACCAAGCCTTACTGTGGTATAGAGACTTCTCCATGAGATCCATATGCACAGGCGCACCCATCAAGTGGACTGTATTTCCTGATCATCGCCATTTCTTTGAGGCATTAGGGTTACAGTATTTTGTTAAACTCTATTTTCCCGTAGCAACTAATGCCATTAGACTGTTTTACTGCAATATCATATTAAACACTTTTGATGTAAGCACACGTGTTGGAGGATTAGATATCAATTTCAATGATGTTCTCTTAGCGGAGATCCTTGGTATTCCCAACGAAGGTGAACCGCTTGTTGACATCACTGAGTTTGATTTTCCCGAAGGCACGACACTTACCAGTTTCAAAGCTGAACTTTGTGCACTGATAAAGTTCGCTCTCGAAAGTTTAAGGCAAATAACCTGAACTTGTTTAATTATGAATTGCACCGTATCATTTATTCTACTCTCCTTCCAAAGTCTACTTCGAAGGATGATGTCACGTCTCTTGAATTATCTGCTATGTATCATATTCTTAAGGGGATTCCATTTTCTGCCCCTAAGACAATTATTCAGATGATGGGACGTTGTCGTGCAAGAGATAGAAATCTCTCTTATGCGATGATTCTCCCACGCATCTTTCAGCATTTCGACATTGACTTATCTACTTGTGCTCAAGACCCTGAGCCCAAGGTTCTCAAGTTATCTCTTCGCAGTATGACTGCATCTGCTCCTCCTCCTACTCCTGCTACTGCTCCACCTCCTCAGCAGTATGCTATGACTTTTGAGGGCATACACCAGCACATTTCAGATTTGCACGCCTCCATGACAGACATGGCTCGCGAGCATGAGTTCCACGATGTCACCCTTTATCAGGCGATTGCAAACTCATTAGCTGATCTTCGTTTCGCCCAGACTGGACATTCAGCCGGTTCCATCCCTAGAGATCCAGCTTTCTCTGGTTACCGCTGTGAGGATGAGGCTGTTCATGCCTACTTCCAGTCCGGTAACGCATATGATTGGTACCGTTCTGACCGTGCTACTCCTCGTGATTATGTTGGTGAGTTTTACACTGGCGCTCCTCCTCACCCTTCTGGCGCGGGTACCTCTGGAGTTGGTCCTTCTGGACATGCTGGTCATCATACTGATGATGATAATGAGGAGGAGGAGGAGTTATGATATGTTAATTGATATGAGACTTAGACATTATTTACTGTATACTTGGAAATGCTCCGACATTCCAAGTTTTTCTATTTTCAGACTTTGTTATTTATTTTTGAGGACTTGTACTGGATTTATTTTATTTGATGTCATCTGAACATCTTTATCTTTATCTTTATGGATTTCTTAGTTTATGGTTCACATCAGTTTATTTACTTAGCATTTCTTTATCTGCTTCTCATTATAAACTGCCTGTGATATAATTCTTTGTTTATTATAAACTGCCTGAGTACAAATACATGCCTGTGTTGTCATTCAACTTTTCTTTACTATCATTTATCATGTTTATTTTTGTGTTTCTTCACTGTTTGTTATTTATGCATTGATTGCGGGGGAGTTTTTACTCTTTTGCAATTATTTTGCTAAGTGACAACGGGGAAGAAAAATAAAGATCTAACATTTCTTTTGAGAAAATGCAGGACATGAACTATTTTTTATTTTATTTTAAGCTTAAATGTTATATCATTCATAGTTTGTCAATTATCAAAATGGGGGAGATTGTTGGCCCATTGGTCATATGGTCAACCTGATTTTAATAATTGATCAAACTCTGTCTGGATATATGAAGCTAGTCAGGATGTATCGGACACTTGGACATGAACAAGAACAGCTATCTACACAGTTCAAGACCGAAGCTATGTTTGCCTGTTCGAGTCCGTATTTCCTTTAAGCAATATATTTTTCATTTTATTGAGTCTAGGAATACGTTGTACACCGAGTCGTACTGGCAAATAGGCTATTCTAAAATATTTTCAAAATACTTTTAAAATATCCTTTGTTTTGAAAAACATTCTTTTAAACAAAAGTTTTAAAAAGGTTTTCAAAAAGGTTTTCAAAAATCCCCAAAAACTGATTTTAAAATCCTAACCTAACCCTGACAGAACTCGGCCAGAGTTCGGTTGGTGGCCGTTTGATTTTTGAATTCTCTGGAACTTGGTCCTCCTGCAGTTGCGGATTTGACTGAGATTTCCTCATCGAGTTCTGCCCGAATTCTGCCCGAATTCTGCCAGAATTCTGTCTTTGGAATTCCTATAAATAGAGAAGGATTTCGATCATTTCAACTCACTCATTCACTTTCAATCTTCTCTCTCTCTAAAGCTTTCAATCTTCCAAAGAGTTTTCTTGAGCTTTAAATTTCAGATCCCAAGCCAATTACAATCCTCTAGTCGATTTGCCAGTGCGGTGCGGTCTAGAAGTTTCTGAGAGATTGTAATCAGAAGGCTTGATTGAAGAATACCTCTTCACATTTGAAGTTGGACGAGTTCTTCGTATCAAAGCTCGCGTTGTAGAAGTTGCAAGGACTTCGTAAGAAAACTTGCGGTTTGCCAATAGTGGATTCAACTGGTAGCAAGAGTTCTACCGACTGGATTAGTCCTCAACAGAGGGAAACCAGTATACATCGCTGTCTTTGCGTTTGCATTCTTATCTCTGCCTTTCCTTTACTTAGTTATGATTATTATTCTGTGATCTTGCTGCTAACATTTTTTAATTAGCAATATTTCGCTGCCTACTCTATTCACCCCCCTCTAGAGTATTGTGCTTTACGATTTCGTTCCTACAGTACTTCCACAAGGGGATCTGTGGACCCAATCATCAGGGCTCACATACAATTCCCTTCCACAAAATCATACGCTTCCGGAACCCAGCTGTTCCGTGGCATCCTCCAGTAGAAGGCCAACCACATCCACATCACCTTTGAGTTGTCCCCCCTACATCCTACAAAGCGGAATCTTATATTCCATAAGACTATGCTACCCATCATGTTTACCACGTCTACATTACCTCTGAGTAAACATCTCGTACAGACAAACCCCATGTTGCCGTACATTAATCGCAAAAATTCTACGTCCACATTACCTCTGAGTAGTTCCGCGTATCCTCCAGAGTTACTCCTACCACGTCCATAACACCTCTGAGTAGGAAGATTCTATCATTTTGAATCCCATATTTGCCATGTCCATATTATCTCTGAGCAAACATGTTAGTTCTCTCAAACTTATTATCTGTACCGAAAAACCAAGGTGCACAAAAGATAATAGGTCCACACAAATCATCAAGTTCATGACAGCAAAAATGAACACATCACAGAAAATTGTGTATTTTTTTATTTCTAAAAAAGGAGAGTAAAGGATTACACCATCCCCAGTAAGAAGTTGCAAACACATAAAAAGAAGAGACTACAATCCCTAAACATCCCCAGGATTGGCTGAAAGCTCTTCAATCCGACGCCTCAAGTCTGCCGCCCGAGTCTCCACAGTCGCCAAGACTCGACGTTCAGCTTCTTGACGCATCGCTTCAATGGCCTCAGGAGAAGTGTCGTTCTCATGCTTCTCATCCAACTGCTACCGCTGTTGAGCCAATGTAAGAGCCCGGTGGGTGAAAGCTGCCTCCTCTTTCTTGAATGCTACGTGTTCAGCCTGGATACGTTCGGCGTCTAATAGAAGTCAGGCCCGTTGGTCCTCAAGGCGGCGGATCTGGGCATCAATCTCCGCGATACTAGTGTCCAACACAGTTCGTGCCTCCACCGTCTCCCGCGTAGACTGAGACAACCGCTCCACTGCAGCTTCAGTCTCAGCCACTTCGCGTTCCCAAACACTCACGGTGGCCTAGTAAAAAGACTCAGTCTCGGCGATCAGCTTCTTCTTCTCCGCATCTATCAGGACGGAGAGGTCGTTTCGCTGGATGCGCTACAATTCGGAAAGCCGCTGGTCCAACTCAACCACTGAGGCTTTTAGAATGTCGGCCATATGATCATGGCCCTGATGAAGACGGATTAGGTTGATATGAGGTATTGCCAGAGTTCTTGCCGTGGCAAAACTCCCATTGGAATCCATCACGGCCGATACACCCCTCTGCAGCATTTTATACACTGCCTCGATGATGAATTTCACATATTTATCTGCATCCGCCAGCACCTGCGGCGTCATAGCAGGAGTCGGAGGAGCTGCTTTAGCAGATGGACCGCAAGAAGACCCGCATGCCTAAATCCGTGAGGCTGGACCCTCGGTATCGACAGGCTCTTCATCAATAGGGGCTTGACTACTAGCCCGAGGAGCCAAAGGAACAGAGGAAGCCGAGACAGGCGTCGAGATAGTACCCCAAGTGGAAGGAGCAACGGAGGGTTCCATCAAACCCTTACCCCTCTCAAACTCGGAAGAACCACCGACGTCAGTGGCCACCTCATCAGCCCCCAATGTGCTATCAGCAGCCAGTACCTCCCCTGGCAGAACGGGGAGATTAACACTTGTCTCCTGACTCGCCCCTGAAGTCAGGACCGGCAGCCGAGTCTCACTTTCCTCATCAAATCCCTCTACTGGGACAGGATCTGTCGCTACCTCCTGATCGGTAGCCACCTCAGCTTCCGCTGCTGAGTCTGGAGTAGGGCTCGGCAATGCCGCAGCCGACCTCCCCTCATCATGACAAAGAGGGGAATCAACCCTCTCCTCTGTTCCAACCACATCTGTTGCCCCCGCAACAGACTCTTGCAACTCTGGAGCAACATCATCTGATGACGACGAACTCCACTCCACTTCATCATCACGAAGCCCCGTGTCCGCTGGACCCTCAACGTCCAAGGTCCCCGGGGCAGCCTTCACCATCTCGGAAGCTGCTTCATCCTCAGCTTCCCTTCTAACATAATATGGGGATGCCGGAATCTCTACGACAACGGCATCATCTGGATTCTCCTCCATGGGAGAAATGGTGATCGGCGGAATGCGCTCTTCAGATGAGCCTGCCACCTCCTTTGGCCTACTGCCACCAGATTTTGGAGTACGGGGTCTCCATTTGAGTGGCTCCTACAAAAAGAAAGCATAAGTCACACGAAATGTTGAACCCAAATCAGACTATATGGTACACCTTTACCTCCGTAGGTGTTGAATCCGACGACACAGTCGGTGACGATGCCTTCTTTTGCCTCTTTGACGCAGAAGAGCCAACCTCTGTACCCGCACGTCATTTTGGTTGATCAACCGAAGGTTCGACCTGACCCCCTGGGGATGCGGCAGGGGCACCTCGATGACCCACCTCTGGCGGACGGTACGATCGAGCCCTAGCCGATACGTTCCCGGTCACCGCTAACGGGGTGCCTGCAACAAGACTGGTCTCCCTATCATATCCAGGAGGCATGGCAGCCATGACACAGTAAAATTTGGCGGCCGAGAAAAGAATCGGTGGCCGCGGATTCTGGACGGGCGGCGTAAAGCGAGCTCCGGTACATCCGACATTGTAGTAATGCCAAGCTCGTGTACCATCCAGCAAACTTCCAGTATACCCCAGGGTGATACTGGGATTATCCAACATCAACTGAGCATAACCGAATTGCCGTGCAAAACAGCTCGGTAAATACGGTTCCAGGTAGCACTGGTTCCTGTTCCGGTACACCAGATGGAACGGCCGGATACTTTGCAACCAGCGGAATCCCCATGGAGGCAGAGTAGTGGCATCTTCACCCGAATCCATCAAATCTTCACCGGCCTCAAAACCCGAAAAGACAGGTCCTACTTTGGTGATCTCCCACCCCTGAAGGCGGGATAAAACCTTCCTGCAAACAGGAACGCCAGAATGCAACCAGCTCCTCTGGTGGAAACGATGAAGGAATGCATCTCCGGCACTATGGTCTTCTTCCGAACCCGGACTCATTACATTTGGATGGTGTAAAATTAACCACCCCATCAGATAGTGAAATGGCAGTTCGGCACGCGGGAAGTTGTAATTCCTACCGCGATCGTGAACCACGTTTCCTGCAAACTCCCGTAAACCTCGCAGTAGGTTACACACCATCGCAGGGAGTAGAGCCAGGCGCCGGCCGAAAACTAACTTCACTGCTGGAAGGATTAAGTTCCGAGTCACCCTCTCTACGAAGCCTGACCCACCTGAGAAGACGTAATCCCGAAGCCAAACCATAAGATACGCGGCTAATACTGCTTTCGACGACATCCGATGAGTAAGGTGCCAGAAACAGCTGTAGGAGCGTTCATCCGACTGCTGGTCCTCGTTCTCCCGGGGATTTTTCTCACCTAACCTGCTCATTTCGGAGAGCACCTCGCTACGGGAAAGCGCTGGCGGAGTAGAGAACTGCGAGGAATCCATCTTGTCTTGCTTAAAGACGTAATCTCTCCAAGCGGTCACATGAGGCTACGACCCGCTCTTATCCCTCTTCTGCATATAGTAATGATGACTCGCCACTTCCTTGAAGACGGCCATCATTTCTTCAGCTTTGTCCCCCATGACTTGGAACTCCTCGTTGGTCGGGAAGTACTCCTCATAGGGTTCTGATCCCCAAGGGAGCTTTGATACCTCGTGCATTTCATGAAGTGCAAGGCCTAGCTCCCCCACCGGAGTAAAGAAGGTCCCAGTATGGGTATCAAACATCTCCAGGAGCGCGAGAAACATATGCCGGTTGATGTCAACACCTGCCTGAGTAGCACAGATCGCGGCAGTCAGCCCCATCTCTTGGAGTTCGGTTTGAAACCGTAACAGCATCCAGAGTGTCAGCTTGTCCCATTTGGCGACATAATGACACCAACCCTCTACCCAAAATTCACCTTTCGGGTATGATCGCTCCATCAAAAGCATGCGATTGGCAAAAGTCGAAGCGCCAAAGGCAAATGTATTGACGGAAATGTCAGTATAAATGCTCCCAGGGCGTAGAGTCCGCCAGATGAAAGAAGGCCCAGCCCGCACGGCGATCAAAGTATCCCTTTGATTTGAGGTAGAGTCGATCTTGATGATGCCTGCCACTGCTCCCCCCTGAGATGGGATTAGATCCCAAGACATCCTCCTCTTGGAAGCAAGACGACAGAAAGCCGTCAGAGGCCATTGACGTTCGAGCTGCTTAACGGTCATATGCACTCCTCTTGCTGTAAAAAACCAATCTTCCTTGACCTTCAACACCTTTGCTTCAATAGAAGTAAGGCGGTCTCCAAACAGAAACTCGGGCTTCAGGAAAGTCACTTTATCAGAAGTGGCAGATTTCAAAACGCCACGCTCCATCATCCGCTTGAGGAACCCATACGGTTGTTCCCGGATTTGAGTCATTCTTTCGGAAGGCTGATCCAGCATGATAGCAGTTCGAGCAGGATTTATCACCTCCTCATCGTAATCTACTCCCATCTGGCAGAGGGCAGCATCCAGAAGCACCTCATTCAGGAGTGGGACAGTCATCGACACTGGTGTTCAAATAAAGAAGGCAAAGATCCAGCGATGTTACACAACAAAAGAATCTAAGCCTCGTTTCTCATCAAGAGCACATCAGGCACATGAAAAAGAGCTTCGGCGCATCATGCGCGTCAGCAATGGAGCCTCGGCACATCTTCAGGGCTTAAACCCATGCGCGTCAGCAATGGAGTCAGCAATGGAGCCTCGGCGCATCATCAAGACTCAAGGTCCATGCGCGTCGACGTATGTATGATACAGGAACGGGATGATAAAACTCACCAACCACCGATGGCCGAACTTCAACAGGTGGACGGGGAACATCAGCCGCAGCAGCCTCTACGGATTCTTTCCCTTTGCCTCGTCCCTTGCCAGTACCGCCACTAGGAGTCTTGGGAGCCATTCCTTGAGAGAAGAAAGTTAGGGTTTTTGTGAAAGAAGAACTCTAAAATCAAAAGCAAGGAGGGAAAGAACTCTCTCTCTCCATCTTACGCCCATTTATAGGCACGGTCGCACGCGTGAATCGATAAAGTGTGACCTCAGTCGTCGCCTCGGGTCCTATGAGGAGATAACCGCAAATAAAATCCAAAAAGATCATCATTAATCTTTTTGGTTATCGAGGCGTTATCATTTGCATTAACTGAGAGGAGTATGCGCCCCATCACTGATGCACGAATGCACCCGAACAGACATGCGCCCCAACAGTCATGCGCCTCGACCGCCATGCTTCTTATTCAAAGTATTCCAAAACTTGTCCAAAAGTTTTGAAAACTTTGAAGGGAGTCTTGTAGAAGCATGGAATTTCAGAACCAGAAATCCTATGCGCCAAACACTACATGCGCCAGAGAGCTCGGGCAAAGTACTTCACACAGCAAAAACAACAAATATAGACATGGAAAGAGGACTTTTTATTACATATAAAAGTCTATTACATGTCTAGAAAAGGTTGTACAAAGGAGAACTTCTACAAAAAGAAAAGACCCTAAGTCTACAGCCAGGCGCAGCGATCACCATGCGCTTTCAGGCAGGCACATCCCACCATGCGCCTTTAGCGGGGCACATCCTTTCAGCAGCTCAGGTATGTCCATCCTCAGTTATGTGCATCCCTTTGGCAGCTCAGTTATATGTATCCCTTCAGCAGCCCAGTTATGTGCCACTCTTCCAGCCAGGCTCACCGCCGTCTAAATGCTTCGACTAATGAAGCATTTATTGAGCAGAACGAGGGTGGCAATCAACCCTCTAGCTAGAGGAAGAGTTCCCCAAACCGAGGAATAGAGGAGCACTGCAAGCCAACCTGTGGCCAGGGGAGGCTTCGAAAGAGCCTCCAAAGGCGAAGGAAGACCGTAATCGAAACCACGGCTAAAGGAGCAGCTTTCAACACAACCAGAATGGGCAACACCCACTTTGAAGGAAGAAAGAGCCCCCAAAGCCGCAGCACTGCCATTCCGATCTGCGGCTCTTCCAGAATAACGGAGACGAGGCTCGAGCATCCCTATCTTTGGATGCAACAGGCACCTTCTGCCTGCCTCAAAAGCCCTCGACTCCGACATTTGGATGTAACAATCACCTTCAAGTGCATCAATAAAGACATTGCGTCGCATCTTCACCCTCGGGAGCATCTCATCAACAGAATGCATCCGAGTAAACAAGTTCATGTCAGCTGAACGTGAGAGAACGAGAAGCAAACTCTCTCCATGCCACTATTTATAGGTCGGGCAAATCAAACCCATGCGCCAAGTGGATGGCTATCTGAATTCCGTGCAATGAATTTGCATTTAATGGATGAACCGGATGCTTCAAATTCAGCCAAGTCAAACGGCTATTTAAAGCACTCGAAGAACGTAACAGTCGCACCATTAAAGATGTGTTACGAAGCGGATGCGTCGGCCAGACAGTGCATCACACAGACGCGCCCTTCAGCACCAAGCGCCTCACAGGGATGCGCCCCCATGCGTCTCCATGCGCCTAGTGGAACGCCGATCGATGCGCCCACTCAGCTGTCTATCAAATATCAAAAATATTAAATGCTGAAGTCTGACAGAGTTGGCAGCACGTTCCCCGAAGACTGAACAGTTGACAGCTTTTTCAAAAAATAAAGTGTCTCCAACGTCAGCATCATCATTATTTTCCTCCGACGGTTACTGCCACGTGGCCGCCCAATCATCTCGCATGCGCCTCCGCAGCCATGCGCCTAAATCTATATGCGTCTCAAAAGCCATGCGTCTCAGACTTTCTCTCTGATCCCTAAAGACAGAAGTAAAGTCACTACTGAAGCTCTGCATGTGCCTCAAAAGTCATGCATCCCAGACTTCTCTCTGATCTCAAAAGACAGAAGTAAAGTCACTACTGAAGCTTCGCATGCGCCTCAAAAGCCATGCGCCCCAAATGGTTCGTGACTCCTAAAGGTTACGAGCCAAAATCTCCTCATGCGCCCAAACCCAGGCGCATTCTACCAGATCATTCCCCATAAAATCTGAGATCTCCGAGCCATGGGCCGATGACACGTGTCCTTTGACTCGATTCACCCAAGATCTCAGTAACAGAAAGATCTTCTTCCCTGCTACGTGCCGGCTCACAACAGCAGCATGAAGAATTCAACCCCGTAATCAGGGCACATCGTCCATGTGCAATCACCACGTGGTATCCCCGCGTCCAAGCGCATCCTACATATTCGCGTATGAGCAGCCATCCTGCAAAGCTATAAATAGAGGGATCATTTCCTTCTCACCGACGAACGAACAAACACAGAGGCAAACATACATCGACAGATAGAGACTTCGCACCACCAGAGAGGCAGATATAGACACTCAACGTCTTCCTCCTCTCAGCAAGCTCCAGCACCCAGAGCAATCCGAACCTTCAGAGAACCGACAACCGTCGTCAGATCGTCAACGGAGTCAACGCATTACCACTCGCTCCATCGGCACAAGGGACCCAGATAAGCAAAAGTGTACTCCTAGGACTACATTTAAGTCCTATATTGTAACACTGTTCTATTTGTATTGAAATTTGCAATCAAAAGATTTTAATGGCAAACAGGGGGCACTTGTAATTACAAGTTTGTCCCTACACTAACTTACTAGCTAAGTTAAATCCAATTTGGGTTTTGGGATTAGCTAAAATTAAATAAAAATCATAAATAAGCTTAGATACTCATATGGGATTAGTCCAAACTCCTAATCCTAAAAGTTAAGTATGGTGGGCCATGGTTAATTATCATGCTAAATACGACTCAAGTCAAAATTTCTCGGGGTCCCGAATTAACTCGGAATGCGATGAAATTCGAACCCGACTCCTATAATAATTAAATATTAATATTTATGAAATAAAATTCCCAAAAATATTATAAAATGGAAAATTACCATTTTACCCCTAACTTGGAAAAGTGAGGGTGACAAGTCTATCCACCTTAAAAAATTTCGTCCTCGAAATTGAAGACAACAAGCACAGAAAATCACAAACAGAAAGACAAAAGAAATAGATTTATACCTCAGGGCACGAAAAGATAAGAAAAATGCTCCCGCATGTCGTCCTCCCTCTCCCAGGTAGACTCACCTGGAGAGTGATGTCTCCACGCAACCCGAACCAAGGGTATGACCTGGTTCCGGAGCACCTTCTCCCTGCGATCCAGAATCTCCATCGGCTGTTCTGGATAACTGAGAGTAGGTCCCACCTGTATCGCTGAATGGTCCAATACATGGCTAGGATCTGCCACGTACCGCCTCAGCTGAGATACATGAAATACGTTGTGCACTCCCTCAAACCTAGTAGGCAAGTCCAGTCGGTAGGCTACTGCACCGATCCTCTCTAAGATGGTGAAAGGTCCGATGTAGCACGGACTGAGCCTCCCACCGCCGCCAAAGCGAATAGTGCCACGTGTCGGGAATATCTTCAGAAATACCATGTCACCAACCTAGACACAAGACAAAAGCTCAACACACAACTAACAAACAATCACGACAAACACGACAAGAACTGAAACTAACCTCGAAATCTAACGGTCTCCGGTGACTATCGGCCCAATGCTGCTGCCTATCCTGAGCCACCCGAAGTTTGTCTCTAATCATCCTGACCTTCTCGGCCGCATCCACAACCATCTTCGGCCCAAGAAGCGCCCGCTCGCCGACATCGTCCCAAGACAAAGAAGTACGGCATGTCCGTCCATATAGAGCCTCAAATGGTGACATCTCTATACTGGCCTGGTAGCTGTTGTTGTAAGCAAACTCTACCAGGTGAAGATGGTCCTCCCAAGAACCCCCGAGATCTAGCATACATGTGCGAAACATATCCTCCAAAGTCTGGATGGTTCTCTCCGACTGCCCATCTGTCTGAGGATGATAAGAAGTACTAAACTTGAGTGAGGTGCCCAAGCTAGCCTGCAAACTCCTCCAGAAGTGGGAAGTGAATCGGCTATCCCGATCTGAAACTATGCTCACCAAAACTCCGTACAATCTTACGATCTGACGAGCATACAGCTCAGCCAGCCTCTCCGTAGACAAACCCACTTTGAAAGGCAAAAAGTGGGCCGATTTGGTCAATCTATCAACGATGACCCAAACTGCGTCCTTCCCTCCTGGCGATCGTGGAAGTCCAGATACAATGTCCATGGTGATGTGCTCCCACTTCCACTCGGGAATGGGTAGCGGCTGTAGCAATCCACCTGGTCTCTGTCTCTCGGCCTTCACCTGCTGACACACAAGGCAACGAGATACAAACTGAGCTACCTCGCGCTTCATGCCACACCACCACACGTGCTCACTCAGGTCCCTATACATCTTGTTGGCTCCAGGATGCATAGAATACTGAGAGCGATGCGCCTCCTGAAGAACCTCCTCCCGAAGCTCTCTACGCGGAACGCACAGCCTAGTACCGTACCGCAACGACCCATCTTCGGCTACAGAGAAATCGTCAAGCAAGTCCATCCGCACCTGCTCCCTGATGCTCCTCAGGGCAACATCATCATACTGCACTGACCTGACTCTATCCATCAGCTCAGACTGAATCTGCAAACCCCATATCTGGATCTCCATGCCCGGAATGATGACCTCGATACCCAAACTATCCAGGTCGGCCAACAAATGACGATCTGTCGTCAAGAACATAGCAACTGGATACCTGCTCAAGGCATCTGCAACTACGTTGGCCTTCCTCGGATGGTACTGCAGTGATATATCGAAGTCCTTCATCAGCTCTAACCACCGCCTCTGCCGCATGTTCAGCTCCTTCTGAGTGAAGATGTACTTCAAGCTCTTGTGATCTGTGAAGATATCAACTCGCTCTCCGTACAGGTAATGCTTCCATAACTTCAAAGCAAATATAACCGCGACCGACTCCAGATCATGAGTAGGATAGTTCTTCTCATGAGGACGTAACTGCCTGGATGCATAGGCAATCACCTTCCCGTGCTGCTGAAGAACACAACCTAAACCCTTCCCCGAAGCATCGGTGTAGATCGAGAACCCACCTGACCCAGATGGCAAAGTCAAGATCAGAGCTGAAGTCAACCTCCTATTCAGCTCATCGAATGCAGCCTGACACTCAACAGTCTAGACGAACTCCACGTCCTTCCTGGTGAGTCTAGTCATCGGCTCTGCAATCCGCAAGAAGTCTTGGACGAACTTTCGGTAATAGCCAGCCAAACCCAAAAAGCTTCGAACCTCGACAACTGAACTGGGCATAGACCAAGACTCGACTGCCAAAATCTTTCTCTAGTCCACTGAAATCCCGTGCTCGATCACTACATGACCTAAGAACTCCATCTGGTCCAAGAAGAACTCACACTTTGAAAGCTTCCCGTAGAGTTGCTCCCTCCTCAGAGTCTCTAACACAACTCTCAAGTGCTCCTCATGCTCCTCCTGCATCTTCGAATAGACCAAGATATCATCTATGAAGACTACCACGAACTTGTCAAGGTACTGATGGAATACCTTGTTCATCAAGTTCATGAACACCGCGGGAGCATTGGTCGACCCAAATGGCATCACTGTAAACTCGTACTGGCCGTACTGAGTCCAAAATGCCGTCTTGGGAATGTCATCCCGCCTCACCTTCAGCTGGTGATACCCGGACCTCAAGTCTATCTTCGAAAATACCTTTGCCCCACTCAACTGATCGAACAAGTCGTCGCTCCTCGGCAAAGGGTACCTATTCTAGATAGTGAGGTTGTTGAGCACCCGGTAATCAATGTACATACGGGACGTACCGTCCTTCTTTGGTACAAAAAGGACTGTGCTCCCCAGGACGAAGAACTGGATCTGATGAATCCCTTGTCCTGCAGCTCGTCGACTTGATTCTTCAGCTCTATCAACTCGCTGTTGTTTACCCTATAGACATGCTGTAAAATGGGCTCGGCGCCCGGCACCAAGTCTATAGAGAACTCAATGTCCCTGTCTGGCGGCATTTCCGGCAACTCCTCGGGAAAAACATCCGAGAACTCAGCTATCAACGGATGTGGCAAATCCTGCCCCGCCAACAAAGCTCCATAGAATCCAGCCTCTGGCTTCGCTGCTTCTCGAGCAAACTCGATCTCTGGCTCTCCCGGCGTCCTAAAAAGAACTCTGCCTCCTCTACAATCAATGCTAGCATGGTGCATGCTCAACCAATCCATACCGAGTACCGTATCGTACCTCGATAGGGGCATTACGAGCAGACATGCACTCAAGTCCCGGCTTCTCAGAGTGACTCTTCGCCCCTTGCAAATATTATTAACCAGGATAATACCTCCTCCGGTCATAATCTTGCAAGTCCTACCCAAATACTCAGCAATAATGTTGTATCTCAGAGCAAAGGAAACAGACACAAAACTATGAGTGGCACCAGAATCAAACAAGGCGAAAGCAGGGAAAGAATCAAGAAGAACATGACCTGCTACAACATCTTCTACCGGCTCTACCTCCTCCTCTGTTGCCAAAGCGAACACCCTGCCCGCGGGTGCCCCCTTCTGGTGCTGAACAAAACGCTACTGCTGGGTCTGAAGTGGAGGACCCCTCTGCTGAACTGCTGGTCCTCTAGCCGGCTGTACCCTGTCCTGGCCTCCCCTGGCTGCCCGAACAGGAGAACCCTTCAGCTGGTGGTCGGTCCCTACGCAGAATAGGCAAGCGCCTAACCTCTTCAGGCATATATCTCTGCTGTGCCCCTTCTTTTCGCAGAAAGCATACTGCTGGGTCTGTCTCTGGCCCTGACCCTGTTGCTGCTGGGCAAGCGTCGGTGCCTGCTGAATCTGCAACGGAGGCTGCTACTGAAATGGCCTCTGCTAATGCTGAATATGGGGGCGCTTGGCCGGTCTCGCACTGGAACTCGCCCCTATAGTATCTTCGCTCCTCTTCGGCTTGAGGCCGAAGTCCTCCTCTACAATCTGCACGTCCATCAATATCTGATCGAATGTCGCGTCACGACGACCCGAGGTACGGGTGCGCACTGCATGAATAAGTCTCCTGCGGAACTTACGAGCCTTCTACCCCTCATCCTGGATCATATCGGGAGCGAACCTGCTAAGGCAGAAGAACTCGGCTGCATACTCGTCTACCGACGAGTTCCCCTGTACTAGACCCACAAACTGGCCCTCCAATGCTGTAAGAGCCACGTCCGGAAAGAACTTCTCCTTAAAGAGCCCCCAGAAGTTCTCCCATGTCAGCCCTCTCACCGACGCACGAGGATCCGTGCGGTACCATGTCAGCGCAATATTGAAGAATCGGTTGGCTGTGGTCGAAACCCAAGGTGCTCTAGGAAGCTCTGCCAGCTCCATGCTCCGCTGCACGTCCTCTAGCCAGTTGTCTGCATAAAGGATGCCCTCCGTGCCCGTGAAGTCCCTGGAGCTCATCTTCCTAAAGTCTAATACTGTCCCCGGCCTGGACTGCTACTGGTACGGCTGCTGGCCAGTAGGGCCCTGCACCGTACCCGGTGTCACTCTCTCCACTGTTGTCAGTATAAGCTGATGCGAGTTCTCCATGCTCTGCCTCAGCATCTCAATTTGACGGTATGACACCTCCGACTGGCACTGCGACGCCTCTGCCTGGGCCCGCTGTGTCTCTATCATCTGCTGAAGGAGAAGGAACATATGATGTGTATCCGTCGGTATCGAAGGTGGTGGCGGTAGCATCTCCGGAACGACGATCGAAACCCTCTGGAGTGGAGGTAGTAGACCTCCCTGTGCAACTGTCGGGGTCTCTGGGATAGTGGAATCACTGGAGGCAGTCTCGTGAACCTCCTCCTCAGCCTGATCAGATCTCTCGGGCAAGCTACTCGATCCAGTAGCCTGCGGGTGCATCTTCGTCATCCTGGAGACGAATTAAAACAAAGAGATCAATATGGCACATGAGTAGATTTATCAAAGAAGGACAGTTAATCTAATACAAGGTGAATAATCATGATAATCAAAAGATCGGAAATTTTCCTAGGTATGATTGAGAAACTCCTATCATGTCCTAGGTCCTACGTCCTAATTGCAGGCTCGTAATTAGTACTCTAAGTCGAGCACCATTACAAGATCGCATTAATTACGATACAGACCTGCATGGGCCACCACAAAAATATATCACGACCCGCACCCTGATGAGGGGTACGAGCACGTGGGTACGTCCAGCCTACGTCACAGTATCGGCGGTAGAATGCTGTATATAACGTCTGTAAATACTACGACTAACAGTATAAAGGTACCTGTACAGTATATACTCTCCGAATGGAGGTAATATATCAATACAGTCTCAATCACAGAATAAAACTAAGATAGATGGCTCAGAAAGAGAACATATGATAGATGAAATAGTAAATAAGTCCAGTATCCAATTCAAGCCCAGATATATACAACATTACAGGTCTCAAAATATAATATGGAAGCTACAGTCTGATAAAGGTAGCTGGATCGCAGTCCAGTCAAACCTAGCTAATCTACACTACTCCGGGAGTACAAAATCTAGTGGATCTACTATAAGGCCACGGTCCTGGACTACTCCATCTAACTCGAGCCCATAATAGGTCGAGCAGTCCGTCTCAGAATCATCTGTAATATATCATAACGGTATCCTATCAGGAAAATGAGCAAGTACAAGCACTAACAGCAGTTCCATGTGAATTGAAAAATTCTATAAGAGACAGTATAATGAACTACAAGACAAAGATATATGAAGACTTGGGAACCGTTCGAAAGCTGAGTTACAATCCTTAAACCAAACAAGGACCAGGGTTGTAACCCTTCTCCCGAGCAGAACTTAGTCTCCAATTAAGGTACATCATAGAGGCATGTAAAACATATGAGTAACTGTAATCATAGCATGGTAAGGAAATACTGAATATAGAACAGAACAGGATATATGATAAGATAGAGTAAATATAAAATGTGCCTCGAATATTATAGCATAATATGATCGGTATGTGTCAAGATCAGGCTTCCAGCCGACCGGCTACAAGTACGTGGACTCGGCCCGACCGTGATGGTAAGCTATGGAGCAAGTAGTAGCACAGGTCAGGCTATATCCATCGTGAGGTGAGGGTATAGATATGATACAAGTAGTAACTCAAGGTGGGCATTGATCACACTATCTATAAAATTCCCTATTCTCCGAATAGTATACGGATCCGGACATAGCACGTCATGACGCGGGATTCCTTAAGAGGGGAGCAAGTCCTCTTCAGGAATCGGCGTCAATACAAGTACAATAATTAAGACCAAATAAGTACCAGTATTCCAAGAAATCCAGAAATAACATCTCATGACAGGAATCCGACAATACTAGTCCGTGAACTATCGTAACTGAGAATCAAGTAAGACACTACGACTGAATCTGATATAGCAAATATCAAGATAATAAAAACTATCAGTGAATATACTCGCCTGTTGTCCTGAGCTGTAGGGTATATCAATGCTCAGTGTAGAAAATCAGAGACCTAAAGATGAGATATTGTATGTTAATTTAGGTTTAAACAAGTTTAAGAATGATTAACAATGAATGATATGAAATCTAGGTCAAACTAGGTCTCACTGAGTCATACTAAGTCCTGTCAAGTCAATCTAGGTCAAATCAAGTTATATCAAGTCAATCTAAGTCAGACCAAGTCAACTCTAGGTCATACCAGTCATCGCAGGTCAAAACAAGTCGAAGAAAGTCAAACGGGGTCAAGAGTTGGCCTACAGTTGACTTTTGGTCAACTGATCAACCCTGGTCAACTCTAG
>JANAVB010020398.1:12444136-12522340 GCA_029216955.1 Iris pallida
CCGACCCTTAGAGTGTATCAGTTGTGTGTTTCTATATAGATGTATATATCTATACATCTAACTGTAATATACATATATATGTGTATGTGTGCTTTAGAGAGTGAGGAATGAAGGCAGGCCTACCATGCCTATTAGCATGCAGGACGGCTTGGGGTGTAATGTGTGAGTGTAGACATGGTAGGAATTATAGGTAATTAATAATGCTAGTGTAACTAGACTAAGGTAGTGCTTGCTAGATAGTAAGGACACTCTAGTATCCTAACCAAGTTAATTTTAGCCTAGATATTTAGGATATAGCTCTCATATCCTAGAAGTGGACTCTTGCAATTTAGAAATAGATAGATTGACTCAGTTTGATTAATTGACCTATAATGACTCTAAAATATTTCCTCCTGGCTTCTTCGACAGCATGGAGCATCTACCGATTCATCTAGCATACGAAGCCCGTATCGGTGCATCTGTTCATTATCGATGGATGTACCCATTTGAAAGGTACATAAAAATTGATATAATTTAAGTTGAATTTCAGTGGGTTTTAAAATTCTATCTTAATTCTTAAGATAATTTGTCTCTCTAGATACCTACACCATTTAAAGAAGAAAGTTGGCAACAAGGCTCATATAGAGGCTTCGATATGCGAAGCATATCTTATCGAAGATGTGTCAAACTTCTGCTCCATTTATTTCGATACTCATGTTAAGACAAATCGAAATAGACCTCAAAGGAATGACGAGGACGTTGAGGATGGAGGAATATTCAATATAAGGGGCAAGCATGTTGGGGCTAGTAAAAGACGGTGGTTGACAGACGACGAGTATGATGCCGCTCACCGATATGTCTTGTTAAAATGTGACATACAAGAAGTGAGAGATTTGGAGAAGTAAGTCAGTACACTTGCACTCGTTATAATCTCGAATTTGATAAAGTAAGTGACTACACTTATATATTCTTATTTTCTTTAATAGTGTATTTAGAGATGGAGTCAAAATGGTGACACCCGATATTACCGATGAGGGACTTCAAAGAGAGGTTGATTATACATTTTCGTCATGGTTTCGCAAATACGTAAGTAACTGTGATTATAATTGAGATTATAAATATATAATCTAAAACATTTAAATTATAAATATTTGTTTACAGGTTTTATTGCCTGAAACAACACTCACTCATGAGAGTGTTCATTATCTGGCATTGGGACCGAATAAGCAAATAAAGACTTGGCCAGGCTATGTCGTTAATGGCTTCAGGTTTAAGTCAACTCAAAATGCTATAAATATCGAATTTATCAATGATGGCATCAGTACCAAGGATTCCGGTGTTTGCATAAGGGGCACCATCTATGACGACGAGCCGGACTTTGACTATTATGGAGTGCTTCGGGATATTATAGATTTACAATATACTGGCCCATATGATATGCATATTGTGATGTTCAAATGTGAGTGGTTCGATACGACACCAAATATCGGTTGGAGAATCGATAAACAATTTGGATTTGTCGATATAAATAACGCAGGAGGTATAGAGGGTCCGATACATTTGCGATAACAAATCAGGCTGTTCAAGTCTACTATACAAGCTACCCAAGGCGTCGTAGAGATCGATTTGACTGGTGGGCAGTATGCAAGATTAAATCTAGAAATACATTCAACGTTGGAGACCCAGCATACCAAGAGGACCAGATCGAAAAGTCCCAATACTTGGGACAACACTCAGATACAATGGATGTTGAAGATATTGTTGAGGAAAATAGAGGGGAGGAAGAGGCTGATACACAAGACTTAGCTGTCAACCAGGGGAGAAAGAGGCATCTTGTCCCAAATATTGAGGCAGAAGAAGAAGAATTTGATGGGGATGAGGATACAGATGAAATCGACGATGAAGATAAGGATGAGGATGAGGATGAGGAGGATGATGATGAAGACGAGGCCGAGGATGAGAACGAAGACGATGATTAGGTTAAATATTGTTGTATATTAGAAACACTTCCAATTATGTGAATTAAGTTTGACCTCATAAAAGCAATTACGTGAATTCATGTTTTTTTCATTCGATTATTTACTTATTACAGATGGCACTCCTAGTCTTTTCGTCGCGGCGGCACTCGTCTCCCTACTGGTGGTATGTATATTTTAGTTTAGAATTTTATATTCATTTACACTTTTATATTGTTAATTATGTTTATGTGTTCTATTTACAGGTCATGATGGCTGGTCATGGTCGTGGTGCTGGTGGTGGTCGTGGTGGTGCTGGTGCTGGTGGTCGTGGTCGTGGTCGTAGTGGTGCTGGTGGTCGTGGTCGTATTCAAAATTCCCGGGATGTGACCCCATCGAGCAACCCTAACCCGGAGAGTACCCCGGGCACATACACATCCCGCCGTCGATCGACCACTTCATCGAGGCATGAGTCCGGATCTGCTAGCGGATCCGTTCCGCTATCGGAACCACCAGCAGCGGATCCACCAGTGGATCTCCCAGTTACTGCACAGTGGGCCCCGGAGTACCCCCATACTCGGTTCCATCCGGCTACTGGGGAGTACATGCACGGACCCGCGGATCCTCCGATGGCACCAGAGAGGCCGATAGGCGAGTTCCGACGTGAGCTATGGCCCGCGGGGACCTTGTAAGCAAATTTAAGATAATTTATTAAATTTCTTTCATTTATTTAAGTTAATAATCCAGTCATTTCTTCTTTGTAGGTTTTTTTCGTTTAATGTTGCCAGGGCTCTTGGAGAAATTATCAGGGCTAACTTCCATGGTCCCTACCTCAACTTTTTGTCGGTGCCCCCAAACGTGAAGTACGTCTGGCTTGACGAGTTAAGGATATATATCTATATCTTTTGCTTAATTATTAGTTACTCTTTAATCAACCATTTTTTAAATTACGTGATAATTAAATTTTTATGTTAGACGACATACTGGTGGCCCTTCCATCGCGAGGACGCGATCCGTAGGGCCTACAGAAGCGCTGCCTCGAAGAAGATACTGGATATGATTCATGACCTAAAAATGGGGCATATGAGGACGAATTGGATCCGACAGGAGTATTATGAGGACCTCTTAGGTATGATGGATACTCCTGCGTACAAGGAGAAATCGAAGAAGGCGAAGGCAAACCGAAAGGCCGCGGGACTTCATACGGGGGGATCAAGGCCCCACGTAGCGACGCTTGCAGATCTGGTGAGATACCGTAAATTTATTTCACTATCGAATTAGGTATTATTAATATATGGAGTTAATTAAGTTCTACGAAAATTTTGTATACAGGCCCAACGGGCGGTGAAGGAGGGAAGGGCGTCAGAATCGGTCACCATGCACGACGTGTTCCAGCATACGCACAAAAGACGGAAGGATGGGAGCTTCGTCGACGAGAGGGCCAAGGAGACTGATGTAAGTACTTATGTTTATGAGATTTACGTTAGAATTAAAAGTATTCGGACTATAACTTAGGTAAACTTAGGATTCACACTTAACTTAGTGAAACATAGGATTTAGATTACAACTTAGCTAAATCTAATAATATAAACACATTCATTTGATAGGCTGCGTATCGTGAGGCCCTTAGTCGGGCTCAGTTAACTAACACTGAGGATGTCGGTGAAACGTCGCCAGCCCGGACGCCCTCTTCTTTGGCCGCTCGCAACGACTTGTTCGTAGATACCGTCGGCGGCTTTAAGAAAGGGCTCATGTACGGAGTCGGCTCCCTAGGACCGTTGCACATGGCAACGCAGAGATATCCACCGACACCGCCTCCTTCCGTGGCTCCGGCAGACGATGATGTTAGGTCGCAGCTTACGCAGCTGCACGAGGCGGTATCTTTCCTGTGGGATCAATTTGCCACGTACTTTTCGCCTCCGTCTGCTGCTGCCGGTCCGTCTGCTGATGGTGTCGGTCCGTCTTCTACTGGTCCATCGACTGCTGGTGTCGGTCCTTCTTCCGTGGGTCATCTTTCTTTCAACCCTGATGCCCCTATTGTACCGCCGCCGACTGTGACGGCACTCCTGGATCTCATGTTGCCAGAGCAGCTACGCCGACTTTCGAGCAGTGTCTACGACGGCTTGCTGCCGTACCTAGTGGAGGAGTATATTCGTCGGTCGCAGTAGGAATTACCACCACCGGGCAATTGAACTCCTCCTCCTCCTTAAAATATTGTAATTAAGAAAATTTAGAATATTTGTGGCAATTTTGGATTATTGGTGCTATTATCGGATTATAATGACGGATATTAGGTTACTCTTCAGGATAATTGATGTCTATTTTATATTAATTTGGTTTGGTCTATGTGATTCTTAGATAATTGGTGTGTATTAAATTCGTATGTGCATATTTGGTCTATATGATTCTTGGATAATTGGTGTGCATTGTATATTTGGTCTATGTGATTGTTGGATAATTGGTGTGCATTATATATTGGTTTGGTTTATGCATATTTTTGTGAACAGGAAAAGTGCTGTAATTTTTTTCCAAAAAATCTCAGTTAGCGACGGACTAGTGACCGGTTAGCGACGGATATTTCCAGTTTTCGACTAATTTTCGACAAAAATTCCGTCGCTACCTGGAGATTTGAAACTGTTTTCAGGTAGCGACGGGTGGTCGACGGAATATCCGTCGGCATGGTTCTGGTGGTATATAGTTCGACGACATAGCGACGACAAATCCGTCGCCGAGGCGACGGATAATCAGCCACTAATCAGTCGCTCTCTCGACGGCGTAGCGACGGACACTCCGTCGACAAGGTTCTGGAAATGTAGGATATTTCCAGAACCATGGCAACGGATAATCAGCCACTAATTAGTCGCTCTGTCGACGGCGGAGCGACCGAGTACCGACGGCTACTCCGTCCCCATTGTTCTGGAAATCTCAAGCATTTCCAGAACATGGTCGACGGATAATCCGTCAGTTTGCCGTCGCTAATCCGTCCTTTGTTATCGACGGTGATCGACGGACTAGCGACGGAACGATACACTTTGATACGCTATTACGACGATGTGCCGACGGCCATTACGTCGCTATTGTCCATACAGTTCAGTATTTAATACTTGAAATGGACGAAAGTCCGTCAAAAAGTAGTCGCTAATGCTTCGTTTTGTGAAGTCGAAATGCCATCGCTATTTCTTCGCTTGACGACTACGTAGCGACGGACATTTATTAGCGACGAACTGATTGCCGACGGATTTTTTTGGCCAAAACCAGTCATTGATCGGTCGCTAACCGAAATTCCCATCGGACGGGCGACGAATCTGGCCGTCGCTAAGTCGACAAATTTTGGTAGTGTGTGGAAACCTACTTTGGAAATTTGCAGTCTTTGTGGGATGAACAAGCTGCTTATTTCCCATTGCCTACTTGTACCTGTGGTGAACTTGCTGCAAAGCTGCAGGCTATGAGGGATGAAGACCACTTTCAGGACTTTATGTATGGATTGAATGCTGAGTTATATGGTCATACCCGATCTAATCATCTGGCTCAGGATCCTCAGCCAAGTTTAGATTGGACATACCAGGCAGTCCGTGAGGAGGAGGATATACAAAAATCTCAGGTCCAATCCGCTGCTGAGGAGGTGTTGGCGCTGGCTATCAAGACTTCACCTCGTCTTTCTACTACTTCTAATAGTAGAACCTCAGATTCCAGGGACAAATCAGGCATGATCTGTACTCATTGCAAGAAAACAAGTCATGATGTTGCAACTTGCTTTGCCAAGATTGGCTATCCAGAGTGGTGGGAGACTCGTCCTCGGCGTGAGGGCGGACGTGGTGCTGTTGGTGGCAGAGGCCCGATAGCACAGCAGAGACGTGATGGGGGACGCGGTGCTGGTGTCGCAGGGGTTGTTCATCATGTCGCCGCTGCTGATCATGGTGTCCCTGCTGGTCTTGCTAGGAATTCGGCGGATATGATGCATGGAGGGTATCCTTCACCACTCTTGTAACACCCAGTTTTCTAAATAAGGGTAATTTTGAAATTTTATAATTTTAATCTTTTATTAATGATATTTAAATCATGATATAAATTTTTGGTGATTTTTGATTATTTTAAAAATTATTAAAACCATGACTTGTAATTTACCAAATTAAATACTAGTGATATGGCATTAGGATAATAATTTTTACTTTTGAGCATAGAGGTATTTTGGTCATTATGAACTTTTGGGAATTATTTGGATTTATTATGAATTATTGAGATTTATTTGAATTTATATGATTTTTGGTATATTTTAATTAAGGGTTAATCTAGACTTGACTAGTGTTGACTTTGGAGCCTAACCTAGAAGCTAACCCTAGTTTTAGTGAATTGGGTAGATCATGTGACCCTAGCCTAACTTAATTTAACCCATGTTTGGTCTTTTAGAATTTAAGTTAGAATAAAGAGGCTTTTAGTCATAAGCCATGACTTATGGTTTTGAAACCATTAATTAGCAACTTAAGCCCGTAGAGGCCCAAAGCCCAAACCATTAGCTAACCCTAACCCTAATTCTATGGCTGGCCACACCCACATAGGAATCCCTACCTATTTATACTCTCTTCCATTAGGTTAGCCTCCTTTTAGAAAGAGTTGCAAAGTTGGAAAGAAAGGTTAGTTCTAAACTTCCTAAAACCCTAGAAATTCTATTTTAATTCCTTTTCTTCCCAAACCAATTGCATTAGGTTCTAATTAGCTTCCTCTTATTGTTCATGGAGGCCAATCCCAGTTGGAGAGAAATTTGGAGGAGCTAGCTAGCAAGGAGAACACCCCCTCCCTCATTTGAGACTTTTCTTGCAAATTGCACATATAGGTAAATCCCTATTCCCTCCACCAAATTTCGTTTTCTTTGCATGGATAGAAAGCCCTAGGTGTTCCCTAGCCTTAGGTATTGGTTTTGTGTCGATTGTGTCCGTTTGGTGTCCGTATCGGACACGTATCATGATGTGTGCATGTGTTTGATGAAATGTCTGTGAGGAATTTATTTCTGATTTTTGCGAAACAAATTGCATGGAATGACAGATCTATATGTATATATTATATTTCACGTAGACTGAGCACAGATTCGAGTCGTGTCTGTGTCCAACTCGGACACGAACTCACTGCACTGCGCACGTACACAGTCCTCTGCTCACGTACCCCTCGTGTTCGCTGCATGTGCTACGTGGTGGGCTGCCACTTGGCATGGAGGAGGGGGCACACACTGACATGCCACCCCTCGAGTTTGACACGGCCTTGTGTCGTATCGAGGAAGCACGGACACGTACACTGGATTACACTGCACAGTATCAACCGAGAAATTGACACTGATACACACTGTTTTCTCTTGACACAACCCTTGTGGACACGGTACAGGTACTTGGACATGTTCCCCTACCTTTGGCGAACACTTGGGCACGAGCATGAGTCCTACTTCGTGTCGTGTTGTGTGCTGGACACGCGTGAACACGTGCACGATGATTGCTGTCCTGTTGTACTGTTTGAGTTTATTTGGGTTTTAGACACGGTCGTGTCGGGTTTGTTGGACACGATATAACTCGTGGGACACTTGCACATATACACAAAGCTATGTCAATGATTAATTTGATGTTAAATCAATTTTGCAATTCGATTTTGGGATTCTTACACAACTCTGATACCTGTGTTCAGAAAACTAATTTTCTGAGTTTAAATGAGTTTAAATTGTTAAATTATGTTTTAAATTGCTAATTTAATATCCTGGACATGTTAATAATCTCTGTTAGTTGATATTTACTTATTAGAATAGGTTGTTTGATTGAGGAATGAAATTTTGGACATGGAAATGGAATATTGGCTGATACGCAGGCCAATCTTAAAAACCTGGGATTTAATTTATATTTTAATCTATTTTAAATTAATGTTTAAGTATCATGTTTGAGTCTACAGGTTATTTAGCACCTGTTAGTTCGATTTTACATTTTGATTAGGATTTATGTCATAGAATGAGAATATTAGACATTGCATTGGGTTTTGATAATGTATTGAACTGTCACAGGAATATGAAAACCTGAGAATTTCTTGTATTTAAACTGTTTTCAATGATAAAATTTCAAGGATCAATTCACCTATGTATGAATGAGTTAATGTACATGATGGGAGTTCATGCAAGTATGTTTAAAGGTTTCGAAATTGCTTTGCATTGTTCCTGAGATCTCTATGCACTGTCATTTACTTATTGTCTTGATAATCCCAAGTATCACACAACCTATTGATTAACTGCCATTACATAAGCCCATTTCTGAGAATAAAGGGAATGTGAACTGTCACATTGAACTGAACACTCCTCATTTTCTGAGAACTAGACTTACCGGAAATGTGAGTTATAAAAACTGAGAATTGATTCATGGGTTGGATATAAACCAAGTCATTGGACTTTCCAGGAATTCTCAATTCCAGAGAATTGTTTTCCTTTCCTTAAACCAAATATTGATTGTTAACTCCTACTCGTTGTATTGGTTTTGTTTTGGTGAACTGAATTGGGTTGTTTAGCCATGCTTAACATTAGGCATATATGAATGTATGTGTATATGCATGTAGGCATGAATGCAAATTGTTATGTATATATATATATATATATATATATATATATATATATATATATATATATATATATATATATTTTGTAATGTATATAAACTTGAATGATAGCTCACTGTTTCCAGATTAATACTCTAAATGGTTTTCATGAATGATAGCTCACCTTTCTTTAAATGGTTTTCATGTTAATGTGAACTCTTATACATGTTAGCTCACTGCTTCCAGATTAATACTCTACAAACTTTGCCTAACACTCACTGTTCACACACAGGTTAATACCCTTCACTGTTTTTCTTATATCTATGTTTACTTCACTGATTTCCCAGTTTTTACACCATACAACACTGTTTTGTGTTTTCACACACATTGCCTAACACTACACTGCCATGCCACTGTTTTCTATTGACACATGATACCCTTCACTGTTTTTCTTTTCAGGATAGCACACACACACACTCTATGTGACACTCTCACACACACACACACATGCTCACATGTTCACACACATGGGTGAGTCCCTGTCACATGTATCCTAACTACACACTCACACATTTACATGCTCTTCTCTATCCCTCTCTCTCTCTCTCGCTCTATATATATATATATATATATATATATATATATATATATATATATATATATATATATATATATATATATATTTTTATATATATATATATATATATATATGTGTGTGTGTGTGTGTGTGTGTGTGTGTGTGTGTGTGTGTGTGTGTGTGTGTGTGTGGCTAAATGTGTTAATGTAATAAATAGAGATTTCCTATAGTTATATACATATATGTGTATATAGATATGTATATATGTGGGTACAAATATATATAGCCTAGTGTTGAATTCTCTTTTCATGTACACCTCCATGTTCGTACACATACATAGCTTACATGTTAGTTCCTTCCTTTTTATATATATATATATATAATGTTGAATATGCATGAATATGATGTGCCCTTGATATGTGCTTGTGATGGCTTGTATAGCCTTGTGATTGGTGTGTGATTGCTAGACTAGGCTTGGTTAGGCCTAGTGAGACTTGTTAGACTTGTTTGGGCTAGGACTTGACCTAGTTGACCTAGTTTGACTAGTATAGTTGACTGGAGTTGACCAATGGTTGACTTTAGTCTAGTTTGACCTAGACAGCATGCAGATGCATTGTAGATTCAATTATCATCCCCTGTATACATCTTGACTTGTGTTGCTCTAACTAGGAGTCAGGTACCTCATCTCGGACAGTACATTTACTTCAGACATTCAGATACCAGGCGAGTACATTCTCTGATCATTTTATATCATGTTTAGAATTATTTTCCTGCTTTAAATTATTTTACTTGATACTGTCACGTTGGTCATACAGATTAGTACTATATGGATCCCTTCTTGAGATGTTATTTCCTCAGGGAGCATCGGATACTACATGTTCTGTGCGTTTCACTTACGTTGTGTATCACTATGCTTCACGGTTCATTGATCACTTGTGACATGTACTCTCATGATCACAGAGTCTTCTTTGAATCACCCATTTATGGGCATTCCCATAATCACCCATTTAAGGGCCTACCATGTATCACCCCTTGTGGGCCATTGTATGGAATCATAACATAACCTGGCTGGATCCTTGTGTATTGATTGGGGGTACGGGGGAGTAGAAGTAGACATGTGAATAATATCCAAGTAGTATAGTTCCCAGAATCACTCCATAGTATAGTTCCCAGAATCTCCTATGCCATTCACATATTTATATTGTACTCTGACTCACTAGCCACTGTTAGTTCTCTACTTATAGTAGATATTTCTATTACAGTTCTCTCTCTGTTTACATTATGTACTTTCTTTCAGTTCTTGTATCTTACTTTACTGCATGATTATATTTTCTAACCTGCTATGATCTGTTGAGATGTATTGTGCTCGCTCCTGTCCTGACTGGACCTGTTGAAAATATTACAGAGGACGATGCAGAGGCCTGTGTGGATACCTACTACGGGACAGCTCTAGATGACACCAGTGATCCGGATTTCCAGCCTGATCCATTAGCTATAGAGACTGAGGCTCCCTAGTCTAGGTTTTACTATTATTGTCATTTGGGATCTGGATTGTATATATTCTTTTATATTCAGTAGTTGAGACTTATATTTCTGGATGTTTGCTGAGATGTTATCTTAGACACTTAGACTCTTCTGATCTTCTGCACTTCATTTTAAGTTTTATATCGTATCGTATTCCTTCTTCCTTAGTTGTGATTGAGTTTACATTCTGCTATGTCACCCCCATTCGGGGAGTATAATCTGTTTAGCATTACATTGTTAGATGTTGTGACCTAGGACAACGTTCTACCACCGACACTGCGGCGTAGGCTGGACGTACCCACTTCTCGTACCCTTACTCTAGGGTGCGGGTCGTGACATATTTTTAGTGGTGGCCCATGTAGGTCAAGTTTAGAAATGTAGTGGTATTCGAACTAGAATATCACTGCATTCTGTAGTAGGATTATGATATTTTTGAAGGTACTCAATCACATTAGGAAAAACTCTTAATCAGATTCCTTTTATCTAAATTGTTGCTTATTGACTTCCCTTGAATATAAACTGTCCTCCTTTGAATTTTTGCTTCATTCTCAGAAATTATTTCTTGTTTTGATCTGCCTTCATGATGGTTATGGAGACACGATCGCATCACTCCGGTTCGGGGAATACTATCGAGAGGCTGGCCACCTCTCGTCCTGTTCATCAGGGCCTCGAGACCGCAGCTCCGTTGTGCCGACTCAGGTTGGCGTTTCTGCTACATTGGAGGTGCACCTCTGTCTGTATAGAGACTTTCTTCCGTCATTTCCGATTTTTCTCAGCAGCAGCGGTTCATTCAGCATCAGCAGCAGACCAGGGAAAACCAGCAGGGGCGAGCTATCGTCAGGACAGTCGATGATGCACAGCCCATTGGAGATCTTGCTGTAAGTTCCGTTCTTCTCGATTCCATTCCCGCAATTGTCTTTTATAACTACCTTGAAATCCGATTCCATCTGTTCCTTGGTGATTGATTAATTTTTGTCATGTTGCTCTTTTGTTATGTTTGTTTTTCTTCTAAGAAAATCATATGGGCTAGGTCACCTCAGTTATGGGATCTAGAATCTTCGATAGTCGTGTTAGTTGGCATAGTGAGGACATGTAGTCAGATTTTGGATGTATTTTTCGGGTGTGAGAATTTAAGGTTTTCGCCGTCGCATGCGGCAATGCAGAAATTTTAAACACCATGAACCTAGAGGTATGTACCTTAGTCAAGGACTCTGTGATTATCGTAGCCTTGTTCACTAATATGACGAAGACTCTGAACAACATGATTTTGGACAGACGCATATGATTATCGTGCCCTTCTGTTGTTAAAAAAATTGTATTCCATCATCAAATAACTTGAGAGTAGGAATATTTAGTTTGTAGAGCTTATTCATATGTAGTTCTTCCATAGTGTTATGATATGATGACTTGTAGAGTGTCTGTACCCTAGAGATGATAGTTAGCATTGGTATTAGAATAGTAACCCATTGTGGATGGTTTTCCTGTTATTTATAATACCAACCAGTTTACTTATAGGATGTTAGTATTCCTTACAGCTTTGATGATTTATTATTATTTTTTCCTTATCTTTCCAGAGAGGCACCCATGACTAGAGCCTGTCCTAGAGTATAGTTGTAGCTGCACCTAAGACTGAGAAGTCTATAAACATAGATAGATTGCAGGTGATATTGGCATATAGGATGTGGGTCGATTGGTATCTACAGGCCATTGTTGTATAGGGTATTGACATGTTGTTAACCTACAATTGGTTCAATTTTCTATTTTAGTTAAGTTCTCTTTGTGTTGAGTTCAGTCGTGTTTATAGGCAGTGTGCAGACCCTTCACTAGAGACCTTGTTCCCTCAGTTCATACTATTTCAAGTTGTTCACTGCACTAAACTTTCATTACCTACCATATTGCATCATAGATTTCACTGGACCATTGTTCAGGCCCCAGTTATTAACTCACCAATATAACCATCAACCACTTGTCATATTCTGCACATATGGAGTTAGTATCATGCATATTACAGGTCCACACTCATTCTTGTCCAGGTAAAGTCTACATCACTTAGGATATCTACTTTAGTTCACTGTTCTGTAAATCTTTTGTATCATACTTGTTTGGGATATCTTGGCTCAGTCAAGAAGACCAAGTTTAGTTGAGATACTAACTTTTTAGCTCACTGCATCTCTTTAGTTCACTGTACTACACCTATCTGCCCTGCATTAGGATACATACTTCATGTATCAGAACCTCACATATCTTGCACTCCATTGGTCCTGTGCTTCATGGCACACCCTGCACTCTTCATTATACACTGCACATCATCCTTGCATCCTGCATAGTATCCACTGCATAATAGACTGCATCACTCAATTTTAATTCCCTTGAATTAATTGGTCCAGTCCCTATATCATTTTGATGTTCAGTCCATGAATGGGTTTGATATCAGACTTTGAAGTGCATCAATGAAGACAATGTGTCGCATCTTCACCCTCGGGAGCATCTCATCAACAGAATGCACTCGAGTAAACAAGTTCATTTCGGAAGGACGTGAGAGAACGAGAAGCAAACTCTCTTCATGCCACTATTTATAGGCCAAGCAAATCAAACACATGTGCCAAGTGGCTGGCTCTCCAAATCCCGTGCAATGAATTTGCATTAAATGGATGAACCTGACGCTTCGAATTCAGCCAAGTCAAAAACGGCTATTTAAAGCACTCGAAGAACGTAACAGTCGCACCAAAAGACGTGTCATGCGGAGTGGATGCGCCGGTCAAACCGTGCATCACATAGACGCGCCCCTCAGCACCAAGCGCTTCACAAGCATGCACCCCCATGCGGCTCCATGCGCCTAAGTGGAACGCCGATCGATGCGCCCACTCAACAGTCCATCACCTGTCAAAAAACATTAAATGCTAAAGTCCGACAGAGTTGGCAGCACGTCTTTCGATGACTGAACAGTTGGCAGCTTTTTCAGAAGACAAAGCATCACCTACATCAGCATCATCATTACTTTCCTCCGGCGGTTACAGCCACGTGGCCGCCCAACCATCTCGCATGCGCCTCGGCAGCCATGCGCCCAAATCTCTGCATGCGCCTCAAAAGCCATGCGCCTCAGACTTTTCTCTGATCCCTAAAGACAGAAGTAAAGTCACTACTGAAGCTCTGCATGCGCCTCAAAAGCCATGAGCCTCAGACTTTTCTCTGAAGTAAAGTCACTACTGAAGCTCTGCATGCGCCTCAAAAGCCATGTGTCTCAGACTTTTCTCTGAAGTAAAGCCACTACAGAAGCCTCGCATGCGCCTCAAAAGCCATGCGCCCCGAATGGTCCGTGACTCCCAAAGGTTACGAGCCAAAGTCTCCTCATGTGTCCAATCCCAGGCGCATCCTACCAGATCATTCCCCACCAAATCCGAGATCTCCGAACCATGGGCCTACGACACGTGTCCGTTGACTCAATTCACCGAAGATCTCAGCAACAGAAAGATCCTCTCCCCTGCTACGTGCCAGCCCACAACAGTAGCATGAAGAATTCAACTCCTCAATCAGGGCGCATCGTCCATACGCCTCCATCAGCAATCACCACGTGGCGTCCCCGCGTCCAGGTGCATCCTACATATGCGTGCATGAGCAGCCAGCCTGCAGACTATAAATAGAAGGATCATTTCCTTCTTCCAGACACGAACATATATAGACAGACAGAGACATCGCACAATCACCGAGGCAGATACTGACACTCAACGTTTTCTTCCTTCCCGCAAGCTCCAGCACCCAGAGCAACTCAGACCTTCAGAGAACCGATAACCGTCGTCAGATCGTCAACGGAGTCAATGTATTAGCACTCGCTCCATCGGCACAAGGGACCCAGATAAACAAAAGTGTACTCCTAGGACTACGTCTAAGTCCTACATTGTAATACTGTTCTGTTTGTATTGAAATTATATCAAAAGATTTTAATGGTAAACAAGCTGGCGACTCTGCTGGGGACTTCTTTTTCTACCATCGAGAAAGCTGTGTCGCAATCCGACGACGTGAAGGTGGGCTCCTCCCACAAGACGCTGGTCGTACGCCTCAATCAACAGGCGTATGAGGAGTTCATTTCTGAAGGCAGTACGAGTCCTTCGAAGCGGCTGCCAAAGCCGAAGAAGACTCGCCAAATCTGGGTGCACAAGGTCGACGCCTCTGGCACCACCACCGAAGGGGATGCGCCGATCCAGCCTTCCCTTCCTGCTGACGTCCTCAGCAACCAAGATGCGCCCACCGGTACAGCACATCTCTCGGGAAAACGTACGGCTGACCACATTCCCTCCGATGCGCCACAGAAGGTCTCTGTCTTTGACAGACTCACTCGCTGTAGTGGCGAGGAGAATTTGGATTCTGAGTACTACGCGCCCCGGCGGCCTAGTACGAAGAAGTCCAAGGCAGCACGGGCCATGCGCCCCAAACGTGTTATGCCAGTAGTAAACCAGAACCATGCGCTCACAATCATGCGCACTGCTGATGGTAAGCTGTATAAGGTCGACTCAGGTGCTTCTGCGCCAGAAATGAGCCGACCTTCAAAGTCCTTGCCTCACTTGGACGCACCTGTTGCATTTACAACCAAGTCGAGCAAGGCAAACCCAGTGGTCTTGAACTCCCGTGCCTCTTCTGGTTGTGCGTCTGAGGTTCGTTCAAGTTACTTTAAATGTTGTTCCCCCACTACTGATCTGAGCGCCTGCTTGGTGTTGGATCAGGGGGCGCAGCATTCACTTGACCACCCCAGCGCTTGGCCTTGCCATACGCCTGAAGGGAGTACGAAAGTGGCACTCTCCTCTAACGATCTTCGTAACGTGATCATTCACAAACGCCGATCAGGAGAGTCGATTGACAAGTACGATGCGCCTCTCACAGGACACACTTGTGCTATAGTCACCATCAACTACTGTTGCAAGTCAGCAGTCCCACCAAGACAGTCGGTGTTCCAACCGCTGCAATCATCGACACCCCTCCGACGTCGCCTCGGAAAGAAGGTGTCAACAAAAGAGGAGCCAGAACTAAAGGTTGATTCATGCAATATAATCTCTAACTCCTCGTCAGTCCGAAAGGCGACTGGCAATTCCTCGTCCTCGTCCAAGAGCCAGCCGAGGAAAACTAAGACAACTGTCTCGTCCTCCGGAATGTTCGAAGGCACTCGGGGGAGGAAGATCTTGGAGGAAGCTGGGGGTAGTCAAGCCCTTGTTGATCCTCCTTCCGAAGATGAAGGTGTCTTCCAAAGCACAGCTGGGGTGGATCTTCGTCCTCGAGGCGAAGTCAGCCTCCCGGACGTAGCTGGGGGTCGTCTAGCCCCTGTGGATCTGTATTTCGAAGACGAAGAAGTCCTTCAAGATAGAACTGGGGGTAATCAGGCCCTTGCAGATGCTCCTGAAGTCGAGAATGTTCTCCAGAACATAGCTGGGGCTGGCCAAAACGAAGCTCTAGGAGAGGCAACTCCCCTACAGGAGTGTGAAGCCGAGAGTGAAGCCTCAACCGATCCCTCCACTTCCAGCCGTATCATGACAGTATACATGGCTGGAGGTGATACCGAGCCTGATGCGCCGCCAGCAGATCTCGTCCAGCACATGGATACCATGGAGGGAGGACTCAAAAATCTCTCGGCCTCCATGCAAACACTGACTCAAGCAATGTTTGAGATACGGTCAGCTTTGGCCAGGACACCTTCTACCGATCCCGACCCAGGGGCCAATGGAGAGTCAAGTGTACCCCTTCAACGGGTATCCTTGGATACGGATCGCCACGAAGCACCTCGGACGTCGGAGTCCTCAAATGCTCAAACTCCAGGTGGTACCACCTTTCCCGACTCCCAGCTCCACGGAAGACATGGTCGAGATGATCAGGGACTTGCGCGAGCGCTTTGAGTCCAAGAATAGACAAGAGGAGCGCTAAAAGATGGGAATCCCCCAACCTTATCCCTTCGAATAGAACAAAGTGGTTTATCATCCTAAATATAAACCATAAACATTGACGCCATACGACGGGAAGGACTCTCCGCGTCACTATCTGACGTACTTTCAGTCCCAAAGGGAACATCTTCCGAAGGAGGACGCGCTACTCACCAGCATATTTGTCGGAGCACTGAAAGGAATGGCGTATGACTGGTACTACAGCCTCTCTGACAACTCCATATCTTCCTTCGACGACTTGACGTGCCTTTTCCTTGACCGTTTCTATGACGGCGGGAAGGACATGACAATGGCGTCCCTCATAAAGATTTGCCAGAAAGAGAAGAAAACAGTTCGGGTATTCATCGAACGCTTCCGACAGGCCTGCTTTAGACTGCCCCCGGGCATGCCAGAACATGCACTCCTCTCCTCCTCCAGCATGAACATGCTGTCCGCAGTCAAACTCTAGCTCAAATCTACTCCTCCTTCTGACTAGAGTTCCTTGATCATCGAAGCAGAAGCAGCAGAAAAGAAGGCGTCCAACGCTCACCTTCTGGGAGTTAGTTTCCCTGCCTTTAAGGATAAGGAGAAACGGCCTGCAGCCTACAACCCCGGACGAGAGACGAAGGGGAAACAAGCGCTGACTGTCAATGCCTCAAAAGGTGCATCAGCGCCTACTCAGAAGCCTCCACTTGCACCAAGGCCAAAGGAGGTTTATTCTTTCAACGATGAAGACACCCTGCAACTCTTCGAGATACTGAAGCAGGGTGACAAGATCAGGTTGCCGGACCCAAAGCGTCCCGACGAGGTTGGGAAAGTGGACAATCCGAGGTACTGCCACTACCATCGGTTTGTCGGACACCCAACCAAGGACTGCTATGTCCTCAAAAACTACATCCAGCGTATGATTAATGCGGATGTTATCTCCGTCGACTACGAGGAGAAGACGGTTTCGGCCAACGTGGTGTCACTCCAGTTTGGCACTTTGCCACCAACTACAATACAAGATGGCGTCGTCCCCATCCCTAAGGCGACAATGGAGGTAGTCAACTTACCACCTACTCGTGACAACGTGAGTGGACTCATCCCACTCACCACATCTCGGGGAGAGATCTTATGGGTTCACCCAGATCTTGTCTCCGAGGTTACTCAATCAAAGGTACGCTCTGCCTCCAGAACCAAAGGCAGGAAGATCAATTCTTGCCGCAGGGTCTCTTCCTCTGCGGAAGAGGCACTTCCTATACAGACGCGTTCACAACAGAATGCCCAACCCAATGAAGCTGCCGTCGAGGTGGTACCTTCTTGTACCGTCCCTGCTGTCCAGGAAGAGGGCCCATCTAAGCCCCCAGCAGCCAATAAGCAGAAGCATGTAGAGGCTCATTTCGACAGGCCTCTGTGAAAGAAGAATGCTTCGGGGCTAGCCAAGCCCCACAACTTTGACATACTGGCACAATTTGCCAGTACTCCTACCCGCTTATCTCTGTTTGAGCTCCTTTGTCTTTCCAAAAACACTCGTGAAGCTCTCTGTGAAGCTCTGAAGGATGCCGAATCCTTTATCAGTCAGGTCAAACAGCCTGAAGATTTCCCGACTTCATGTGTGCACTTTCATTGTGCGGATGAAGTTATCCCCAATATAACCTTCACCCAACAAGACATGCTGCTCAAGCACAACCGACACAACAGGCCGCTGTATTATACAGGGTATATCGGTTATGTCAAGGTAAAGCAGATTCAGATCGATCCGGGGTCTTCCCTCAGCATCATTCCAAAGATGCTGCTCTCAACACTGGGAATCCCAATGTACCGACTGGCGCCTTCCAACACAATAATCAGTGGCTTCAACGCTAGCAAAAGTGAGCCGCTGGGCAAAATACGGCTAAAGTGCCATATCGGTAACCTCAGAACCGAGGTAACTTGCTATGTCGTGGACGTCGACGTCAACTACAACCTCCTGTTGGGTCGTCCATGGCTGCATGAGTACATGGTGGTGCCATCTATACTCCACCAATGTATGAAGTACGTGTCCACCAATGACGTCATCCGGACGGAGTACACGGACATTGATCCTTTTAAAGGGATTGAAGCCTACTTCACTGATTCCACCTTGTACAAGTCACCTGACGAGAAGGAAGCCAATGAGGCTGACGATAAAGCAGAAACGGCAGCAGAGCCCGACATGGAGCCAGAGAGGATTCCCGGCGCTCCTTTAAAAATTCGACTCAAAGGGAAGCCACCTCAGACGTTGCCTCCCATGAACATCAAGCTACCTTGAAAAGCACTAACTGCCCCAGGTAGAACACCCACTGAAGCTCCCTTGAAGATACGGCTTAAGGGAAAGCCACCTCAAACATCGGCTTCCCTTGTCGCAAAACTACAGGGGAAGGCACCAATCACTGAATGCGCAGTTGAGGCACCTCTGAAGGTGCGTCTTAAAGGCAAGCCGCCGCAATCATCTGTCTCATCCAAGCTGCCGGAGAAGGCCCACATAGCCCTCTCGGACCCCAAGATCAAAGCTGTGGTAGACTCTCCCGATCTAATCCCAGTACTCACAGATGAAGAGCTAGGGGAGTATATCTCTGCTAATATAGATGCACCCTCTCTGGACAATGTAATCCCGCAGGACAAAATCTCGTATTTCATCAATAATAGAGTGTCTTTTAATTATTCTAGTCTTCCATATTGGAATGCCATGTATACATTAGATAACGCTCTACGGTCGTTACAAACACAAATAACGACCATCCATCATGTAAATCGAGTAGTCCCGTCCCAAGGGGTCTGTTTTGTAGTCCTACCGCAGAATCGAGATGAAGAATCCATCATCTTCGACAAAGTCGAGCGTCATCAAGACCTCCCGCCACTCGAGCAAGAACCAGATACCGGCAGAATACAAGTCTATCGGTACACGGACACGGCAAAGTACCTCATCCAAAAGATGGGTTACGACCTAAAAAGCAACAAAGGTCTGAACTACGGCAAGGGTCGACGTCTTCCTCTCCGGCTTCCAACACCTAAAGGAAAGTCGCAGGACTACTATCATCAAACTCGACGGGGGGTGGGCTATGTCACGCCGCCGTCAATTCTAGAGAGTTCGGAGGCAGAAGAAGTAGAATATTCTCATTCATCCGAAGCATCAACTTGCGATTCCGATACCAGTATCGGATCAGTCTTCAAGAAAGTGCTATCAGCCAACATGACATCTGCACAATCTCAAGAAGATGAAGGCGAAGATCAAATGCCAGAATTCTTCGAAAAAGAACCCTGGGCTCAACGCCTAGGAGAACAATGGGAGTCTCGTTTTGAATTACGCGAACCCCCTACCGAAGACGAAGTCGAGCAGATCGACCTTGGGGACGGATCTTCTTCCAAACCCATTTTCGTCAGTAAAAGCCTAAAAGGAGAAGACCGGGAATCTTTAATCCAGCTAGCTAAAGAGTATATCGATGTCTTCGCCTGGAGCTACGAAGATATGCCGGGACTTGATCCCCAGATCGTGATACATAGGCTTAACATCTTACCTGATGCCAAACCTATCAAACAACAACAGCGACGCTTTCGTCCTGACATCATGAACACCATCGATCAGGAGGTGGACAAACTCTTGACCAGCGGCTTCATCCGTAAAGAACAACACCCGGATTGGGTAGCCAACGTTGTCCCTGTCACCAAGAAGAATGGAAAGATATGAGTTTGTATCGACTTCAGGAATCTCAACACTGCTTGCCCGAAGGACAAGTTTCCGCTTCCAATCACCGACGTAATGATCGACAACACATGTGGCTTCAAATGCATGTCTTTCAAGGACGGGTATTCGGGCTACAACCAGATCAAGATGTTCTCCGATGACACAAAACACACGTCATTCAAGACTCCGAAGGGGGTTTTCTGCTACACAGTGATGCCCTTCGGCTTGAAAAATGCTGGTACGACATACCAACGAGCTATGAGCACCATCTTCCGTCAGCATCTTTACAAAACAGTCGAATGCTATGTTGATGACATCGCAGTCAAAAGTCGTCTCAAAGGGGAGCACCTACAAGACCTGAAGACAGTCTTTGATCTCATGCGAGCGTATCAACTCAAGATGAACCCTACTAAATCCTTCCTAGGGGACTCTAGCGGAAAGTTCTTGGGCTTTATTATCACAACGAAAGGCATTCATGTCGATCCCGAGAAGACCAAAGCCATCCTTGACATGGACCCTCCGAAGAACCTACGAGAACTTCGAGGCCTGCAGGGGCGTCTGGCATACATCCGAAGGTTTATAGCAAACCTTTTCAAAAAATGTCAACCCTTCACTCGGCTCATGAAGAAGGGAGTCTCTTACGTCTGGATAGAGGAATGCCAAAAAGCTTTCGACGACATCAAGGCTTACCTGAGGAGCCCGCCAGTCCTGGTGGCACCCGTCGTCGGTAAACCATTTTTCCTCTACGTCTGTGCCATGGATCATTCCCTCGGCGCTCTGCTGGCTCAGAACAACGATACAGGCTATGAGAAAGATATCTACTACCTCAGTAGAACACTGATCGGGGCTGAACACCGATACAACCCCGTTGAAAAGGAGTGCTTGGCGTTGGTATTTGCCATCCGAAAGACTCGTCATTATGTCTCAGGCCAGACAATTCATGTCATCTCCCGAGTCAATCCACTCAGAGTTCTCATGACGAAGCTAGGGTCATTGAACTCCCGGCTAGCTATATGGGCGATCCTGCTAACGCCATACAACATGGTGTTCATTCTACAAAAAGCCGTCAAGGGTCAGGCTCTGGCCGACTTTTTAGCTGTATATCCCATCCCAGAGTCCTCAAGACTCTATGAAGACATCTCGGATGAGGTCCAAGAATCAAACGTCACTGAAGAAAGCTCCGTATGGCGGATGTTTTCCGATGGCGCTTCAAGAATAGGCTCCAAAGGCCAAATCATCGCAGGAGTGGGGGTAGTCTTAGTCTCCCCCGATCAGCTGGTCATCCAGCGTGCCTACTCCCTTTTGAAGCCGTGCTCCAACAATGTTGTCGAGTACAATGTGCTCATCATGGGACTCCAGCTGGCGCAACAACTGGGGGTGAATCATCTGGAAGCCTACGGCGACTCAAAACTTGTCGTAAACCAGATCAGAGGGCAATACGAAGTTCGCCATGAAGATTTGATCCCTTACCATGAAGTTGCGTTGAACATCATTTCAACATTCACCAAGTTCTTCATCGAACATGTACCTCGTTTACAAAATCTGGAGGCTGACGCTCTGGCTGGCCTCGCAGCCTCATTGGCAGCACCCCTCGGGACTCAACACTACGTCACGGTAGTTGGTCGAGACTTGGTATGTCCTAAAAACAACCTATGCTCACAAATGGCCCATGCTATGTCAACAAGTACTGGTGTTAATGTCCGAGACTGGAGGTTCCCGTTCATCGACTTCGCTGTCTACGGAATTCTTCCAGAAGACCCGAAAGAAGCCGTCTCAGTCAGGAGGCGCTCCCTTCGATTCTACTACGATACAGCTACTAAAATGCTGTACCGACGCTCCTACGATAGACTTCTCCTGCGATGTCTGTCCAAAGAAGAAGCAGCCGAAGCCCTTCGAGAAGCTCACGATGGAACCTGCGGAGCCCATCAACCTGGCCCTAAGTTGCAGGATCGACTATAATGCATGGGCTACTACTGGCCAACCATGGCAGCCGACGCTGTCGACTATGCTAAGAAGTGACATGCTTGCCAGCTCCATGCCGACTTTATCCATACACCGTCAGAACCACTTCATCCTACGGTCGCCTCTTGGCCCTTTGAAGCTTGGGGCATGGACATTGTAGGACCGATCATCCCTCCTTCATCGAGGGGACACCGCTTCATCCTAGCCATCACCGACTACTTCCCCAAATGGACAGAAGCAGTTCCACTGGCAGAAGTGAAGAGCTCTAGGGTGATCAGCTTCATCAAGCACCATGTCATCTACCGTTTCGGGGTACCCCGGAGGATTATCTACGATAACGGTCCTCAGTTCATCAGCCATGTTTTCAGCAGATTCTGTGACAAGAATCGCATTCAAAATGTGGCCTCAACCGCCTACAATCTAGCAGCAAACGGATTGGCCGAGGCGTTCAACAAAACTATCGTCAGGCTACTCAAAAAGGTCGTGTCATCCAATAAACGCGACTGGGACGAAAATCTTGGTGAATGCCTTTGGGCCTACCGCACAACGGTACGAACTCCGACAGGCAACACACCATTCTTCCTGGTCTACGGGAGCGAAGCGGTACTACCTTTCGAGATCTAGATACCCTCACTCCGTGTAGCAATCACAAACCAACTCACAGAAGAGGACAATCAACTTCGTCGTCTGCGAGAACTGGAGGCACTTGATGAAAAATGTCTCCTAGCCCAACAACGCATCGAACTCTACTAAGCCCGTATATCACAGGCTTTCAACAAGAAGCTCAAGCAGAGGACTTTCCAAGTTGGCGACCTGGTTCTGGCAGTCAGGAGGCCGATGGTGTTGACTCACAAGACACCAGGAAAGTTCGAGCCCAAGTGGGAAGGACCTTTCATCATAGAGACGGTATACTCAAACGGTGCTTAACGCCTCGCTAAACCCAATAGGGACTTGTTCATGATGCCCATCAACGGCAAGTTCCTAAAGAAGTACTACTCTTGATATCTTTCAGACATGTACTTCCACAAGGGGATCTGTGGACTCAATCATCAGGGCTCACATACAATTCCCTTCCACAAAATCGTACGCTTCCGGAACCCAGCTGTTCCGTGGCATCATCCAGTAAAAGGACAACCACGTCCACATTACCTCTGAGTTGTTCTCCTACGCCATACAAAGAGGAATCTTACACTCCGTAAGACTACGCTACCCATCATGTTTACCACGTCCACATTACCTCTGAGTAAACATCCCGTATGCACAACCCATGCGTTGCCGTACATTGATCGCAGAACTTCTACATCCACATTACCTCTGAGTAGTTCCGCGTATCCCCAGAATCATTCCTACCACGTCCATAACACCTCTGAGTAGGAAAATTCCATCATTTGAATCCCATATTTGCCACGTCCACATCACCTCTGAGCAAACATGTTGGTTCTCTCAAACTTATTATCTGTACCTAAAAAAACAAGGTGCGCAAAAGATAATAGGTCCACACAAATCATCAAGTTCATGACAGCAAAAATGAACACACCACAAAAACTTTGTATTCTTTTTTTTAAAAAAAGTAAAGAGTTACACTCCCCAGCAAGAGTTGCAAATACACAAAAAGAAGAGACTACAATCCCTAAACATCCCCGGGGTTGGCCAAAAGCTCTTCAATCCGACGCCTCAAGTCTGTCGCCCGAGTCTCCACAGTCGCCAGGACCCGGCGTTCAGCTTCTTGACGCATCGCTTCTATGGCCTCAGGAGAAGTGTCATCCTCATGCTTCTCATCCAACTGTAGCCGTTGCTGAGCCAGGGTAAGAGCCCGGTGGGTGAAGCTGCTTCCTCCTTCTTAAATGCTACATGTTCAGCCTGGACACGCTCAGCATCTAATAAGAGTCGGGCCCCCTGGTCTTCAAGGCGGCGGATCTGGGCATCAACCTCCGCGATACTAGCATCCAATGCAGCTCGCAACTCCATCTTCTCCTGCATGGACTGGGATAACCTCTCCACCGCAGCTTCAGTCTCAGCTACTTTGCGCTCCCAGATACCCACGGTGGCCTGATAAGAGGCCTCAGTCTCAGCGATCAACTTCTCCTTTTCCGTATCTATCAGGACGGAGAGATTATTTTGCTGGATACACTGAAACTCAGAAAGCCGCTGGTCCAGCTCGGCCACCGAGGCCTCCAGAATGTCGGCCATATGATCATGGCCCTGGTGGGAACGTATCAAATTGATATGAGGCAGTGCCAGAGTTTTTGCCGTTGCAAAGCTTCCATTGGCATCCATCACTGCCGATACGCCCCTCTGCAGCATCTTGTACACCGCCTCGATGATGAACTTCACATATTCATCTGCATCCGCCAGCACCTGCGGCGTCATAGTAGGAGTCGGAGGAGCTACTCTAGATAGCGGACCAGAAGAAGGCCCGTCGGCCTCAACCTATGAGGCTGGAACCTCGGCATCAACAGGCTCTTCCTCAACAGGGGCTTGACTACTAGCCCGAAGAGCCAAAAGAACAGAAGGTGCCGGGAGAGGCGTCGATATCGTACCCCAAGTAGGAAGGACAATAGAGGGTTCAGCCAAACCCTTATCCTTCTCAAGCTCGGAAGGACCACCGACGTCAGCGGCTACCTCATCCGTCCCCAATGCACTATCAGCAGGCAGTACGGGACATTCCCCCTCTAGCAAAGCAGTGAGATTAGCATCTGTCTCCTGTCTCGACCCCCTTGAAGTCAGGATTGGCGGACGACTCTCACTTTCACCATCAAATCCCTCTGCGGGGATAGGATCTGTCGTTTCCTCCCGATCGGGAGCCACCTCAGCCTCCGCTGCTGAGTCTGGGGTAGGGATCGGCAACGCTGCAGCTGACCTCCCATCATCATGATAAGGAGGGGAATCAACCCTCTCCTCAGTTTCAATTACGCCTGTTGCCCCCGCAACATGCTCATGCATTTCTGGAGGAACGTCATCTGAAGATGAAGAACTCCACTCCACTTCCTCATCTGGAAGCCCCGTGTCTGCTGGACCCTCAACGTCCAAGGCCCACACGGCGGCGTGCATCATCTCGAAAGCTGCTGTGTCCTCAGTTTCTCTTCCGACAGAGCCTGGAGATACTAAACTCTCCGCAAGAACAACATCTTCAGGATTCTCCTCCCTTGGGGACATTACCATCGGAGGAATTCACTCATCATAGGAGCTTGCCACCTCCTTCGGTTTACTGATGCCCGGTTTCGAAACACGGGTCTTCTTCTTCAACGATCCCTATAAGAAGAAAAGCACAGGTCAACAAAATGACAAGATGAGCCAGATTGCAGAGGACTCTTTACCTTAGCAGGGACTGATTCCATTGACGCAGCCTTCGGAGTCGTCACTTTCCTCGGCCTTTTTGGTACAGACAAACCAGCTTCTGCATTAGCCCGCCTCTTCCCAGCAGAGGGATCTCTTACTGATGCTACAGCAGCAGTCCGATATCCCACCAACTCTGGTGGACGATATGACCGAGCCGCCACCAACATATTCGTCGTAGCCTCTAGCTGAGTTCCAATGATAAAACTGGTCTCCCTATCATAATCCGGAGACACAGTATTCATGGTACAGTACAGCTTAACGGCCGAATACAGGATCTGCGGCCGAGGGTTGTGAACTGGCGTAGTAAAACGAACACCAGTGCACCCGACATTGTACCAGCCTCGGGCTCCATCCAGCAAACTTCCAGTAAACCCCAGACTGTTACTGGGATTTCGTAACATTAGCTGGGTGTAGCCAAACTAGCGAGCAAACCGGCTTGGCAGATATGGCTCCAGATAGCACTTATTTTGGTTACGGTAGATCAAATGGGAAGGCCGAATACTTTGCAACCAACGAAAACCCTATTTCGGCAGAGTAATCGCATCTTCACCAGAGTCGTCCAAATCTTAGTCAGCCTCAAAATATTTGAAGATGGGACCGACCTTGACAATCTCCCACCCCTGAAGATAAGACAAAACTCTCATGCAGACGGGGATGCCAGTGTGCAACCACTTCCTCTTGTAGAAGTGGCGGATAAAGGCGTCACCTTCAACGTGATCCTCCTCCGGGACTGAACTCATCACGTTCGAATAATGTAGAATCAACCATCCCATCAGATAATGGAATGGTAGTTCGGCCTGGGGAAAGTTGTCGTTCCTACCTCTCCCATTGATCATATCCTCAACAAAGGTCCTCAAGCCCCGCAACAGGTTACACACCATCGCAGGGAGGAGAGCCAAAGGGCGACCGAAAGCCAATTTCACTGCTGGCAAAATAAGGTTCCGGTGTACCCTCTCCACAGAACCAGATCCGCCCGCGAACATGCAATCCCGGAGCCATATCATCAAGTATGCCGTCAGCACTGCCTTAGATGACATCCGGTGCACACAGTGCCAGAAGCAGCTATACGCATTTTTGCCACTCTCATTTGAATGGGGAGCCCTCTCGTCTAGTCGGCTCATTTCGGAAGTTACTTTCGCAGGTTTCAGCCCTTGTGGAATCGTAAACCGGATCTTCGAGGAGTCTGCCAAATCCTGCTTGAAGACGTAATCCCTCCAAGCAGTCACATGAGGCTGAGACTTGCCTTTGTCCCTACGTTGCATCAGATAATGATGGCTCACCACCTCTTTGAAAACAGCCATCATCTCTGGGTCCTTCTTTTCCAAGACAAGGATCTCTTCGTTTGACGGAAAATATTCCTCGTACGGTTCCGAGCCCCAGGGAAGCTTGGATACCTCGTACATCTCATGGAGAGCCAACCCCAACTCGTCCACTGGAGTAAAGAAAGTGCCAGTCTGGGCATTGAACATTTCCAAGAGTGCAAGGAACATATGCTTATTAAGATCTACGCCAGCCTGTGTGGCACGGACAGTATTGTGCCCCGTCCCGCTCAGTCAATCGGAGGAATCGAAATGCCGACGGCGTTCGGACTTAGCCTTGCAACGGCTACTCGAAGACATCGCTCGGTCGAGGCGACCGCTCACTCAGGTGGGGTAGTTTCGGTGAACTCGTCTCATCTTTGCCTTCACATAATAAATCGCATGTTTTCAACTTGCACAAGTAGGCTTAATAATAAAAGAGATGAATCCATATAGCTAAAGGAAGTAATCCCGAAGGGTCGAATGGAGTTAGAATATGGAAAGGTCCAACGATCGGCATAGAATCGGTGCACGGCGTGCTTTGGAAATGACACTCGATCCTTCGTCCCGTGGCTTGGGAGAAGGAAAGTTGGTTTGAGTTGTCGAAGTTATGAACGTAGCCTAAGTCATAGGCGTCGCCCGCATAAATGCTTCATAAAGCATGCACGGCCCTGTCGTCCAAGGCTTGGCATAGCCTTGGCTTGCCCCATGAGTTAAGTTGTGTTGCACAGCTTGTGCCATAAGTCCTGGCACCCAAATGACTTGGTCATTCAAAGTTGAACGCGTGCACGGCACGTTCCATCGAGGCAAGGCTTGACGCGGCCTTTGCTCGTTAAGTTGTAGGCTTGAGTAAGTTAGGCAAAGTTATGTTGGTCGACCTAAGTCATTCCAAGTGCTGTCCCACTCATTCTGCGATTGTCAGGTTAAATAGTCCCACGATCCCAAGGCCCGTCATATAAAGTATGACTTGGGCGATAGCGTTGCATAGATCGGAAGTCGGCTTAAGGCACGGTACACGGACTTAGTGTCTAGGGCATGAACCACGGTTGATTGAATAAGTTTTAGAGAAAGGATTATTGAATAGGCATTGAATGAATGAAATGATATGGTAACATAGAAAGAATGCTCGCGACCGTGGGTCGTCGAGGGGTCTCAAATGATAGAAGGTTTGATCTTGGTTTTGGGAAAGAGATGATAACACTGAGAGTGCAATGACTGTGTGAGACGTCAGTTTGAGTGAAGGGTCTTGCATGGTCATTGGATAACTTATCGACAAGGTAGAGTTTTCCTGCACGGCATCCCATGGCGCCACGGGACCGATGCGGCCTAAGGAAACACGGTGGTAGCTGTGCTGGCTCGACAGCACCGGGTCAGTCGGGGACTTCCAGGGGGCTAGCTACCTTGCACTGAAAAGGTCCCGGCCGACCGCAAGCTACGTGTCCAGGTACAGCTTGTTATGCTAGTGACCCCATATAGATGAGTCGGCATGGGCGGCGAACCACGTATATGCCTTTGGAGGTCGAGTATTAGAAGAAGTGAATCAAGAGTCGAGTCGAATGCGTGCTCGGTCAGAAGACAATGTTTGGGCCTAAGATTTGGCTACAACGAAGACACCGTACTTGGGCACGAGATGTGGCGTCGAGTCCTATGTTGTCGGCATATAAGTTGCATGGTTATGGTTGAGTTGTTTGAGTTTAAGTCAGGAAACCGCCGCAAGGCAAAGTTGGTAGAGTAACCCTTAGTTCACGAGTGGATGGTTCAGTTGGTGATCAAAGTAGCAAGGGCCGCGAGGCAGCGATATGATCGAGTCTCATTGAGTTGCGAGGCACGGCCTCAACAAGGGTTTGTAGCACGGTCACATGGAAGTGGAGCCTCGTCGCATAGTTGCGTCTCTGATTTCAAGCCGTAAGGCAAACACGACTCGATAGGTTAACGTTGTTGGCACAAGAAGGGTCTTGAGGCAAGGTATAAGTTAACGTTGTCGTTGTAAGCACGAGATGGTCTAGAGACACAGAATAGGCCAAGGCGTCGGTCCTAAAACTGATCCTAAGGCAAGACTAGAAAGAAAATTGATAAGAAGGGACTATGCTGCACAAAGTAAATAAACGTGTTGGTTTTGTATGGGTGGGCGAGGAGCTCATTCCACTAGTACAGTTGAGTACTGACACCCACACAGTGTTCATGTGCAGGCACAGGTAGAAGCTCGTGGCGCGAAGCTCGCTTGGATGCGTCGAGGCACGGAGTTCCTTGGCGATTCGAACTGTGTAGCCGTATGGATTGAAGACTTATACAGGACATAATGTATGGACACCGCCTTCCGAAGCTTCCGTTGGATCAAGACTTGAAATAAAAGAGATGAGAGAGAGCTGAGTGACTTGTAATGTGAGATGAGTGAGCTTGAGTGAGCCTGAGTGATTGTAATATTTGCCTTGCGCCCCACTGTAACCTTTGTTTCAATATCAATAAAAAAGTTTCTTCTGAATGACTTGTGTTTGTTCTAATTTCCGCTGCCATTATTCAATGTCTCTGTACGGGACTTCTGTGCGACGACCCCGTCGCAGCCGCTGAAATCGGCCGTTATGGAACCTGCCTTGCACTAGCGTAATCTAGGCTCGTGTGGCATCACGCCTTAGCGAGGACAATCGCTCCTACGGGAGCGGGGCGTGACAGACAGCGGCCGTCAGCCCAATCTCTTTAAGCTCAGCCTTGAACTTCGACAACGCCCAAAGAGTCAACTCGTCCCACTTCGGCATATGGTGACACCAACCTTCAACCCTAAAACTACCTTTCGGATACATGACCCTCGATGTTAGCATCCGATTTGTAAAGGTCGAAGCACTGAAGGCAAAGGTATCATTAGGGACCTTACTATAAAGGCTCCCAGGGCGCAAAGTTCGGCAACTGAACGAGGGTCCGGCTCGCAAGGCGGCCAAGGTATCCCTTTGATTCGAAGTAGCATCAATCAAAAGAGTACCCCCCACTGCCCCTCCTTGAGAAGGAGTAAGTTCCCAGGACATCCTTCTCTTAGAAGCTAAACGGTAGAAGGCCGTCAGCGACAACTGGCGTTCAAGTTGTCGCATATACAGAACCATGCCCTTCGCAGAGAAGAACCAGTCTTCTTTGATCTTCAGTATCTTCACCTCGGTGGAGATCAGACGGTCACCGAACAAAAAGACAGGTTTTAAGAAGGTCACATCCTCGGATTCAGCAGATTCCAGTTTACCGCTCTTCATCATACTCTGGAGGAAAACCGGCGACTGATTCTGGATTTGCAGCATTCTCTCAGGAGGTTAATTCAGTAGGATAGCATCCTTCACGGGGTTAATAACCTCCTCGTCGAAGTCAACTCCCATTTGACAAAGAGAAGCATCCAGAAGGACTTCATTCAGCAATGGGATAGTCGTCAACACTGACACAACAAAAATAAAAGTCAGGCAAGAAGCTTTAAGAAGACAAAGGGTGTCAAGCAGCCTGGCGCATCACTAGGGTCTAAACCCATGTGCGTCAGCAGTGAAGCTTCGGCGCATCATCAGGGCGTAAACCCATGTGCGTCAGCGGTGAAACTTCGGCACATCATCAGGGTGTAAACCCATACGCGTTAGCAGTCAAGCTTCAGCACATCATCAAGGTGTAAACCCATGCGCGTTAGTAGTAAAACCTTGGCGCATCATCAGGACAGAAGTCCATGCGCGTCGGCAACAAAGAGTTAGAGCACACCATCAGCCGTGTGATCCAAACTCGTCTAAACATGGAAAAGACGACACCCACCCGTCACCGCAGGCCGAACGTCGGCCGAAGTCACAATGGTGACAGGAGCGTCCTCCTCGGCAAACTCCGCAGGCTTCTTTTCCTTGCCAGCACCGCTGCGAGGAGTCTTGGGAGCTATTCCGTGAAGGAAGAAAGTTAGGGTTTTTTTCAAAGAAGAACTCTAAAAGACAAAAGCAAAGAGAGGAAGAACTCTCTCTCTCTCTTCACCTTACGCCTATTTATAGGCTCATTGGCACGCGTGAAATGATGAAAGTGTGACCTCAGCCGCCGCCTCAGGTTCTGCGAGGAGATTACTGCAAATAAATCCAAAAAGATCATCATTAATCTTTTTGGTTATCGAGGCGTTATCATTTACGTTAACTGAGAGGAGCATGCACACCATCACTGATGCGCGGAGTATCCATGCGCCCGAACAGTCATGCGCCCCAACTACCATGCTTCTTATTCAAAGTATTCCAAAACTTGACAAAAAATTTTGAAAACTTTGAAGGGGGTCTTGTAGAAGCATGAAATTTCGGGACCAGAAATCCTATGCGCCAAACACTACATGCGCCAGGGAGCTCAGATGAAGTACTCGGCACAGCAAAGCAAAAGTATAGACATTAAAAGAGGATTTTCTTTTATATATAAAAGTCTATTACATTCTCGAAAAAGCTATACAAAGGAGAACTTCTACAAAAAGAGAAAACCCTAGGTCTACAGCCAGGCGCAGCAGTCACCATGCGCTATTTAACAGGCGTATCTCACCATGCGCTCTCAGTCAGGCGCATCCCACCATGTGCTCTTAGCCAGGCACGTCCTTTCAGTAGCTCAGTTATGTGCATACTCAGTTATGTGCATCCCTTTAGCAGCTCAGTTATGTGCGTCCTCAGTTATGTGCATCCCTTCAGCAGCTCAGTTATGTGCCGCCCTTCCAGCTAGGCACATCATGAAGTATCAGCATATGTGCCATCTAATGCTTCGACTAATGAAGCATTTATTCAGCAGAACGAGGGTGGACAATCAACCCTCTAGCTGGAGGAAGAGCTCTCCAAACCAAAGAAGAGGAGAGCACCGCAACGACCCGCAGCTAAAGGAGCAGCTTTCAACCCAAACAGAATGGACAACACCCACCCTAGCGGGAGGAGGAGCTCTCTCAAAGCCCAAGAAAGATGATCGGAGCACTGTAATTCTGATCTACAGCTCTTCCAGTATAACAGAGACGAGGCTCGAGCATCCCGATCTTTGGATGCAACAGGCACCTTCCGCCTGCCTCAGAAGTCCTCGACTCTGACTTTTGGATGTAACAGTCACCTTCAAGTGCATCAATAAAGACAATGCGTCGCATCTTCACCCTCGGAAGCATCTCATCAACAGAATACACTCGAGTAAACAAGTTCATTTCGGAAGGACATGAGAGAACGAGAAGCAAACTCTCTCCATGCCACTATTTATAGGCCGGGCAAATCAAAATCATGCACCAAGTAGCTGGCTCTCCGAATCTCGTGCAATGAATTTGTATTAAATGGATGAACCTGACGCTTCGAATTCAGCCAAGTTAAAAACGGCTATTTAAAGCACTCGAAGAACGTAACAGTCGCACCAAAAGACGTGACATACGGAGTGGATGCGCCGGTCAGACCGTGCATCACATAGACGCGCCCCTCAGCACCAAGCGCTTCACAAGCATGCGCCCTCATGTGGCCCCATGCGCCTAAGTGGAGCGCCGATCGATGCGCCCACTCAACAGTCCATCACCTGTCAAAAAATATTAAATGCTAAAGTCCGACAGAGTTGGCAGCACGTCTCCCGAGGACTGAACAGTTGGCAGCTTTTTCAGAAGACGAAGCGTCACCTATGTCAGCATCATCATTACTTTCCTCCGGCGGTTAAAGCCACATGGCCGCCCAACCATCTCGCATGCGCCTCGGCAGCCATGCGCCCAAATCTCTGTATGCGCCTCAAAAGCCATGCGCCTCAGACTTTTTTCTGATCCCTAAAGACAGAAGTAAAGTCACTACTGAAGCTCTGTATGCACCTCAAAAGCCATGCGTCTCAGACTTTTCTCTGAGGTAAAGTCACTACTGAAGCTCTACATACGCCTCAGACTTTTCTCTGAAGTAAAGCCACTACTGAAGCCTCGCATGCGCCTCAAAAGCCATGCGTCCCGAATGGTCCATGACTCCCAAAGGTTACAAGCCAAAGTCTCCTCATGCACCCAATTCCAGGTGCATCCTACCAGATCATTCCCCACCAAATCCGAGATCTCCGAACCATGGGCCTACGACACGTGTCCTTTGACTCGATTCATCCAAGATCTCAGCAACAGAAAGATCCTCTCCCCTGCTACGTGCCAGCCCACAACAGTAGCATGAAGAATTCAACTCCTCAATTAGGTCGTATCGTCCATGCGCCTCCATCAGCAATCACCACGTGGCGTCCCCGCGTCCAGGCACATCCTACATATGCGCGCATGAGCAGCCAGCCTGCAGACTATAAATAGAGGGATCATTTCCTTCTTCCAGACAAGAACATACATAGATAGACAGAGACATCGCACAACCACCGAGGCAGATACAGACACTCAACGTCTTCTTCCTTCCCGCAAGCTCCAGCACCCAGAGTAACTCAGACCTTCAGAGAACCGATAACCGTCGCCAGATCGTCAATGGAGTCAACGTATTACCACTCGCTCCATCGGCACAAGGGACCCAGATAAACAAAAGTGTACTCCTAGGACTACGTCTAAGTCCTACATTGTAACACTGTTCTGTTTGTATTGAAATTATATCAAAAGATTTTAATGGCAAACAGGGATGTGCATAAGTGATATTATATATGGGACTAGGTTGGGTTATAGTATGCTCTATATAGATATATATTTATGTGATATATGTATATGGATATATAGTTAAGTAATATATATATATATATATATATATATATATATATATATATATATATATATATATAATATATATATAATATATATATATATATATATATATATATATATATAATGTTATGGGTTAATTGATAACTTACAGTGGGTTGGTTATGACATTGAGTTAGCTTATAGAGTTTGACCTATATGATTGACCCAATAGTCAAATATTAACCAATGCTGACTTATTGACCTTGTTTGACTAGACAGTTGACCACACCCTAGATTTGACTTAGTTGACTAAGAGGGTTGACCCTTGACTATGTTTGACCTAGAAGGAGTACTACCATCTTAATTTCGAGGACGAAATTTTTCTAAGGTGGGTAGACTTCTAACACCCAGTTTTCTAAATGAGGATAATTTTGAAATTTTGTAATTTTAATCTTTTATTAATGATATTTAAATCATGATATGAATTTTTGGTAATTTTTGATTATTTTAAAAATTATTAAAACCATGACTTATAATTTACCAAATTAAAGACTAGTGATATGGCATTAGGATAATTATTTTTACTTTTGAGCATGGGGGTATTTTGGTCATTATGAAATTTTGGAAATTATTTGGATTTATTATGAATTATTGAGATTTATTTGAATTTATATAATTTTTGGTATATTTTAATTAAGGGTTAATCTAGACTTGACTAGTGTTGACTTTGGAGCCTAACCTAGAAGCTAACCCTAGTTTTAGTGACTTGGGTAGATCATGTGACCCTAGCCTAACTTAATTTAACCCATGTTTTGTCTTTTAGAATTTAAGTTAGAATAGAGAGGCTTTTAGTCATAAGCCATGACTTATGGTTTTAAAACCATTAATTAGCAACTTAAGCCCGTAGAAGCCCAAAGCCCAGCCCATTAGCTAACCCTAACCCTAATTCTATGGCTGGCCATACCCACATAGGAATCCCCACCTATTTATACTCTCTTCCATTAGGTTAGCCTCCTTTTAGAAAGAGTTGCAAAGTTGGAAAGAAAGGTTAGTTCTAAACTTCCTAAAACCCTAAAAATTCCATTTTAATTCCTTTTCTTCCCAAACCAATTGCATTTGGTTCTAATTAGCTTCCTCTTACTGTTCATGGAGGCCAATCCCAGTTGGAGAGCAATTTGGAGGAGCTAGCTAGCAAGGAGAACACCCCTTCATTTGAGACTTTTCTTACAAATTGTACATATAGGCAAATCCCTATTCCCTCTACCAAATTTTGTTTTCTTTGCATGGATAGGAAGCCCTAGGTGTCCCCTAGCCGTAGGTATTTGTTTTGTATCGATTCGTGTCTGTTTGGTGTCCGTATCGGACACGTATCATGATATGTATGCATGTGTTTGATGAAATGTCTGTGAGGAATTTATTTCTGATTTTTACGGAACAAATTGCATGGAATGACAGATCTATATGTGTATATTATATTTCACGTAGACTGAGCACGAATTCGAGTCGTGTCTGTGTCCAAATCGGACACGAACTCACTGTACGACGCACGTACACAGTCCCCTGCTCACGTACCCCTCGTGCTCGCTGCACGTGCCACGTGGTGGGCTGCCACTTGGCATAGAGGAGAGGGCACACACTGACATGCCACCCCTCGAGTTTGAAATGGCCTTGTGTCGTGTCGAGGAAGCACGGACACGTACACTGGATTACACTGCACAGTATCAGCCGAGAAATCGACACTGATATACACTATTTTCTCTTGACACAACCCTCGTGGACACGGTACAGGTACTTGGACACGTTTCCCTGCCTTTGGCGAACACTTGGGCACGAGCACGAGTCCTACTTCGTGTCGTGTCATGTGCTGGACACGCGTGAACACGTGCACGATGATTGCTGTCCTGTTGCACTGTTTGAGTTCGTTTGGGTTTTGGACACGGTCGTGTCGGGTTTGTTGGACACGATACAACTTGTGGGACACTTGCACATATACACAAAGCTATGTCAATGATTAATTTGATGTTAAATCAATTTTATAATTCGATTTTGGGATTCTTACACAACTCTGATACCTGTGTTCAGAAAACTAATTTTCTGAGTTTAAATGAGTTTAAATTGTTAAATTATGTTTTAAATTGCTAATTTAATATCCTGGACATGTTAATAATCTCTGTTAGTTGATATTTACTGATTAGAATAGGTTGTTTGATTGAGGAATGAAATTTTGGACATGGAAATGGACTGTTGGCTGATACACAGGCCAATCTTGAAAACCTAGGATTTAATTTCAATTTTAATCTGTTTTAAATTAATGTTTAAGTATCATGTTTGAGTCTACAGGTTATTTAGCACCTGTTAGTTCGATTTTACATTTTGATTAGGCTTTATGTCATAGAATAAGAATATTAGACATTGCATTGGGTTTTGATAATGTATTGAACTGTCATAGGAATATGAAAACCTGAGAATTTCTTGTATTTAAACTATTTTCAATGATAAAATTTCAAGGATCAATTCACCTATGTATGAATGAGTTAATGTACATGATGGGAGTTCATGCTAGTATGGGATTAAAGGTTTCGAAATTGCTTTGCATTGTTCCTGAGATCTCTATGCACTGTCATTTACTTATTGTCTTGATAATCCCAAGTATCACACAACCTATTGATTAACTGCCATTACATAAGCCCATTTCTAAGAATAAAGGGAATGTGAACTGTCATATTGAACTGAACACTCCTCATTTTCTGAGAACTAGACTTACCGGAAATGTGAGTTATAAAAACTGAGAATTGATTCATGGGTTGGATATAAACCAAGTCATTGGACTTTCCAGGAATTCTCAATTCCTGAGAATTGTTTTCCTTTCCTTAAACCAAATATTGATTGTTAACTCCTACTCGTTGTATTGGTTTTGTTTTGGTGAACTGAATTGGGTTGTTTAGCCATGCTTAACATTAGGCATATATGAATGTATGTGTATATGCATGTAGGCATGAATGCAAATTGTTATATATATATATATATATATATATATATATATATATATATATATATATATATATATATATATATATATATATATATATATTTTTGTAATGTATATAAACTTGAATGATAGCTCACTGTTTCCAGATTAATACTCTAAATGGTTTTCATGAATGATAGCTCACCTTCCTTTAAATGGTTTTCATGTTAATGTGAACTCTTACACATGTTAGCTCACTGCTTCCAGATTAATACTCTACACACTTTGCCTAACACTCACTGTTCACACAAAGGTTAATACCCTTCACTGTTTTTCTTATATCTATGTTTACTTCACTGATTTTCCAGTTTTTACACCATACGACACTGTTTTGTGTTTTCACACACATTGCCTAATACTACACTGCCATGCCACTGTTTTCTATTGACACATGATACCCTTCACTGTTTTTCTTTTCAGGATAGCACACACACTCTATGTGACACTCTCACACACACACACACATGCTCACATGTACACACACATGGGTGAGTCCCTGTCACATGTATCCTAGCTACACACTCACACATTTACATGCTCTTCTCTATCCCTCTCTCTTTCTATATATATATATATATATATATATATATATATATATATATATATATATATATTTAATATATATGTGTGTGTGTGTGTGTGTATGTGTGGCTAAATGTGTTAATGTGATAAATAGAGATTTCCTATAGTTATATACATATATGTGTATATAGATATGTATATATGTGGGTACAAAGATATATAGCCTAGTGTTGAATTCTCTTTTCATGTACACCTCCATGTTCGCACACATACATAGCTTACATGTTAGTTCCTTCATATATATATATATATATATATATATATATATATATATATATATATATATATATATATATATATATATAATGTTGAATATGCATGAATATGATGTGCCCTTGATGTGTGCTTGTGATGGCTTGTATAGCCTTGTGATTGGTGTGTGATTGCTAGACTAGGCTTGGTTAGGCCTAGTGAGACTTGTTAGACTTGTTTGGGCTAGGACTTGACCTAGTTGACGTAGTTTGACTAGTATAGTTGACTGGAGTTGACCAAGGGTTGACTTTAGTCTAGTTTGACCTAGACAGCATGCAGATGCATTGTATATTTAATTATCATCCCATGTATATATCTTGACTTGTGTTGCTCTAACTAGGGGTCAGGTACCTCATCTCGGACAGTACATTTACTTCAGACATTCAGATACCAGGCAAGTACATTCTCTGATCATTTCATATCCTGTTTAGAATTATTTTCCTGCTTTAAATTATTTTACTTGATACTGTCACGTTGGTCACACGGATTAGTACTATATGGATTCCTTCTTGAGATGTTATCCCCTCAGGGAGCATCGGATACTACATGTTCTGTACGTTTCACTTACATGGTGTATCACTATGCTTCACGGTTCATTGATCACTTGTGACATATACTCTCATGACCACAGAGTCGTCCTTGAATCACCCATTTATGGGCATTCCTAGAATCACCCATTTAAGGGCCTACCATGTATCACCCTTGTGGGCTATTGCATGGAATCATAACATAACCTGGCTGGATCCTTGTATATTGATTGGGGGTATGGGGGAGTAGAAGTAGACATGTGAATAATATCCAAGTAGTGTAGTTTCCAGAATCACTCCATAGTATAGTTCCCAGAATCTCCTATGCCATTCACATATTTATATTGTACTCTGACTCACTAGCCACTGTTAGTTCTCTACTTATAGTAGATATTTTTATTACAGTTCTTTCTCTGTTTACATTCTGTACTTTTTTTCAGTTCTTGTATCTTACTTTACTGCATGATTATATTTTGTAACCTGCTATGATCTGTTGAGATGGATTATGCTCGCTCCTGTCCTGACTGGACCTGTTGAAAATATTACAGCGGACGGGAGGAGGCCTGTGTGGATACCTACTACGGGACAACTCTAGATGACACCAGTGATCCGGATTTCCAGCCGGATCCATTAGCTATAGAGACTGAGGCTCCCTAGTCTAGGTTTTACTATTATTGTCATTTGGGATCTGGATTGTTTATATTCTTTCATATTCAGTAGTTGAGACTTATATTTCTGGATGTTTACTGAGATGTTATCTTAGACACTTAGACTCTTCTGATCTTCTGTACTTCATTTTGAGTTTTATATCATATCGTACTCCTTCTTCCTTAGTTGTGATTGAGTTTACATTCTGCTATGTCACCCCCATTCGGGGAATATAATCTGTTTAGCATTACATTGTTAGATGTTGTAACCTAAGACAGCGTTCTACCTCCGACACTACGGCGTAGGCTGGACGTACCCACTTTTCGTGCCCTTACTTTAGGGTGCGGGTCGTGACAACTCTCAGGTGAACAATGGCAGAAACTGATGAGATTGCTGGGTAACGACAATTCTTCCAACCCTGGTTCTTCAAACTCTGATCGTCTGATAGGTAAGAATTCTTCTGTCACTTAGATATTCGATATTGGGGCTACTTTTTATGCGACAGGTTCTCGTGACTGTTTAGTTGATTGCTTTGAGGGCCCCATCTGTCCTATGATTTTGCATGATGGGAGCACTATTGAGGCTGTTCTGAGAGGCAAAGTATTTTTGACTGCTTCATTGGTGTTGACGGATGTTCTTTATGTTCCGACATTGACTTGCAATTTGATCTCTGTCTCACAATTGATTGGTGCCAGAAATTGTGATATGTTATTTACTCCTGATTTGTATTTTGTTCAGGACCGAAGTACGAGGATGGTGATTGGAGCAGGTGAACAAAGGGGTGGACTTTACTTCTTGGGGAAGATTCTTGCTTCTTTGGCTTCGGTGATCCTGGCATGCAGAGAGAGCGATTCCGAGGTTTGGCATAGTAGACTGGGGCATCCTTCAGATAAAGTAATGCAGACTTTACCTTTTCTCTCTGGTAGTAGTGTGTTTTCTCATAAGGCTTGTGATATTTTTCATCAAGCTAAACAGACTCGTGATGCTTTTCCTGATAGTAGTAGTCGTACTTTGAGATGCTTTGAACTTATACACTGTAATCTGTGGGAACCATATCGTGTTCCGTCATCTAATGGGGCACGATATTTTTTGACTTTGGTGGATGATTTTTCTATAGCTGTTTGGGTTATTTTATTGAAGGATAAGTGTGCTGTTTATTCTATGTTTCTTAAATTTATTGCTATAGTGAAGCGTCAGTTTGGGACTGATATACGTCGTGTGTGGAGTGACAATGGCACTGAATTTAATTGTTTACGAGATTATTTTTTATCTCAAGGTATATTGTTCCAAATATCCTGTGTTGGGATACCTCAACAGAATGGAAGGGTGGAAAGAAAACATCGACATATTTTAAATGTAGCCAGGACATTGAGATTTCAGGGTTCTCTTTCTGTGGATTTTTGGGAGGAATGTGTTCTGGGTGAATGTTATTTGATAAATAGAACACCTTCTAGTATCATGCATTTTAAGTCTCCTTATGAAGTTTTATATGGTTCGACTCCTTCGTATGATCATCTACGTATTTTTGGTTGTCTGTGCTATGCGTATGATTTGAAATCCCGACATGATAAATTTGCTAGCAAGAGTAGAAAATATATCTTTATTGGGTATCCACTTGATAAAAAGGGATGGAAACTGTATGATTTGGAGACTGGTGAATTTTTTGTGTCCCGCGATGTTACTTTTTATGAAAAAGAATTTTCTGGGTGTGGCTCTGCTAGCGAGATGTCTTCTGCGACACGTCATACATCTGTTGAGGTGCCGGGAGACGATATAGAAGTTTTTGGGATGGTACCGATTATGGTTACTAAGGCCGGAGTGGTTACTGGCGCTCGGCACCGAGTGGCGAGGATGGACAGGTTGCTGCAGAAGTATTGACATGAGAGTCCGCTGGGGGTAATGCGGATACTACTGATGATACAGGGGATACAGGGTTACCAGAGGTGTCCGACGAGGTAGTATTGGGAAGAGGAATGAGAAAAAAATCACAGCCAGTGCGATTACAGGATTTTGTGACGAATGCTGTTCGAAGTAAAAGTTCCCCTCTTCACCACAGTTCATCTACTCCCGTCACTTCCTCAGGTACTTCGTATCCTCTAACACAATTTCTAAGTAATGACATATTTACTGCTGGACACAGAGATTTTTTTGCAGCTATCACTGCAGGTGTTGAGCCTACTTTATATCGCCAGGCCTCGCGAGATTCAGGCTGGCGCGCGGCTATACAAACTGAAATACAGGCTCTGGAAGATAATGGGACATGGAGTCTTGTCGATTTGCCTCCTGGGAAGAAAGCATTGGGAAGTAGATGGGTGTACAAAATAAAGTACAACTTCGACGGCAATGTTGAGCGCTTAAAGGCACAGCTGGTAGTGTTCGATAATCATCAGGTTGAGGGGATCGACTATTCAGAGACATTTGCCCGGATAGCTAAGATGCCTACAGTTAGGACGTTCTTGGCTGTTGTAGCTGTGAGAGGCTGGACTTTGCTCCAGATGGATGTGCACAATGCTTTTCTTCATGGAGATCTGACAGAAGAAGTGTATATGAAGTTACCGCCAGGTTTTTCGCATAGTGAACCCAACAAAGTGTGTCGCCTGTGTAAGTCTCTATATGGATTGAAACAGGCACCACATTGTTGGTTTGCTAAGCTTGCTGCTTCTCTGATATCCTATGGATTTATTCAATCTTATTCTGATTATTCCCTTTTCTTCTTTTTTAAAGGGAAGGTAGAGTTGCATGTTTTGATCTATGTGGATGATATGACTGTGTCTGGTAATGACTCAGGTGCATTAGATGCTTTCAAAAAGTACCTTAGTTCTTGTTTTCACATGAAGGACCTTGGTGTGTTGAATTGGCATAGAGGTGGCTCGGAGTGCAGAAGGAATTTTCTTGTGTCAAAGGAAGTATGCTTTGGACATCATTTCAGAATGCGGCTTGATGGGGTCTCGACCTGCTGGCTTTCCTATGGAGCCCAATCACAAGCTGGCAGAATTGACTAGTCCAAAGATGGCGGATGCAGAGTCTTATCAGAGGCTGGTTGGAAGGTTGATTTATCTATCATTTACTCGCCCTGACTTAGCCTATGATGTGCATATCTTGTCTCAATTCTTACAGGAGCCTCGACAAGATCACTGGCATGCTGCTTTGAGAGTTGTCAGATATCTCAAACATGCACCGGGACAGGGTATTCTTTTGAAAGCTGATTGTGATCTCCGTCTTTTTGGTTGGTGTGATTCCGACTGGGCCAGTTGTCCCTTGATTCGCCGCTCTGTTACAGGCTGGTTGGTGTTTCTGGGAGGGTCTCCTATTTCTTGGAAGACCAAGAAGCAACCAACTGTTTTCTGATCTTTCGCTGAAGCTGAATACCGATCTCTTGCTGCGCTTGTTTGTGAGTTGAAATGGTTGATGGAGTTATTGGTGTGTTTGGGCGTTCGCCAGGAGTCTGCTATGTCGGTGTATTGTGACAGTCAGTCAGCCCTACACCTGGCTCAGAACCCGGTATTTCATGAGCACAGTAAGCATATTGAGGTGGATTTGCGTTTTGTTCGCGATGCTATTAGAGATGGCACCGTAATAGCCTCGCATGTTCCTACTTCTTCTCAACTTGCTGACATCTTCACCAAGCCCCTTGGAAAGCATGTGTTTGATTCTTTCCTTCCCAAGTTGGACATTTGTGACTTGCATGCTCCAACTTGAGGGGGGGTGTTAGATTATATTTGTAACTAATGTTAATATGGCCCATAAGCCCAAGCCCAATTGTGTAGACACTATATATATTGTAAACAGTCTCCACCAATGAGAACAAGATATTATTATTTCCTACAGAAGGCCCTACACAAAGCATGATCTATGCTTTAAGACTTTCTCAACAACTTCGTCATGTGTCAATGTCAAGTCTTGTTTCTCCGCCCCTTCTTGAATCGTCACCTTTTTTGTCCTAAAAATAATTTCTATTATGACAATGCACAAGGCTCACTAAACATCGTTGACAAATCTAGATAAAAAAAAACCGTATACCTAGCTAAGTGCCACATGATTTAAGCAAATGCAATAGACAAAAACTAAGCAAAAAAATGCAGATGCAACTTAATAAAAAAAGTGTTGATTTAAGCAACTACAATAGACAATCATTAATATTGTGGAAAATTTTCCAAAAAAGGAACAATGTCAATGACCCTTCATTAAGTAGATTTTTATACTATGATGTGAACTCTGTTTAAAAAGAAGAAGCTATAATGACCTCAAATTAGCTAAGCATTAAAATTCTCCTCTCACAACTTCTGCAGTCCAAAGTTTGCACTACACTATGATGACTATTAATCTAAATACTTCTAAATTTGGCAATAGCATGTGGTAGCCAAACAATTATGAACACAAAAGTGCAATACTGTCAAATGTTAGTATAGACCATTAGAAAAATATATACTCTACTTTCGATCGTTTTATCTCAAGATATATAAGCTCTATTTATAAACTAGCATATTAATTTTAACCTTAAAGTATTTACTCAAATGTTTAATTCACTAAAGCAAACTTCCTCGCTCGATAGATCCATTCTAAATATTTTGAGATCTAACAACTAATTTATAGAAATTTTCTAGTATATATAGCACTGTAAAGACTAGGACAGTCTCATCTTGACTTCTGCAGGGTTAAGCTACAACACATCTGCAGCAGTCAGCCATGAAATGAAAGGGGGAAAGGGCCTAGAGATCCTTGCCTGGAGTGATCGAGCATCATTTTTTATATTAGCGTGAGTGAGTGAGCATCATTTTTATAGAATGAGAATAAGGGAACAAAAAGGAGCCACGATTGCAGGTCTGCTGTTATACACCATAACATATTTATATTATTTTTCTGGGTTTCATTTTTTGAGTATCTTTTCCTCTCCTGGAGATTTGAGAAATAAAGTATAGTACCCCAACTTCAAAGAGAAACTACTAAGATCCATTTGAGTAGCATAGGTTATTCAAATAATATATTAAGCTAATTCTGTGGGCTCAACAGAACAATGAAGGCAGGGAGTCACCAGGGCCGGCCCTGGCCCAGGGCGGCCAGGGCGACCGCCCAGGGTCCCATAAAATTTGGGGGCCCAAAAAAATTAATTTAAATGTATATATATATTAGTAATCTTATATTGAAAATAGAACTAATATATAATATGATCCTCTTTTATTACAAAATATTTGTGGTGTAGTGGTAGTTTGTTATACTTGTACATAAGAGGTCCTAGGTTCTAGCTTTGGCTGTATCATTTTTTAGTTCAATTTTTTTATATTATATATGGGCCCCATTTTAAAAATTTGTCTAGGGTCCCCATTAACTCAGGGCCGGCCCTGACAGGGACGAAGCTACCTTTGGACATGGACGGACTATTGTTAGCTGGGTGTGAATTTTCACTCAACGAGGGCAAAAAGCTCAAATTCCTTTTCACCTTTAGTCCCGCATCGGCTGGAAGAGGAGAATGGGTTGTGCATATAATGCTTTGTTATTCTTTGCTTCATTAAAAGTATTGTGTGGAAGCTCCATGGGCCACACGCGCGCGCCGCTGCTGCCGTTCGGCTCGATTCGGTTCGGTTCGGTTCGGTTCGGCGCCCGTAACGGGTGCGGGTACGTGCCCACATCTACGGAACGCCGATTGCTTATTTGTAAAAGATGGACTCTTTATTCTAAGTACTATGCTTCTCTGCTTGTTATATATGATGAGATCTTATCCCTAAGATTCCTATAGATGTGTTCAAGCCAAACACTCTAGATTGCCTTTCAAATTCACTACAAAAATACTGTTAATTAGTGACTGAATTTATCGACGGAAGTTAAAAAATCGCTAATCAGCGACGGAATACCGACTGACTAGCAACTGATATATTATGTAAAATATAGTATTAAAACACGTCGCTAGGTCCGTCACTAGTTCGTCGCTAAGTAAATAGCGACGGTTTAACGACAGACAGTTCCGTCGCTGGACACGAGTAAAAAAGTAAATCAGTAACTCTTTCTTTCTCATTCTCAAATTTTTACCCAAATTTTCGTTTCCCCCCCAAAGCTCCGACCCCTTTCGACGACCGACTCCTGACCCCTCCTCCTTCCTCGGCGACCTCCTCCTCCTTCGCGCGGCGACCCCCGACCCCAGACCTCCGACCCCCTCCTCCTCTGCTGTCCTCGGCGCCCCCCTCCTCCTCCGCTGTCCTTCGACGACCGTTCCCCGATCCCCGACCCCCTCCTCCTTATGCGACGACCCCGACCCATTCCTCACGCGGCAACCCCCGACCCCCTCCTCTCCGGCTCGAACGGCGGCGGCGACAAAAGAACCCCTCTCCTACTCATTGATCTCTGGCACAGCCTCCTCCTCCTTCAGGTATAAATTTTTGTAGGTGTTTAATTAACATATACTTTGACACAAAAATTATGACATTGTAATTCAATTGTGTAAATATTATAGGTAGTGTTTTGGACACGAACACAATTTAGTAGCTAGAGTTTTGGACACGGACACATACACAATATAGTAGCTAGGGTTTTGGGTTTTTGTAAATTATTCGAGAATCATAAAATTAGAATTGGATATCCAAATATTTTTGGACGTTAAGATATTGAATCCGTTAATATTAGATTATGATATAAGGATATCCGATTCCAATTTTGATAGGTCGATAATAACCCGATACGGCCGATACGGACATTAAGATATTGAATCCGTTAATATTGGATTATGATATAATGATATCCGATTTCAATTTCGATAGGCTGATACTAGTACTAATCCGATAGGCCGATACTAATCTGATACGGTCGATACTAATCCGATAAGGATATCCGATTCCAATTTTGATAGGCCGATACTAATCCGATAGGCCGATACTAACCCGATACTAATCCGATAGGCCGATACTAACCTGATACGGTCGATACTAACCCGATAAGGATATCTGATTCCAATTTCTATAGGCTGATACTAATCCTATAGACCGATACTAACTCGATACTAATCCGATAGGCCGATACTAACCCGATACTAACCAGATATTAACCCGATACGGTCGATACTAATCCGATACTAATCCGATAGGCCGAAACTAACTCGATTTTGATATTACCGATTTTGATATCGATGCTCATTGGAATGGTCTGATACCGATTTCGATAACGATACTCATAGGAATTGATGTGTAATTGTTACAGTACGAGGAGGTCGCCAAGGCAGGCGGAGATCCGAACGCCGTCGACTTTCCTAAAGTTTTTAAGCGTGCCCATAAACGAAAGAAGGATGGGAAGCTCATAGATGATCGGACGACCAAAGCCTATGTAAGTTTTTCGAGTCCTATATCTAATTACATTTCTTCTGCGTCTTTACGTACTTAACTATATTTAGTTTACAGAAATAGTTAGTCCGAACTCTAATATGAATATTAACTCTAAATCATAACCCTAAGTAGCATTATAAATCAAAGAATAGTTTAAAAGACATATGAGAACGTAGCCATAACAATACTTAATAGTAACTAAAATACCAGTATTAACTCTAAATCTATTCACCTATATAAATATAGGAGACGTATGAGACTTTAGAGAGTCGAGTCGGTGAGGGAGGGACTGTCGAGGAAGCTGGGACTAGTCAGCCCACGTCGTCGGCTGTGAGGAACGACTTGTGGATACAAGCCGTCGGTAGAGGGAAAGGAGGTAGTGTGTACGGTACCGGATCGTTGGCATTCCAGCCGTCCATTTATTCCAGAGCTCCTCTATCTCCACCACCTCCACCTCCACAGACCGACGATACTGCCGACACCTATACCTTGCCACAGATTACATAGATTCTGGTGTCCTTCCAAGGTCAGGTGGGGCAGATGAGTGGAGTTCTGAGCACAGCAGGTCTGATGCCTGCCCCGACTGCACCAGCTCCTGCTTTGACCACAGCGCCTCCGTCAACGACTACTCCTCCGACCACGACGCCTACTACACCAGCTCCTCCTCCGACCATAGTGCCTCTTGTCGTGCCGTCGACTCTTCCAGACGTTCCTGCCCAGGACGTACAGCAGATCATCACTTTGGTTCAAAGAGAAATCTACTAGGCATTCTGATATTGTATCTGCGTAATCCTACCATAAAGTTTTATGCGATTAGTTCAAAGAGAAATTTACTAGGCATCTAGCTTTTGATTCAAGGAAAGACTACTGATGGAAAAATATCAGGTAACAGTTGGTACATAGTCCTGAGGGACATGGAAGGGATACGGACCCATAACCACTGTTGTTTACTATAGTTCTCTGCGGAGAACATGTCCTTTGGAGAGGATGGCTTAAACGCCTTAATGAGTTCTCAGACAGAGTGAGTGTCTGTTGTGCTTTACAGGAAGCACGGTAGCGCAGCACTACAAAGGAGCTTATGGACTCTATGCTACAGTGGGGTGACACCACAATGAGGTTCCCAGGTAGGGGTAATGCCTCGGCTTAGCAAGCCATGTCACTGCGACGTAGCACCGCTTATAGGCAGGTAGCCTAATGCTGTATATTATAAATGAAGAGTGGTAGACAGCACTACAAAGAGGCTAGTGTCCTCATGTTACAGTGGTATGACACCACGAAGAGGTACCAGGTAGGGTAAAGCCTCGGCTTCGCAAGCCATGCCATAGCGGCGTAACACCGTACGGAAGCGCAAGGCTTCATGCTGGGTAGTTTGGCACTACAAAGAGGCTTGTGACCTCATGCTACAGTAGTATGACTCTACGATGAGGTACCCAGTTAGGAAAAAAGCCTCGGCTTTAAGCCATGTCATAGCGGCGTAGCACCGCACGGAAGCGCAAGGCTTCATGCCAAGGACTCTTTAAAAGAACTCACCTAGAGTGTATGTGTTGGCCCAATGATTGTATCATATTTTTGAATATGGTTAATATATTAAGTTTAGCATTTTATTATCACTAATCTTCATACTATCGCTATAGCATTTCTACTTATACTTATACCTTTGGTGATATGTGCCTATTGGTTTACATATTAATGATATGAGCTTATCTATCTTAAATTTAATCGGGTTGCCAAAATCAAAACTATGTTTTTGATTTTAGTCATTCAATTAAGTTTAATCATTATGATATCACTAACATTTACGCTATCACCTTAGCACTTATACTTAAACTCAGCATTGTCCTAATGTGCATTAAACTTATCATACTTGCAACTATGTATATTATTTTGTTCGTCTAACATGTACATGCAGAAAAGCAATAAGCAAGATCAATGTGGACATATGTATTAAAGAAATCATGGTGGGCCAAAGACAACGGATCCCGCAAGATTTCTCTGAACCACCCGATGACATCTCCGGAGCCATGCACTCGGGGGTTTCGCTGCCCGGTCAGTGGACGGGGGTCGAGGGGGCAGCACCCCTCGTCGGGGGTTCGGAGAAAGAAGCCAAAGGAAAAAGCCAGCACCTATCAAAGGAAGAAGCCAAGCCAAGCCATCATCATTTCAAGACTCTGCAGAAGCCTGCTTCTACTACAGTATATTTGGAGTCTGTAATGAGTCTTAGGAATCATTGTAAACATAAGAAATAGATGGCAAAATTGAAAGCTATGGTAGAAAATAACCCAGGACAATCTTCGAAATCCTGGCGGATAATCCGGCGGATCTCCTCGAAAATTCGACGGAAGATCCGAATGGTCTCACGGAATACCTTCTGTGAGTGTTCGGATTATCCGACGAAAAACTGCGGAATTCCGGCAGATTTTTTGCCATATGACCGTTTGCATTCCAACGGTCGGATTAATGATTGATCCCAACGGCTCTATTTACAGTCGTTGGACTATACAGGCGGATGATCCGACGGATTTTCGCAGAAATCCGGCGGATGATCCGGCAGCCTGTGAAAGTTGCATTATTGCACTTTTCTTTGCTTTGGTTATAAATAGCCTTGAACCCCTTCATTCAAGGTTGATGTTTTAAGCCTAAAAATTCCTAAACCACCAAAGCTTATCCACATACAACTCTACAAAGCTTTCATTTGCCATCCACAAATTGTGTTAGAGTTATTGAGTTGAAAAGTAAGATCTTCATCCTATTGTAAGAAGATCAAAACCTATTATGAAAGGTAGAAGTTGGAGAGTCTTTGTATCCAAACTCTCGGTTGCAGTTGGAGAGTCTTCGTATCCAAACTCTCGATTGAAGTCGGAGAGGCCTTCGGATTAAAGCTCTCGTGTAAGAAGTTGGCGAGTTCTTCGGATCCAAACTTGTGTGTAACTATTTGCTCAAATAGTGGATTAAATTCGGAGAGAGTTCCGGGACTGGATTGCCTCTAGGGAGGATACCAGGATACATCGGGTGTCGATATTATTATTGCTTCTTCTCTTGTACTTATATTTTTAAATTGTCAATTAGCTTATGCTAAGTGCTTGATTAGCTAGCTTGACCCTATTCACCCCTCCTCTAGGATTCCTACAATTGGTATCAGAGCAAGGACTCTATTGTTAGGCTTAACATCCTTAGAGTAGATCCTTGTTATTTTTCTATGGCATCTTATTTATCCTCCTCTGATAAAGAGGGTTTTATTTCTAGTAGCATAGACAATCATCCTTCTTCTAAATGCAAGAAATGCTCTAAGTGGAAAGCCATGGCTAAACAATCCTTAGATATTCTTGATAACCTTTATTCTACAAATGAAGAACTTTCCGAAAAAGTTTTTCATTTAGAAGAAGCAAATGAGTTTTTGAGAAATGAAAATAATATTTTATTATCTAGATTTGATTCTCAAAACTCATCTTGTGTTTCTTTAAAAAGTTTGAATCAGGCTTTAATTTTGAAAATCAAATCTGTTTCCTCATCAATAGAAGATCTTAAGAGGCAAACTCATGAGCTAAATCATTTGCATGATTCTTCTATTGACTCTTTAAAGAAACAAAATGATGATTTTATTTCTAGAATTATTTTATTTGAAAAGAAAATAATGCTTTAAATGTTAAATTTGATTCTCTTACTTGTATGCATGATGATTTAATATTAGAACATGATATTCTTAAGACCAAATCCATGCATGCTCACTCTAAATATATTCATCAATCTAGTATGTCACATGTTCATAATCATGCTTATTTCGATACATGTGCACACACTAGTATGAGGTGCTTCTATTGCTCTCGTATTGGACACATGAGTTTAACTTGTCCTATTCGTAGGAATTTTTGTACCAATGCTAGAGTAAATAGTATATGGGTCCCTAAAGCTAACAAATGTGGATCCAAGTTTATTTGGATACCAAAGTCTTCGCCTAATATTGTAGGTGGAGCTTCTTGTATCGTGACATAGCACCGAGGAGCGTATTGGTGGTTGCAAAGCTCAAAGGTCATCTTCTAAGCAATTACACCAACACAAATGTGGCCACTAGAGCCATTTTGGTAACATGCTAATCGATTCTCTTTAAATGATTTATATTTGTAGAGTCGAGCATGTTTCTCTTGATGTCTAGCTACTAGCTCACATTGATATCCTTAGTTGCTTATTGTATAAATCAATGTGAGATATAATACTAGCATGCTTAGTTAATTTTCTTATTATTTCTTTTATCTAGCATGACTAGTTACTTAGCTTAAATGTTTAGTTCACACTTGTAGTTTATCACTCATTTTCTTAAGTGTGACACATTTAATTTATGCATGCTTGTTATTCTTAATCTCTATATTATGAAGCATGCATATCACTTTAGTCCATAGGGCTTGATTTTGATTTGAGTTAATATGATTTTAACTCTCCGTCTTTAAAGTTTTTGAGGATAGTTACTTCTTACCGATTTCTCCTTAATATGTAATATTTACTTTAAATCAGTATTTGTGAATATATATATGTTTAGCACAAGCTTCTTATCACTTGACAAGTATACACTTATACTTCCATTTTAACCTTGTGCTTACATAATATATTCATTATTGATTCTCATACTTTATCTTGATTATCTTCTTGAGAATCAATTATGTCTTTGCCTAATGAAGTTCATTTATACATGTTTTTGAATTTGTAATGATTTTTCAAATATTCATTAAGGATACATGACTATATACATTAAATTTTTATCTACATATAGTTCATGTATCTCTTATATTGATATCTATTTTTGTATAAATACCTTTATGTAGGCATATGAGTTAAGCTAAAGTTTTATATTAACTTGAAGAGTATTTATTCATACTTGTTACTTTTAAACTTGTGCTTAACTCATACTCTAGCTATTGATTCTTTTGATCAAATTTGTGTATCTTTTTTGAATCAATAAGCTTCTTCCTTAAAGCTTTCTTTTAATGATGTCTTTTTAGCTTTTTGGTTGACTTTATGGATACATATTTTTCTCTTGATTCTTGAATCTTCTCATGTATGCCTATTTATATATATATATAGTTTTAACTATGTGATTCCTAACTTTGCATATGTATTTATTTTATACCGTTAAGTTGGGATGTTAAGAGAAATCTTTTATTAGTGTCTTGTTCATGACTATTTATGAAAGTTCTTTTAAGGATCACATATTTTTGTGCCTTACCTTGTATGTTGATTTTACCTCTTTAATTAGTGCACATTTTCTAGTCTATATCTTTTCACTTTTCTTTGGTGCACTATGAAAGCTCTTTGAAAATTTGATTTTATAGAGAGACGAAAAATCCGACGAATTTTCGGTATAATTCGGCGGATCATCCGACTGCAAACAGCAAGTCTGTGAGCAATAATTCGGATCATCCGACGGATATCCGCGAAAATCCGACGGATAATCCGATCAATTCCAGCAGCTTTGTGAGCACTAAGTTCGGATAATCCGCCGGACTTTCGCTGAAATCCGACGGATAATCCGATAAGCTTTCTTATTTTTAATGTGCTTTCTTTGTTCATTCCTTGGGTTTATGCTTCTTTGGAATTATTGTTTTCCAATGATGTTGTTGTTGCACATGAGAATCCATGTAATTGATACATCATATGTCTTATGTCCTTAGCTACTATGGTTTGAGCTGTTGGTTAGAGATCTCCCGTTTCTAGAGAATAAACTTATTTCATAATAGCTATAATAATTTTGTATTCTCTAGATCGATCCATTATTTCATTATCTTGGATTAATCTCTATACTTAGCAAAGAGATTTATTTTATTTGTATTTACATGAATATCTCTTTTGGCCTATACTTGATAAGAGTCTAATTCTTTTTATTTTATTATCTTATACTCTTATCCTTGCTTAATAAAGAGTCTGCAAATTATTTTGATCATTCAAAATGTATTATACTTATTGAGAACTCTTTGCTTAAGCAAGTATTTTTAGTGTTAGTGACTTAAGATTTAATGAGCACATTTATCTTATTAATGGCTTCCCTCATTAATCTTATTTGGATTATATAGTTTGCTTATTTGTGATATATTATTAAGCTATATAATTTTGGCTCACTTTCACACATCTAACTATATTCCTATACTTCAATCTATATATGATATGCTAGTTTTACAAATTCTTTATTAGATCTTGTTTTCTCTTAGAGATTTGTGATTCCTTGTTTTTACTTTCTTCTATACTAGTCATTAGCAAGTCTCTCTTAAATTTCTCTTACTTTTTGAGTCATAATTTTATCGTATTATCATTACATCTCTTTAGATTGAATGTGTGATCATTTTGAGATTGACTTTTTTTTCCATATTTTTTATTGATCTGTAAGATTCTTTATAAATATGGATTTTGAATTTTCTCTTAATGAGATTTATCATTGGATCATGTTTATTCATTTGTTTACTTTATGAATGATCCTAATGATTAAGTATTCTTAAATTATTTAGTTATGAGATTATCAAGTTAATTTATTACTCTACTTTGACTACTCATGGTTTATCACATATGACCTTTGCTATTTGAACTTTATGGGTTATTAATTTACCATTAGCAAGGTTTGGATTTATTCGTTGTTGGATAAATATGTGGTACAACATACCTAGTCCATGCAAAGTAATAAACTGGTTGATTATTTCTTGATTAGATAATCATGGACATGATATTTGAGGTTTATTTTAATTTTATTTTTGAGCGATATTTTGACTCTCATCATGATTGATTTAACTGTCCTTATTCTTTTTCATGATGACATCTTTCTCAAAAGGTAACATACATTAATATATCATATTTAAATATGAGTTACTTCTACATAGGTTAGTGTATGTCATCTTTTGATTACATGTGCTAAATTAAAATATTTTTTTGATTTCTCATCTTTATTAAGTATTATTTGGATATCTCTTCTTGACCAAAGATGACATTATTCATTTTATGACGATTTTATAGCCTTATATGCATTGAGCAAGGGGGAGAAATCCATAGTTGATTTACCCCTAGATTTTGATGCTATAAGTGCTTTGAAACTAGTTACGCATATTTTGAGGGGGAGCAAATAAATTGTTTTAATTCATCTATACCCTCTAATATGTCGTATACATAGTTTATCATGGACCCATATTTTCTTCATTTTATATCTTATTGATTGAGGTCATGATATTTTTATTTTGAAGGGTTTATGAGAGTGTATGTGATTGTCCTTATTATCTTATCTCTCTCTTTCATATGGGTTAAATATGTCATCTTGCTAATATTAACTTTCAGATCTTATCTTGATGAATATTATGCTTTCGTTGATTTGGCTTTTCTTTCATGCTTAATTGATTTGGTTTTCCTTGTTGAGGACTTATCCAAAATTTATAATTTTTATCAACTTTGGTAGTACTTTGAGGGGGAGCATTCAAGTCGACTGAATTTCTCTTTCTCAAGTATTTTTCTCCTTTACCTTCATGTTTATCTAAAGGGTATTCATATAGCATGATAAGGTAATTGAGTTCAAATGCATGAACTTGGATAAGCATATAGATTTTGCAAATAATGAGATTACTTTATATCAATTATAATATTTTACATTGATCATTCTTTTATTTTGTTCCACTATTTATTTGTGGACAATTATGATTATTAATGGTTTCTTTGATCAATGTTTCAAGTTTACATCTTTTCAATTGGTATCAAGTTTATTTAATTTCATATCTTAATTGGTATCTATTAGTTGCAATTATCTATTCCTCATGGCTTTTGTTTGAAATCCTTTATTTCATAGTTCTCTTCCAAAACTAGAGCAATATTTCATATCCTATTGTGTTTTGGATTTATTCCTTGGATTTCAAGTTGGTAAACTACTTATTTCTTGTTTTTCAAATACTTTTAGTTTTACCAACCATTTTGTGTTTTGACAAGCAATTTTCTATTTTAGTACGCTACATTTGGTATGTAGTTTTATATACTTGTCTTTACACACTTCTCCCATTGTTCCTCAATTAGTATATCTTGATCATGATTGTCTATGCCTTCATCATGCTCTGATTTACGTACTTAAGATTGATTTCTTATCTTTTAGTACGGGAGAGCGTATTTTTGATCATGTCAAAGGGGGAGAAGTAAGTTTAATTGGGGTAGAAGTAGTCTAAGTAGTATGCTTTTAGTTATATATGCTTTTCGTGATATTGCTTATATCTCTTGTAAATTAGTGCTACATGCATCTCTTGTGTCCATACTAAACTTAACCGATTTGTCATAATCAAAAAGGGGGAGATTGTTGGCCCAATGATTGTATCATATTTTTGAATATGGTTAATATGTTAAGTTTAGCATTTCATTATCACTAATCTTCATACTATCGCTATAGCATTTCTACTTATACTTATACCTTTGGTGATATGTGTCTATTGGTTTACATATTAGTGATATGAGCTTATCTATCTTAAATTTAATCGGGTTGCCAAAATCAAAACTATGTTTTTGATTGTGGTCATTCAATTAAGTTTAATCATTATGATATCACTAACATTTATGCTATCACCTTAGCACTTATATTTAAACTCAGCATTGTCCTAATGTGCATTAAACTTATCATACTTGCTACTATGTATATTGTTTTGTTCGTCTAACATGTACATACAGAAAAGCAATAAGCAAGATCAATGCGGACATATGCATTGATGAAATCATGGTGGGTCAAAGACGACGGATCCCACAAGATTTCTTTGAACCACCCGACGACATCTTCGGAGCCACGCACTCGGGGGTTCCGCTGCCCGGTCAGTGGACGGGGGTCGAGGGGGCAGCGCCCCTCGTCGGGGGTTCGGAGGAAGAAGCCAAGGAAAAAAGCCAGCACCTATCAAAGGAAGAAGCCAAGCCAAGCCATCATCATTTCAAGACTCTGCAGAAGCCTGCTCCTACTACAGTATATTTGGAGTCTGTAATGAGTCTTAGGAATTATTGTAAATACAAGAAATAGATGGCAAAATCGAAAGCTAGGATAGAAAATAGCCCAGGACAATCTTCGGAATCCTGGCGGATAATCCGGCGGATCTCCGCAGAAATCCGACGGAAGATCCGAATGGTCTCACAGAATATCTTATGTGAGTGTTCGGATTATCCGACGAAAAATTGCGAAATTTCGGCAGATTTTCCGCCATATGACCGTTTGCATTCCAACTGTCGGATTTTACGAATGATTGATCCCAACGGCTCTATTTATAGACGTTGGACTATACAGGCGGATGATCCGGCGGATTTTCGCAGAAATCCGACGGATGATCCGTCAGCCTGTGAAAGTTGCATTATTGTACTTTTCTTTGCTTTGGTTATAAATAGCCTTGAACCCCTTCATTCAAGGTTGATGCTTTGAGCCTAAAAATTCCTAAACCACTAAAGCTTATCCACATACAACTCTACAAAGCTTTCATTTGCCATCCACAAATTGTGTTAGAGTTATTGAGTTGAAAAGTAAGATTTTCATCCTATTGTAAGGAGATCAAAACCTATTGTAAAAGGTTGAAGTTGGAGAGTCTTCGTATCTAAACTCTCGATTGAAGTTGGAGAGTCTTCGTATCCAAACTCTCGGTTGAAGTCGGAGAGGCCTTCGGATTAAAGCTCTCGTGTAAGAAGTTAGCGAGTTCTTCGGATCCAAACTTGTGTGTAACTATTTGCTCAAATAGTGGATTAAATCCGGAGAGAGTTTCGGTACTGGATTGCCTCTAGGGAGAATACCAGGATACATCGGGTATCGGTATTGTTATTGCTTCTTCTCTTGTACTTATATTTTTAAATTGTCAATTAGCTTGTGCTAAGTGCTTGATTAGCTAGCTTGAAGCTATTCACCCCTCCCCTCTAGGGTTCCTACAGTATGGATAGAGATACAGGCCGTCTCTTGAGGGTAAACTTGTAGACGCCCAAAATACATACACCGAAACCAGGCTGGCACATGGCCTTTAATGTGCACCCAGAAGCACAGATAACTACATTATGTGAGTGGAAAAAATTGTAGCTATGGTGCAGAATTCAAGGCTTAATCCATTCTTGTATCATACTGTTATTTGACCCATGCGGGAAGATTCAAGTCGTCAGCGACATCTCTCCTAATACATGATGGACAGTCACTTTGGGGAACGCTCAACCCATATATTGAGATATGTGGGGGATTGTTGGTATTTTTTGTCTTTAGACTAGGAAAGATAGTCCCACATCGGAAACACCAAATAGTGAGTATCTCAATATAAAGCAATACTTGTGTTGAGGTGTGCACATGAGGTGTAGTGGAGCACAAGTGTGTGCCATGTGGGAGTATTTTCCTAGAAAGAAAAATAATTAATTCCAACAAGGGCGTAAATTAATTTTTGTTGTGCGGGCTCGGACTCGACACGGACTCCAGGTTGTCTCATGCATGCACGGGAGTGTTCGAGGGAAAGGCGTGGGCTAGCACTCGACTATGTTAATTGTGGGATGATGTAAAACATTAAACTCTATTTTAGACTATTAGTGTTTTAGTCCCACATCGGATATGAGAGATGGTGGGGTCTCACTCCACTCTATAAATAGAGCCCTCTTGTCTCATTTCCAACATGCACCAAAGAAGAGAGTTAAAGGAGTCCGTAAAGTTCAGGAAGCCCGTTCAAGTCACAAATATTGACTGACGAGCGTTCCAGAAGTTCTCTTGAACTTGCTGGTTCCTGGAAGCGGATGGTATAGAGGCGAATCTTGCTTTGAGCAACGGTGTTTTTACACCCCAGCAGATTTAATCCTCCTCTTCTTCTTCTGTTTTTCTGTAACTCGTTCTTCAGGTTTTAAGGTACCTACTGAGTAGGGAGGCCTAACATTGTTCTTGAGATCTATCTCATTTGTGGCACCTACTGTGTAGGCTTGCTAAACTCCTCATTTGTGGCACCTACTGTCACGTCCCGATCCCGCAGAGTCCTTTCGTCCTCACTTCGGACTCTTTGGAACTGATCGTCCTCGCTAAGGCATGATGTCGTGTAAGCCTAAGTTGCACTTACACAAGGCCAATACCTGTAATAAGACAAGATAGACAAGATTGACAATAACGTAGCGGAACATATAGCAGATAATTGAAGCAGCAGCGGACATAATTCAGAATACATGCATTGAACATAATGGTAACAAAAAACAATTCTCTTTATTGATTTTATTTGAACATATTACAAGCTCTCAATTCTCTCTGATACAATGTTACATTCTCTCAGAACTTTACAGATTACAATCATCTCGTTTCCATACATTATATCCCTTTATATACAAAACCAACTCTTGTAACAGATGTCATCTCTTGGCATCTTTCTGATTTCTGGCTCTTGAGGATGAGGCTCGGGCTATCGTTTCGGACTATCCTTCTCGATGTATAGTGCACCTGCATGCAGACTGATGGTGGGTCAGTATATCAGCATACTGGTGATTGTGAACAAAGAGCTACATTTGTCTGAAACGATCACTGTTCATTTAGTGAGAAAATATTTGTTGTGATGTGATCTTGCTACTTTTTACCTATGTTCATTCCATGCATACAGAGTCAGTTTACATTCTTTTTAAAACATCTTTGAAAAAACAACATATCATTTCCATATTAGCCGCTGTGCCTCCCTTGGGTTCAGCTCGTCACTAACCGCTGTGACTCGCATGGGTTCAGTTTGTCGCTAGCCGTTGTGACTCTCTTGGGTTCAGCTTGTCGCTAACCGCTGTGACTCGCATGGGTTCAGCTCGTCGCTAGCCGCTGTGACTCGCAAGGGTTCAGCTCGTCGCTATGTGGATACCCTAATGCAAATACAATATCAAATGAAACCATCATGCATCAATCGAGCAACTCATAAACAATACCATCTTCTTTTCAAGCAGAAAACTGTTCTATTTCTTAGCAGACAATGTGCGGATTCTTTTATAAGCATACTCAAAGTCTAGCATCTTGTTATTAGCAACAACATTCATTCAAAAGCTCAGATTCTTATTAGGCGCAAGCGAATCATAAAATGAGACTTCGTCCACTCACCCAGATCAATCGTCTTCTGTTGCACAGCCAGCAATCCGATCTTTCTGTCTATCTAGTGCCTTCGTGGAGCGGGGCACTACATAATTACCCACCGAAAAGAAGTTTCATCCTCGAAACTTAAGGAGAAACTTACGATATCCATAGCAGCGATAGTCTTCATCCTTTGCCATCATCAATCCATGAAATCACAATTCAGATCATGTCAAAACTCTTGTTCAATCAATCATTTCAATCTTAATCAATCAAGTCGATAAAACATATATCGGCGTCATAAAAATATTTACGGACTTATTGTAGGGAACGTTCATCTTATTGAGGATATCAAGCAGGCAAGCAAAATTTCGATCAGAAGAACATGTACGAATTCCATTGAATCAAAATTGGCCAGAGGATCGTGTTGCTCTGATACCATTCTATCATGCCCCGATCCCGCAGGGTCCTTTCATCCTCGCTTCGGACTCTTTGGGACCGATCGTCTTCGCTAAGGCGTGATGCCGTGCAAGCCTAAGTTGCACTTGCACAAGGCCAAGACCTGTAATAAGACAAGATAGACAAGATTGACAATAACGCAGTGGAATATATAGCAGATAATTGAAGCAGCAGCGGACATAATTCAGAATACATTTATTGAACATAATGGTAACAAGAAACAATTCTCTTTATTGATTTCATTTAAACATATTACAAGCTCTCAATTCTCTCTATATAATGTTACATTCTTTCCGAACTTTACAGATTACAATGATTCTGTTCCCATACATTACATCCCTTTATATATAAAACCAACTCTTACAACAGATGTCATCTCTTGGCATCTCTTCTGATTTCTCGCTCTTGAGGATGAGGCTCGGGCTATCGCTTCGAACTATCCTTCTCGATGCATAGTACACCTGCATGCAGACTGATGGTGGGTCAGTATATCAGCATACTGGTGATTGTGAATAAAGAGCTACATTTGTCTGAAAAGATCACTGTTCATTTAGTGAGAAAATATTTGTTGTGATGTGATCTTGCTACTTTTTACCTATGTTCATTCCATGCATATAGAGTCAGTTTACATTTTTTTGAAAACATCTTTGAAAAACTAACATATCATTTCTATATTAGCCGCTATGCCTCCCTTGGGTTCAGCTCGTCACTAACCGCTGTGACTCGCATGGGTTCAGCTCGTCGCTAGCTGCTATGACTCCCTTGGGTTCAGCTCGTCGCTAACCGCTGTGACTCGCATGGGTTCAGCTCATCGCTAGCCGCTGTGACTCGCAAGGTATCATGACCTGCACCCACTGTGAGGGTACGAGTGCGTAACAACGCCCAACATACGCCGCAGTGTCGACGGTAGAACGATGTCCTAGGTTACTATCTAACCAACAACTCACGCAATTATAATGTACTTGTCAAATCTCAACTCCGAACGGAGGACAAGTATAAGATATTGTAACTCAATCACAGTCTAAGCACGATAAGATAACACATAAGAGATAACTAAGAATTAGAAAGATAACTACTATAATAATAACAAAATCTCAACAATCTTAAATACAACACAAGTATCAAATCAATAAAACAAGTTCAACATGAAAAACATGTGCAAGTCTACTAAACTAAATCCCGATCACTCCTGAGTGTCAGGGACAAAGGTAGCCATTCCGTCTCCGGGTCCATAATAAGTAGGACAAGTGTCCTCAGGACAATCATCTGTAAAAAAATTTAACAAGTCCAGTCAGGACATGAACGAGTACAACTCATCAAGAAATCCTAAGTAAATGACATAGAACTATAAACAGTTATAGGCAGTTATATTGATGAAATCATGGCAGTTTTATACGAGTAATGATGTAGAGAACAGTTAAGGTACAAGGAAAGTAAAGTAACTAAACAAGAAGAAAAACATGGCAATGAAGACTGTAAAATATAATCTAGCTGAACTAGAGTAGCATGATATAAGTCCAGACAGTATAATAAGAGTCATGTGTGAGTCTAGACAATGTAATCTAATACCAGGTGATTTCAGCACAAGATGAGTCCGGTATAAGGTGAGTCCAGTCAGTGATCAAAGATTCCAGGGTGAGTCTAGTCTATACTCTAACAGTGTGTTTTAAAATATCGGGATCGACATGTGACTGGTTGTAGGTAATATGGCACACCGCACACTCGGCCAAGTGTGGGATGGCTATCATTCTAGTATAATTCCAAGGGAGTGGTTCCAGTATTTGGGTATGTTCACATGTCTACTCCAATATTTCCCCGCCCAACAAGTACAAGTGAATCCATAACCCGACACAAAATAAGTACAAGTCTATCCAGAACACGAATGATACCAGTAAGTGATTCCAGGGTGATTCCAGTAGGTGATTCCAGAAATAGAGGCCAGACATGAATAAGTGAGTGTCGCATGAAATGAATCCAGTAATAATAAATTATGTTTGTAACAGAGAATCAGATAGAACTAACTACAACTAAAGTATAGTAATCGACAAGTAAATGGAAGAACTATCAGAGAATGTACTCGCCTGGTATCCTAAATATCTGAAGAGAATCTACTGTCTGAGGAGTGGTGTCTGTCTCCTATAGAACAGTACAAGTCACTACAAGTCTAAAATAACATAACAGACTGCTACAATGCATCTACATGATGTTTTGGGGTCAATCTAGGCTAAAGTCAATTCTTGGTCAACTCCAGTCAACTATACTAGTCAAACTAGGTCAAGTCTAACCCAAACAAGTCTCACTAAACCTAACCAGCCTATTCTAGCATACACACACAATTTCTAGGCTATACAAGCCAACAACACACTATTTCTATGTAGACATGTACATATTCTCTATAGGCATATACCTATTAGGAGCCATAGACTATAGGCCATAGGCTAATCACATATAGTCCATTTCACACTTTTCACATATCAAAATATATCTAATTTATATAAATCACACACATTCATACATATATAGGCTACATGATTTATATATATATATATATATATATATATATATATATATATATATATATATATATATATATATAATATATATAATATATATAATATATATATTATATTATATATATATATATATATATATATATATATATATATATATATATATATATATATATATATATATATATTATATTTTATATATAAAATATATATAAAATATATTTTATATATAAAATATATTTTATATTTTATATTTTATATTTTATATATAAAATATATATATATATATATATATATATATAATATTATCGTAGGGTGATAGGGAGAGGGATACATGTGTTTGATGCATATAGAATTTAGTGTGTGTGTGTTACCATATATAGTTAACAGTGTAGTGTAATGTGTCAAGTGACTCAAGAGTGTATCATACATAGCTAAGTGTGAGGGTGTAGTGTAATAGGGAACAGTTAAGTGCTAGTGTCAAAGTGGATAAAAGTGTGCGTCAAAGAAATCTGAAAACAGTGCCTGTGTGTGCGTATTCAGTGAGATGTGAGCCAAATAAAAACTAGAAATTATGTAAGGACAGTTAACAATAGGTTTTCAGGAATATGAAAACCAAATGACAGTTAGCTAATACAATGAAATGGATTAACATGGTGACTAACATTAAAAAAATTAGTTTTAGAAATGGAAATCAATTCCCCTGTCATCATCCAATCTAACATGACAATTAACATCAAAATCATTTTTAGAAAAGGAATGAAAAGTCAAAATTTCCATTTCATGACCGTGTATTAGCGACAGTCCTTAACCCAAAACCAAACCGAAATCCATTCATCAAATTCGAAACCCAGCTACCAATCACAACCATTATTGACAGTAACTGATACACATGTGTAAGAAATTAAACAGGGCAAATTAACATCAGCATTCAGTTGTAAAACAGAAATTAAAAATTAGAATTTAATTCCTGAAACATGTATCAGTTGACAGTGTTATTTATATCAGTTCATCATCCCAAAACCCAATTCGAAATCTAAAACCCTACACCAGTCAATAACCAACATTATAGTAGTCTAATGCACTTGTGTAAGTGAATAAATCATGAAATTTAAACAGGAAAAATCAGTTTTTAAAAAGGAAATCACTTCTCAGTGTTCAAAACTGGAACGTATCAGTGAGAATAGGGAAAGTGAAATCGAATCATCAAAAACGTGTTAATATCACAAATTTAGGGTTGGTAATCCATGTGTCGAGTGTACACGTGTCATGACACCCATTCGTGTCCAACCAATTGGACACAAGCGTGTCCTAGACACACAACACCACACGAGCACACGCAGTGCACAGCGTCGTGCACGCATGTACGCGTGTCCCGCGCACGACACAGGCCACATGGTGACATGTGGCCTTGTATACATGTGCGCCAGGGGTAGTGCTACCCCTCTGACATCTTGTACCGTGTCCTAGACACGTGTCGCGGCGTGTCCAACCCCGTATCAGTGGCGATTCCTGTGCACGCACGACAGGTCGCGCGGCCAGTGCGGGGAGGATTTCTCCTCGCACACTCCACCATACGCTTCCATCTTTTGGGAGGATGATGTCAGTATATGCCCCATCATCCTCGCAAAAAATGGCATGTCCACGTGTCCTGTGTCGGGAGAAATAGACCCCGTGATGCAGGACACAGTACACAGTACACGGACAGCGTGTTCGTGTCCGCGTGTAGACACGACACAAAGCTAAAATCAGGAAGTAAAGACAGAAATCAATAAGCAAAGCCTTGATCTAGGATCCTATTCAAAAACATTAGCAAAAATAGCAATTTGAAATGGTTTAGACATTTCATCAAACACCTAGCATACACAAGTAATACGTGTCCGATACGGACACGAAATTAATCCAAACTTCAGGGACAGCTAGGGGACTCCTAGATCTAGCCCTAAATGCAAAGAAAACACAATATTATATCAATTTATGAAGTTTTACCTATAGATGCAAAAAGCAAGAAAAGCTTCAAATGGGGGGTTCCTCCTTGCTAGCCAAATGCTCCCAAATTGTTCCAAAGCTGGGATTAAACTCCACAATCAGAAAATAAGAGAGTATTAGGCTCTAATACAAGAAACTAGAGTAGAAAATGATTTAAAATAAAGATTCTATGGAATGGGGAAGAATGAACAAACCTTTCTTTCTCTAAGTGTTCCTTCAATACAAAAGAGGCAAGAACTAATTGGGAGAATACTTATAGGGAAGGGGGAAGCCCTAAGTGGCTGGCCATGGGCTGATTTTCTAGGGTTAGGGTTTAGTTATTGGGCTATGGGCTTAAGTCACAAGTCATTAAGTCATTAAATCACAAGTCATTGCATTAAACCATAAGTCATGAAATGATTTCACTTAACTTAATCCTCCTATTCCAAAACTAGTTTCTAATGACTAAAGTAGGTTAACTTAAGTTGGACTAGGGTCACACCATAGCAAGGGTTAGCTTCTAGACTAGTCTACTAAGTCTCAATGAGTCAAAGTCTAAACTAGGAATCACCAATTCAATAAATTCAAATTTTACTAAATGACCAAAATACCCCCAAGCTAAAATGATAAATAAATCTTCCTAATGACATGGTTAGGCTCTAGGTCATGCATCTCTAGGGTTTCACTAGCAGCACAACAATGCTTAAAACAGTTTTTAAATAGTTTAAAAATGATTAAAAATTACCAAAAATCATAATGTGAAATAAATATCAATAAATAATAATTATAATTACAAAATTTCAAAATTATCCTCATTTGGAAAATTGGGTGTTACAATCCTACCTCCCTTAGAAAAATTTTGTCCTCGAAATTAAGATGATCGCACCCCTACTAGGTCAAACCCCCAATCAAATCAAGGTCGATAGATAACATGCAACATAATTCTACTGGTCGTGATATTACGGTCTTGATCAGGGTCACTATACTATCTATCACAGCACAAAACATCCTGACAGGTACTAATGGAATCACACAACAATAAAGAAATAAGAACAGGAAAGACAGACCTGCTAATCCGTCACCCGTAGCGTCGGTCTACTCGACTGTCAGCGTAAAAGTCCTGCCCCTCTGGAGTGTATCCCTCTGATGGTGCGGGGCACGGTACTGCGCTACAGGTGGCCTAGCTCCTTCTATCTAATCCATGACACTCAAGTAATATCCACCCTGATATTCCACTCAATTATACTAGGGCACCATCTATTTGGTATCTATTCTGCAATCTAATAATCATACCCGTCTATCCAGAACCATGTTACCAGAATCCTCGTCACACCAGTAAGTATGGATGCGATAATCCATAGAGTCCGCAACTAATGTACATACCTCTAGAATCATGGTATTTAAAATTTTTGTATTATCGCTAGCTTGGCTGCAAAAACTTTAAATTCCTACACCCGAGAAATACATCCAAAATCAGACTCTATCTCATCGCCGAACCAGCTAATATGGCTGTAGAAGACTCCAGATTCCATGACTGAGGCAACCTAGCCCATAATGTTATCTTGGTAGAAAATCAAGTCAATAATGAATACCAAGAATCAAATTCAACGATAAACAAGGAAGTAGACAAAAACTGTCGGAATCAAATTTTGAGATAGTTTATAATAAGATTCTCAAGGGTCATCCCAGGAATCTTCTCAAGTAGTCCTAACTGTGATTGAGTACTCTCTCAACTAGAGCCTATTCCTTAATTTCTATCGCAGGCGCGCAGCAGTACAACTAATCGTTGTACTACCACGATATCGCACTAACGCTACTCTCGACCTGCATAGGCCACCACTAAAAATGTGTCACGATCCGCACCCACTGTGAGGGTACGAGTGCGTAACAACGCCCAGCCTACGCCGCAGTGTCGGCGGTAGAACGCTGTCCTAGGTTACTATCTAACCAACAACTCACGCAATTATAATGTACTTGTCAAATCTCAACTCCGAACGGAGGACAAGTATAAGATATTGTAGCTAAATCACGGTCTAAGCACGATAAGATAACACAGAAGAGATAACTAAGAAATAGAAAGACAACTACTATAATAATAACAAAATTTCAACAATCTTAAATACAACACAAGTATCAAATCAATACAACAAGTTCAACATGAAAAACAGGTACAAGTCTACTAAACTAAATCCCGATCACTCCTGAGTGTCGGAGCCAAAGGTAGCCATCCCGTCTCTGGGTCCATAATAAGTAGGGCAAGTGTCCTCAGGAAAATCATCTGTAAAAAAATTAACAGGTCTAGTCAGGACAGGAACAAGTACAACTCATCAAGAAATCCCAAGTAAATGACATAGAACTATAAACAGTTATAGGCAGTTATATTGATGAAATCATGGCAGTTTTATACGAGTAATGATGTAGAGAACAGTTAAGGTACAAGAAAAGTAAAATAACTAAACAAGAAGAAAAACATGGCAATAAAGACTGTAAAATATAATCTAGCTGAACTAGAGTAGCATGATATAAGTCCAGACAGTATAATAAGAGTCATGTGTGAGTCCAGACAATGTAATCTAATACCAGGTGATTTCAGCACAAGATGAGTCCGGTATAAGGTGAGTCCAGTCAGTGATCAAAGATTCCAGGGTGAGTCCAGTCTATAATCTAACAGTGTGTTTTAAAATATCGGGATCGACATGTGAACGGCTGTAGGTAATATGACACACTGCACACTCGGCCAAGTGTGGGATGGCTATTATTCCAGTATAATTCCAAGAGAGTGGTTCCAGTATTTGGGTATGTTCACATGTCTACTCTAATATTTTCCCGCCCAACAAGTACAAGTGAATCCATAACCCGACACGAAAATGAGTATAAGTCCAGCCAGAACACGAATGATACCAGTAAGTGATTCCAGTAGGTGATTCCAGAAATATAGGCCAGACATGAATAAGTGAGTGTCGTATGAAATGGATCCAGTAATAACAAATCGTGTTTGTAACAGAGAATCAGATAGAACTAACTACAACTGAAGTATAGTAATCGGCAAATAAATGGAAGAACTATCAGAGAATATACTCGCCTGGTATCCTGAATATCTGAAGAGAATCTACTGTCCGAGGAGTCATTGTAACGCCCCAGTCCCAAAATACGTAGGACTAGGAACGTAGACATGCCAGCTGTATTCATACGAAGTATACTCTATTATATGGATGCCTCGTATAAATACATAAGCTGTAAAATGCAGTAGAACCATAACTAAACTCATCCACACAGAATAAATGAATAAAAGACATCATATAAAGATAATGAATTGTCTTGATACAATATGTTGGGCGGAGATAAATCCACTACCAACAAAATAAAGAAAAGTACATAGAAAATAAAATGAGTGGCGAGCGAAGCGAAGACGATCCAAATGCAATCATCCTCGAAGAAATAGCGAAGATCACGGCTAGAGCTAGAACACCTGCGAAAGACAATAGCACACACCTGGCAAGACAACCAGGTCCTCAGAGGGACCTAACAAGATACATAATAGCATGCCATATAAACTGAATAAATATTGCTCAATAAATAAGTCAATCGAATTTATAACATGGTCTAATACGCACCTACTGAACGAGCGTACCATCCCCCCAACCAAACAAGGACAGGAGATGGTAAACTAATTCACGGTAACGTATCTTCCCATGCTATGAATCCAATATGGTATCCGGACCCCAACAAGGTTCAATACCTTCTCATCGAAGTAGTAAGTCACACCTACAACCAAACAAGGACAAGATGTGACGAACTAATCCGCGACAAGTTATTGTTCCAAGCCACGGTCAGATACAAGTACCCAAACCAAAGGTACTCATACCTAACGGATAAGGGCGCCTAACCAAATCTAGGTGAATGCAGTTTAAGAACAGTTCATGGTCGCATGACTACCCAGTCAAGTCGAGAAATTACCAATGCAGTACCTCAGTAGCGAGTCACAACACCATATACTATTCCTCAGTATCGAGCGAGTCTATAGCATATAGTCTACCTATCGTTCCTCAGTAGCGAGCGAGTCTACGATAGATAGGGTGGTAGTCAACTTCCAATCATGTTCTTCCCGCCCAATGCTAACTCTATAACCGCTAAGTCAAACTAGCATGCAATCTCTATTAGCGGTTATTCCTATCGCACGGCTTGTACGTACTGGTGGCCAGCCAAACACGCACTTCCGTGTTCTACATACGACACACAACTTTGTGGTACAATATGTCAAGGCCATGAATGCAACACACAAAAGTGGTCCCTTAAATCTAGGTTAAATGTGTAAGAAAATAATACATAGCAAGAACTGAACAGTAAATTCTAACAGGTTATGCCATGTATCACAGTTTATTTTGCATAAAGAAAATAATAAACATGCATAAAATATGAGCTAAAATAATTAAACAGCAAATGGCAAGGTGTCTTGCCTGATAGTACGCCTGGTGTGCTGTGATAATCACGGTGGCATGAACTGTGACTCCAATGTGATAACTACACAAGGTGACCTCTGATGGTGGCACGGATTATGTCATTGAGTCCGGAATAGTCAATTTGGCTAGGGACGATATAAATAAGCTCGAGATTTGGAAGAAGGTAAGAAACGAACGATTGATCATGGATAAGATTATATAATCGAAGAAATTTTATAGAAATAAATATAACTATTTTTGAAAATATATTTATTATATTTGAAAATAACTATATTTCTATTAGTAAAACAGTTTTAGATATCTACTTGAAAGCCATGAAAATTATCTTTATATCAAACTATAACTTGCTTGTAGAAAATAATTCAACCATATTTAATACCATAAAATATATAAAAATAATAATAAATAAAAAAAATGAAACCCGATTTGAAACTACAGGTAGAGCCAAGCCCAAAGTTATATATTTAGTTAAATATATTTCGAAATATATCTTTTTGTATAATAATAATTATAACAAAATAATAATAATGTATTCATATATACTGTTAGTATCAGTATAATAAAATAATAATATTAATAATAATAATAATAAAATGAATAATAATAATAATAAATCAAATAATAATAATAAAATTAATAACAATGTACAGTAATCATAACTTAAAAGTATTAATATTTCATACTGTTAAAAAATAAAATAATAATAGTATTAATTATTAACACTGATCTGTTCTCTGACAATTTTTCGAAGAAAGAATTACCAGTTAAAGAGAGAGAGAGAGAGAGTAGCTGAGAGGAAAAGAATAAGGAAAGGGGAAAAATTTTCGGAAAGAGAGAGAAGACCAAGGGAGAGAAAAGTGAAGAGAGGTCGGGAGCTTACTGAGGTCGGCAGAGGTCCGGTGCTACCGCGGCGGACGCGCTCACCAACGCACGGCAGCTCCGATTTCGGAGGCCAGCGGATCTGGAGGAGAAGGCGCCGGATGCGGTGCTGATGGTCAGCGCCGAGGGCGGCGCGGCGCGGGAGGGTGGCCGGCGGCAAGGGGAAGCGGGCACCGTCGGTCGGCGAGGGCGACCGCTCCGACGGTGGTGAAGACGCAGGACGCGTATGGGCGGAGCCATGGCGAACGAGGCTGGGAGGAGCGGCGCTAGTCTGGACGGACGACCGGAGGAAAGTGGGTTGGTCGGCAAAGGCGCGACGGTCCTAGCGAAGTGACGGCGGGACGGTAAATCCGCGGGCGGTGGATTTCGGTGAGGGCGCTCGGGTTGTCCGACGAGCGGCGGGGTATTCGAGATCTGGTGTTACGCGCGGCCCTAGGTGCAAAGCTGGAGGCGCGAGTCAGGATCGGGACGCTAGGGCGGCGTCGACAGGTGAGTCTGGTCGTGGTTTGCCTTTGATTTTTTTTTAGGATTTTCTTGGTGGTTTCTGGTGCTGGGTCTCCGGCGATGATGGCCGTGGTGGCGGGGTTGTAGGCGGAGAGATGGGTTGGTGGTGGTGAAGGTTTTGGGTGGTGGAGTGGCTGTGTCGGGGTTCGACGGTGGCGACGGTTGGTGTCGACGGTGATACGGCATGGTGGCCGTGGTGTCGATGATGGTGGTGGTGTCGATGGTGATGACGGTGCCGGTGGTGGGGTATGTGCGGTGGTTTTGGCCAGGTCTGATTGGTTGTCGGGAGAAACGGCGGGGTGGCCGTTGGCAGGTGATGGTAGCAGTTGGTGGTGGCTGGGTTCGGGTGGTGGTTTGTGGCGAGGGTGTGGACGTCATGTAGGGTAGTGGATAGGGGCCGAGTTAGGTTTAAGGTTTAGGTCGGGAGTGTCCGGCACAAGGCTGGGAGAAGTGTCCTGCGAGACACGGGATGGATTGGCGTCCGGGTTTGTGAGACGCGAGAAATTTGTATATGTAAAAGAAGATAAGTAGTGGATGGGACACGGACACGGTCATGGACACGATGCACTCACTTTTGGTTGTGGAGAATTTGGAGAAATATTGTGGAGAAAATATTGGAGGAGTACCTGCCTATTTATAGGATGTGGAAATTCCCAATAAGATAGAAATTGGAATAGATTTAAAACCCAAAATAGATAATTCCTAATTTAATTTAAAAATTATTTAAATCCAAATCTAAATATAAATCCAATTCCAAATACAAATCAAATTTGAATCTAATTAAATTCTTGGTTTAAAATCAATGGGATAAATCAAATTTCAAAAATTTAACCATTTAAATAAATCCAAAGATCAAATCAAGATTTAAATGGCCACAATAACTTCCAAATATATTTTTCAAAATACCGATAATAATAATTTCGAAAAGAATAAATATTTTTAAATATCTTTTTGAATAATAAAATATTAATATTAATAAATCTCAAAAATTACATTTTTATTTAAAATAGCCTAATAATTACGAAATATATATGTAGGTACAAAATGATGTTCTCATAATTATGTTTTTCTAGAATACAATAAAAATATTATTTATTATTAATAATTATGAGACATGAAAGACTTTATAAATAAAATAACAAACTTGATAAATTTTGGAACGATAACAAAATAATTATTATGTATATTATTTTGAAAATTTTAAAAATAGGAAAATAATATTTTCAAAAATATGTACGCTCGCACATAATCGCACTCGTCGAGCAATTTCGAAAAATAAAATTTCGTGCGCGACGTAAAATACGACTACGCGACGTTCAATACAAAAAATTTAAATCAGTACCAAATTTAAGTAAAAAATTTGTAGAAAATTTAGGGGTTTTACATCCTACCCAACTTAAAAGAATTTTGTCCTCGAAATTAAGAATTAGGAGGGGGGTGAAAGGCACAAGGGGGTATCGGTGAGGAATAATCGTTCACAACGTCCAGCACAGTCATGCATTAGGAAATCACGACTTCAATAACGGCGAGAGTAATCATGGGATAGCTCAAGAAGAAAAATGTGTAAGGTTTAAAGATAAAACACGCGATAAAGGCTAGTGTGTTATCTAGAGAAGAATAGATTAGAGATCTTAAAGATATGGTTTCTTAGGAGTTGGTTGCTAGCACGATTGAGAGAGCGATTTGGGTCACTCCTAACTTAAGTAATTAGAAGGTCATGAGAGTAATTATAGGGTCGAGATAAGAACGAGCAGTTTAGGATGAGGATATAACAACCTTGAATGATAACGGTCATAATTGGTAGGAAGGCTAGAGGGAGTTCTAGTACTACGCCTTCGTCTTCCTAAAATAGGTGAAGGCGAACGCAATAAGGAGTTTCAAGACGATATTATCGAATACGAGTACGTGATTCAAGGGCGACCAAAAATTTTAAAAGAATTGCCAAGGCAGTCGTGGATGGGATTCTAAAGGCCGAGCTTAATTATGTTCCATCCACGTAGAATAATAGACAAAAGTGAACCAAAGTGCACTTGGTTGATCAGACCATTATGCACCGGTTCTGATTAGACAATAGGCTAGTGAGCGCTCAATAGCATATGTCATGAACAAACTCGATAAAGAATAAGTTTGCAAAAACTAGGCTACATTAGCATCATTAATCAAAACGGTAAATACATAGGTACGAGAGATTAAGATTTAAAGAAGGTAGAATGATTCTAAGTCATACAGTCGTCCTATAGTCTTCTTGTCCTAGTCCTTGGTTGGCTAAACGGGTTAGGTCCTCTAGATTTTAGGATCTACATAAGCTTGCTAATATAGTTCACTAGGTCAAAGGGGTTGCTAGTTCATAAGGTATTCTACCCAACTTAAAGAATTAAACTAATGGTGTTTTGGGACAACTAACTAGTAGGGTCAATCTCTAGCAAGCACGAAAGGAAGATAGGAATAGGGATGGAAGGAAGCAAGCAAGATGCAATTGATGAGTCAAACGGTAGATAAAATCAAGAAAAGAGGTCAAGTATGTGGATGAGATCCTAGACTTCTAATCCTATACGCAGGTTTGCTTGGTACGGTAAAGTAACCAAACAATTTATCTTAACCTGCATGGGCTACCACAAAAACATGTAACATCCCAGTCCCAAAATACGTAGGACTAGGAACGTAGACATGCCAGCTGTATTCATACGAAGTATACTCCATTATATGGATGCCTCGTATAAATACATAAGCTGTAAAATGCAGTAGAACCATAACTAAACTCATCCACACAGAATAAATGAATAAAAGACATCATATAAAGATAATGAATTGTCTTGATACAATATGTTGGGCGGAGACAAATCCACTACCAACAAAATAAAGAAAAGTACATAGAAAATGAAATGAGTGGCGAGCGAAGCGAAGACGATCCAAATGCAATCATCCTCGAAGAAATAGCGAAGATCACGGCTAGAGCTAGAACACCTGCGAAAGACAATAGCACACACCTGGCAAGACAACCAGGTCCTCAGAGGGACGTAACAAGACACATAATAGCATGCCATATAAACTGAATAAATATTGCTCAATAAATAAGTCAATCGAATTTATAACATGGTCCAATACGCACCTACTGAACGAGCGTACCATCCGCCCAACCAAACAAGGACAGGAGATGGTAAACTAATTCACGATAACGTATCTTCCCATGCTATGAATCCAATATGGTATCCGGACCCCAACAAGGTTCAATACCTTCTCATCGAAGTAGTAAGTCATACCTACAACCAAACAAGGACAAGATGTGACGAACTAATCCGCGACAAGTTATTGTTCCAAGCCATGGTCAGATACAAGTACCCAAACCAAAGGTACTTATACCTAACGGATAAGGGCGCCTAACCAAATCTAGGTGAATGCAGTTTAAGAACAGTTCATGGTCGCATGACTACCCAGTCAAGTCGAGAAATTACCAATGCAGTACCTCAGTAGCGAGTCACAACACCATATACTATTCCTTAGTATCGAACGAGTCTATAGCATATAGTCTACCTATCGTTCCTCAGTAGCGAGCGAGTCTACGATAGATAGGGTGGTAGTCAACTTCCAATCATGTTCTTCCCGCCCAATGCTAACTCTATAACCGCTAAGTCAAACTAGCATGCAATCTCTATTAGCGGTTATTTCTATCGCACGGCTTATACGTACTGGTGGTCAGCCAATCACGCACTTCCGTGTTCTACATGCGACACACAACTTCGTGGTACAACGTGTCAAGGCCATGAATGCAACACACAAAGGTGGTCCCTTAAATCTAGGTTAAATGTGTAAGAAAATAATACATAGCAAGAACTGAACAGTAAATTCTAACAGGTTATGCCATGTATCACAGTTTATTTTGCATAAAGAAAATAATGAACATGCATAAAATATGAGCTAAAATAATTAAACAACAAATGGCAAGGTGTCTTGCCTGATAGTACGCCTGGTGTGCTGCGATAATCACGGTGGCATGAATTGTGACTCTAATGTGATAACTACACAAGGTGACCTCTGATGGTGGCACGGATTATGTCATTGAGTCCGGAATAGTCAATTTGGCTAGGGATGATATAAATAAGCTCGAGATTTGGAAGAAGGTAAGAAACGAACGATTGATCATGGATAAGATTATATAATCGAAGAAATTTTATAGAAATAAATATAACTATTTTTGAAAATATATTTATTATATTTGAAAATAACTATATTTCTATTAGTAAAACAGTTTTAGATATCTACTTGAAAGCCATGAAAATTATCTTTATATCAAACTATAACTTGCTTGTAGAAAATAATTCAACCATATTTAATACCATAAAATATATAAAATAATAATAAATAAAAAAAACGAAACCCGATTTGAAACTACAGGTAGGGCCAAGCCCAAAGGTATATATTTAGTTAAATATATTTCGAAATATATCTTTTTATATAATAATAATTATAACAAAATAATAATAATGTATTCATATATATTGTTAGTATCAGTATAATAAAATAATAATATTAATAATAATAATAATAAAATGAATAATAATAATAATAAATCAAATAATAATAATAAATTAATAACAATGTACAGTAATCATAACTTAAAAGTATTAATATTTCATACTGTTAAAAAATAAAATAATAATAGTATTAATTATTAACACTGATCTGTTCTCTGACAATTTTTCGAAGAAAGAATTACCAGTTAAAGAGAGAGAGAGAGAGAGTAGCTGAGAGGAAAAGAATAAGGAAAGGGGAAAAAATTTCGGGGAAGAGAGAGAAGACCAAGGGAGAGAAAAGTGAAGAGAGGTCGGGAGCTTACTGAGGTCGGCGGAGGTCCGGTGCTACCGCGGCGGACGCGCTCACCAACGCACGGCAGCTCCGATTTCAGAGGACAGCGGATCTGGAGGAGAAGGCGCCGGATGCGGTGCTGATGGTCAGCGCCGAGGGCGGCGCGGCGCGGGAGGGTGGCCGGCGGCAAGGGGAAGCGGGCACCGTCGGTCGGCGAGGGCGACCGCTCCGGCGGTGGTGAAGACGCAGGACGCGTATGGGCGGAGCCATGGCGGACGAGGCCGGGAGGCGCGACGCTAGTCTGGGCGGACGACCGGAGGAAAAAGGGTTTGGTGAGGGGCTGCGCTCGGCGCTAGGGTCGGCAAAGGCGCGGCGGTCCTAGCGAAGTGACGGCGGGACGGTAAATCCGCGGGCGATAGGTTTCGGTGAGGGCGCTCGAATTGTCTGGCGAGCGGCGGGGTATTCGAGATCTGGTGTTAAGCGCGGCCCTAGGCGCAAAGCTGGAGGCGCGAGTCGGGATCGGGACGCTAGGGCGGCGTCGACAGGTGAGTCTGGTCGGGGTTTGCCTTTGATTTTTTTTGGGATTTTTCTTGGTGGTTTCTGGTGCTGGGTCTCCGGCGATGATGGCCGTGGTGGCGGGGTTGTAGGCGGAGAGATGGGTTGGTGGTGGTGAAGGTTTTGGGTGGTGGAGTGGCTGTGTCGGGGTTCGACGGTGGCGACGGTTGGTGTCGACGGTGATACGGCATGGTGGCCGTGGTGTCGATGATGGTGGTGGTGTCGATGGTGATGACGGTGCCGGTGGTGGGGTCTGTGCGGTGGTTTTGGCCAGGTCTGATTGGTTGTCGGGAGGAACGGCAGGGTGGCCGTTGGCAGGTGATGGTAGTAGTTGGTGGTGGCTGGGTTCGGGTGGTGGTTTGTGGCGAGGGTGTGGACGTCGTGTAGGGTAGTAGATAGGGGCTGAGTTAGGTTTAAGGTTTAGGTCGGGAGTGTCCGACACAAGGCTGGAAGAAGTGTCCTGCGAGACACGGGATGGATTGGCGTTCGGGTTTGTTGGACGCGGGAAATTTATATATGTAAAAGAAGATAAGTAGTGGATGGGACACGGACACGGTCATGGACACGATGCACTCACTTTTGGTTGTGGAGAATTTGGAGAAATATTGTGGAGAAAATATTGGAGGAGTACCTGCCTATTTATAGGATGTGGGAATTCCCAATAAGATAGGAATTGGAATAGATTTAAAACCCAAAATAGATAATTCCTAATTTAATTTAAAAATTATTTAAATCCAATCTAAATATAAATCCAATTCCAAATACAAATCAAATTTGAATCTAATTAAATTCTTGGTTTAAAATCAATGGGATAAATCAAATTTCAAAATTTAACCATTTAAATAAATCCAAAGATCAAATCAAGATTTAAATGGCCACAATAACTTCCAAATATATTTTTTAAAATACCGATAATAATAATTTTAAAAAGAATAAATATTTTTAAATATCTTTTTGAATAATAAAATATTAATATTAGTAAATCTCGAAAATTACATTTTTATTTAAAATAGCCTAATAATTACGAAATATATATGTAGGTACAAAATAATGTTCTCATAATTATGTTTTTCTAGAATACAATAAAAATATTATTTATTATTAATAATTATGAGACATGAAAGACTTTATAAATAAAATAACAAACTTGATAAATTTTGGAACGATAACAAAATAATTATTATGTATATTATTTTGAAACTTTTAAAAATAGGAAAATAATATTTTCAAAATATGTACGCTCGCACATAATCGCACTCGTCGAGCAATTTCGAAAAATAAAATTTCGTGCGCGACGTAAAATACGACTACGCGATGTTCAATACAAAAAATTTAAATCAGTACCAAATTTAAGTAAAAAAAATTTATAGAAAATTTAGGGGTTTTACAGTCGTGTCTGTCTCCTATAGAACAGTACAAGTCACTACAAGTCTAAATAACATTACAGACTGCTACAATGCATCTACATGATGTTTGGGGTCAATCTAGGCTAAAGTCAACTCTTGGTTAACTCTAGTCAAACTAGGTCAACTAGGTCAAGCCTAACCCAAACAAGTCTCACTAAACCTAACCAGCCTATTCTAGCATACACACAATTTCTATGCTATACAAGCCAACAACACACTATTTCTATGTCATGTACAATTCCCTATAGTCATATACCTATTAGGAGCCATAGGCTATAGGCCATAAGCTAATCACATATAGTCCCATTTCACTTTTCACATATCAAAATTATCTAATTTATATAAATCACACACTTCATACATATATAGGCTACATGATAATAGTATATTATATAATAGATAAAATATAATATATATATATATAATTATATATAATATATATTATATATTATATAATATATAATATAGGGTGAAAAAAAAATATTATATATATAGGGTGATAGGGAGAGGGATACATGTGTTTGATGATATAGAATTAGCGTGTATGTGTGTGTACCATATATAGTTAACAGTGTAGTGTAATGTGTCAAGTGACTCAAGAGTGTATCATGCTAGCTAAGTGTGAGGTGTAGTGTAATAGGGAACAGTTAATGATAGTGTCAAAGTGGATCAAGTGTGTGTCAGAGAATCTGAAACAGTGCATGTGTGTGTATTCAGTGAGATGTGAGTCAAATAGAAACTGGAAATTATGTAAGGAGTTAACAATAGGTTTTCAGGATATAAAAACCAAAATGACAGTTAGCTAATACAATGAAATGGATTAACATGGTGACGAAATCAATTCCCCTATCATCATCCAATCTAACATGACAATTAACTCAAAATCAGTTTTAGACAAAGGAATGAAAGTCAGAATTTCCATTTCAGGACTGGTATCAGTCGACAGTCCTTAACCCAAACCAAACCAAAATCCATTCATCAAATTCGAAACCCAGCTACCAATCACAACCATCATTGACAGTAACTGATAACATGTGTAAGAAATTAAACAGGGCAAATTAACATCAGCATTCAGTTGTAAAACAGAAATTAAAAATCAGAATTTAATTCCTGAACATGTATCAGTTGACAGTGTTATTTACATCAGTTCATCATCCCGAAACCCAATTCGAAATCTAAAACCTACACCAGTCAATAACCAACATATAGTAGTCTAATGCACTTGTGTAATAAATCATGAAATTTAAACAGGAAAAATCAGTTTTAAAAAGGAAATCACTTCTCAGTGTTCAAAACTGGAACGTATCAGTGAGAATGGGAAAGTGAAACGAATCATCAAAAACGTGTTAACATCACAAATTTAGGGTTGGTAATCCATGTGTCGAGTGTACACGTGTCATGACACCCATTCGTGTCCAACCAAGTGGACACAAGCGTGTCCTAGACACACAATACCACACGAGCACACGTAGTGCACAGCGTCGTGCACGCGTGTCCCGCACGTGACACAGGCCACGTGGTGACATGTGGCCTTGCATACACGTGTGCCAGGGGTAGTGCTACCCCTTTGACAGCCTGCACCGTGTCCTAGACACGTGTCGCGGCGTGCCAACCCCGTATCAGTGGCGATTCCTGTGCACGCACGACAGGTCGTACGGCCAGTACGGGGAGGATTTCTCCTCGCACACTCTACCATACGCTCCCATCTTTTGGGAGGATGATGTCAGTCTATGCCCCATCATCCTCGCCAAAAATGGCGTGTCCACGTATCCTGTGTCGGGAGAAATAGACCCCGTGATGCAGGACACAGTGCACAGATAGCGTGTTCGTGTCCGCGTGTGGACACGACACAAAGCTAAAATCAGAAAGTAAAGACAGAAATCAATAAACAAACCCTAGATCTAGGATCCTATTCAAAACATTAGCAAAACAGCAACTCAAATGGTTTTAGACATTTCATCAACACCTAGCATACACAAGTGATACGTGTCCGATACGGACACCAAACAGACACAAAATTAAGCCAAACTTCAGGGACAGCTAGAGGAATCCTAGATCTAGCCCTAAATGTAAGAAAATAGAATATTAGATCAATTTATGAAGTTTTACCTATAGGTGCAAAAAGCAAGAAAAGCTTCAAATGGGGGGTTCCTCCTTGCTAGCCAAATGCTCCCAAATTGTCCCAAAACTTGGGATTAAACTCCACAATCAGAAAATAAGAGAGTATTAGGCTCTAATGCAAGAAACTAGAGTGGAAAAGGATTTAAAATGAAGATTCTATGGAATGGGGAAGAATGAACAAACCTTTCTTCTCTAAGTGCTCCTTCAATACAAAAGAGGCAAGAACTAATTGGGAGAATACTTATAGGGAAGGGGAAAGGCTAAGTGGCTGGCCATGGGCTGATTTTCTAGGGTTAGGGTTTAGTTATTGGGCTAGGGCTTAAGTAATTAAATCACAAGTCATTGAATCACAAGTCATTGCATTAAACCTAAGTCATGAAATAATTTCACTTAACTTAATCCTCCTATTCCAAACTAGTTTCTAATGACTAAAGTAGGTAACTTAAGTAGACTAGGGTCACCATAGCTAGGGTTAGCTTCTAGGCTAGTCTACTAAGTCTCAATGAGTCAAAGTCCAAATAGGAATCACCAATTCAATAAATTAAAATAAATTCAAATTCACTAAATGACCAAATACCCCAAGCTAAAATGATAAATAAATCATCCTAATGACATGGTTAGGCTCTAGGCATGCAGTCTCTAGGGCTTCACTAGCAGCACATCAAAATCAAGTCATTGCTTAAATAGTTTTAAATAGTTAAAAATGATTAAAAATCACCAAAAATCATAATATGAAATAAATATCAATAATAATAATTATAATAAAAAATTTAAAATTATCCT